>OY796892.1:8789904-9180455 GCA_963680785.1 Diplosoma virens | reverse complement strand
AGTGTTTTCAATGACGCCTTGCGCATAGTCACTGGATGCCTGCGGTTCACTTCAACGGACCTCTTACCCATACTCTCAGGCATCCAGCCAGATGAGCTTTGCCAACTGGGAGCGATACTCTCCTTGGCTTATCGTGGATCTCTGGACCCTGATCATATCTTGTACGGTCTTTTAAGTCGTTGTTCAGATGCTCGCCAACAGAGACTAAGATCTAGACGCCCATTTGTGCCAGATGCGCGGAATCAATTAAACAACCTTGCCGGACTTGGTATCCGCGCTTCTGAGTGGACAAATCATAAATGGAACGCGAAGGACTGTGAGAATACTTGCAGGCTCCGTGTTTTTATACCAAGGACTAGTGCCAGGCCTGTTGGGCTGAGCTTGCCCCGAACAGCTTGGGTTAAGCTCAACCGCCTGCGGACTGGTGTTCGGCAATTCCATTTGTTCATGCACAAATGGAGTCTCGCTCCTTCATCAAATTGCGAGTGCGGCGCCTCGCACAAAATGGAGACCACGTTCTAATAGCGTGTCCCATATATCGGGCACTAAATGGAGCACGAGATCTGACGGTTTTGAATGTCGAAACTCGATGCTGGCTTAATAACATCTGATCTAGGCATTACAGCATCCTGGGGTAGTAAAAGAATAAATCCTCGGCCCCAGTCCTGTTTGCGTCTAACCTAGAGTGGATGCTCTTCCAAACCACGACGACAAAAAACGACAAAGATGACAGCTGGGGTTGTCGAGAATTAGCATCATCTTTTTATCTATACTTGAATTTACAATAGCCTGGATGTGTTGCAGCCATGCTTGAAAAAATTTTGAGAAACGCCATTTTTTAGACGACATAGCCTGCTTTGCTTGCTGTCATCGGTAGTAAGGGCACCGGGAACTTTTTTGTAATGCTTTTTTCGCCAATCGAAGTCGTGTCTGACTTTTTATTATCAGATTCGGGGATAAAAAAAATTTTACCAAGTCTTTGTTTTTTGACATTGTCGCTATAAATATTTGTATCTTGTTGAAATGTATCTTTATTATTTCAAGATACTACTTCTTGAAATGATAAATATACATTTACCACAGTATTTTTTTTCTATGTCTAAAGACCTAAAAATTTCTTGTGTTGATAAAAAAGTTTAATAAGGCAAGTGGTGAATGAAATTTTTTATCTCATTGAATGGGTTTAGTAATGTTTCAAAATTATAGATTTGAAAAGAAAAAATTATTTTTTATAGATTGCCGCTCAGCACGACCTATTTATACACTCCAGAACAGCCCGGACACAAACAGTTTTGTCAATTTCTTAAAGGAAGTGTCAATGTCCGAACTCATTCAAAAGCATAGGTTACCAGAGAGATGCTCCGCAAAATACCACCGACATACAGTAGAATGATCTTAGAATTGATTTTATTACGTTTCCTGTAAAAATACTGGGTGGAAACTTATGGGAACTATGCAGTTAGATGCGTAACCTAGTCATAGAACCGAACCAACTGCTTTTCTTCATTACAAACATCAAAAGTCTAGAGCCGGCACTGTATCAAGTTAATATATCATGATGATACATCGTCTGTATGAAAACCTAATACAGTGGTTCTCAACCTTTTTAATCTCATTGACTCTTTTAATCAATATTCAAAACTAAATCTCCCCCACCAAAACTTTAGTTTGTAATTAGTATGTTTGTATCAATATCATAGGTGTACAAGCCAAAAAAATTCTCTTGTTACTTGATTTTTGTGCCAAAATCATAGTGATTTCCAAAAAAAGATCTTCGCTTGCAATTTGTCTCTGATTTTTCAATTTTCATCCCAAACATCTTGTGATTTAAAAAAAATTTTACCAAAATAAATCAAACTTTTGAATTATTTTTCCTAAAAAAATCTATAAATATTACAGTTCATATATAACCGTTTAATTACATTAAAAACAAATCATCTTCTTGAAAATACTAAATTCTTCCCAGTGGGAAATTTTCAAAAAGAAAATAGAACAAACAAGCTTCAAATTTGTAGTTATACTCTTGTAATGGAATTGTTTTTTATTTTAAGAAAAAACGATACAATTATAGAGCTTTATGCAATACAGTAAACCCTCATTTATCGCGGTTAATGCGTTCCAGACCCCACCGCGATAAGTGAAAAACCGCGAAGTGGCGGTACTGTAGAATTCCCGGCGCCTTTGGGCCAATATATTGATACAATACATGAACGCTTACTTTTTGACACATATTCATGCACATCAGTATTCATGAACGCTTACTTTTCTGAAAACTGAAGGATAAAAACATGGAAAATTAGAAATGTTTTCTGTTTTGTTTATTCTGAACACAATCCGATACTGTACATCATTTACAGTAATTGAAACGATTATTTGCAGCAATAAAGTAGGTGTAGTAATAAGGCCATAATGACGTGCCACCGCGGCAAAGCTTCTGCCTTCTTTTAACGCAGTTTTACGGATGTTCGCTTCGTCTTTCTTAATGCAGCGTACAGTGGATTCATTCACTCGATAATGACGTGCCACCGCAGCAAAGCTTCTGCCTTCTTTTAACATATCTAAAAGCTTGACTTTTTCGCTAATAGTCATCATCTTCCTCTTCCTCTTGGGTTTGCTAGACGAATCTTTTGCAGGGGCATGGCGGTTAGGTGTCATTGTAAGGGTTAACAGTACAGTACTGCAATCACAAATACAACATTTACAACCGTTAGATACGAGAGGCATTCAAAAAGTAATGCACCCAACTTCATTATGTACAAACAAATTATAATAGCAACATGTATTATACATCAAAAGAAAGGTACAAGTGTGAGGATTACATTTTTACTTCTCCACATAGTCTCCACCTCTCTCAAGAGCTACAGTCCATCTATGAACGAGGGCATGTATACCAGTGTTGTAGAACTCAGCCGGTTGATGTCTAAGCCAATTTAAGACAGCAGTTTTCACTTCATTGTCATTGCCATATCGGTTGCCCCGGAGTCCTTCTTTCATTGGACCAAAGAGGTGGTAGTCTGACGGTGCCAAATCAGGAGAATATGGCGGATGTGGTATCACAGTCCATCCAAATGAAGTGATGGCCTCCATTGTCCTGATGCTTGTGTGAGGACGTGCATTGTCATGCTGGAGGAGCACATTTGCCATGTCCAAGTTGGGCCGAACACGTCGAATTTTTGCTTTGAGCTTCCTAAGAGTCTCAATGTATACCTCAGAGTTAATGGTTTCCCCTTTCGGCAAAAAATCCACAAAGATTACACCTTGAGAATCCCAAAAAACCGTGGCCATAATTTTGCCAGCAGAGTTTTCGGCCTTGAACTTTTTGGTCCTTGGTGAAGTTGGGTGACGCCATTCCATTGATCTCCTTTTAGATTCAGGTTCAAAATGGTAAACCCATGTTTCATCTCCAGTAATGATTCTTTCCAGAAAGGTGGGATCTCCATGGTGGTGTTCCAGAAGCTGAGTGCAGCAGCGAACTCTTTCAGTCTTGTGGTCCTCCGGCAGCTGTCTGGGTACCCAACGGGCACACACTTATGAATACCCAAGGGACGCCACGATTGAATGGGCACTGCCTATGCTTACATCAAGCTTGGATGCCAGTTCCTCGACAGTAATGCGCCTGTCAGTTCTTATCAACTCATCAGCATAAGTTTTGTTGTCAGGATTGACAGAGGTGGATGGGCGACTACTACGTGGCTTATCGGCTATGCTGACTTTACCCACCTCTTCATAGTCTTCAGTACTTTTTTTAAATCGCTGTACCCATCTTTTTACATTACTATAGTCTATGGTATTATCCTGTAGACATTTTTAAGCCGGTTATGAATCCTCAGAGGGGTTTCTCCCTCTGCAACAAGGAATTCGATTACAGCTCTTTGTTTCTGACGAGCTTCAAGAGGGGCAGCCATTTAAAAAACTAGTTTAAGCTTTAAAAATCTGAAAATAAAAGAAAAACATATAACAATCGCAAAAAGGTGTGTCCTATCATGTTTGTGCCAAATATAAACAAGATTGGTAAAATCCTGTACGAGCAATGCACTTGAGTGCATTAGTTTTTGACGTACACGAGACACAGTTAACAAGGTGAACGAGAATGGCGTGATTATGCGCAGACAATCAGCGATGTGATACGCAGCCAATCAAAAAAAATTTTTTTTTTAAAAAAAAATATCGCGATGCACTGAAGCCGCGAACTTGAACAGAGAAGTAGCGAGGGAACACAGTATATTTAATGCAATTGAATGGAGAAGATCTAAGAAGAAATTGGATTAAAACTTTTTTTAAGTTTCTGCGGTGCAGTAAAATGTATTATAACAAAAAAGTAAAATCAATGACGAAGCATTGCTACAATACTTAAAAGTTTTCAAAAAAATTTATGAAAAATAAACTTTATTCACTCATCACCTTTTTATTCCACTCACTCGCAGGACAACGTCGGAAAGTTGAACTGGGGAAGCTGTCAAGTGATGACCCCTGCCTGCTTTTCCAGATGACAAGATATTTCTATCTATTTGAAATTGTTTATTTGTTTTTTTAGTTTTTATTTAAAAAGATCTTTTCCAATAAATTGCTACCTTATCGTGTTAAAGGAGTTTGCAATTTCTACGATCCTAAGAGCAATGTTTTATGGAGTTTTCGACTCCTCTCAAGGCTTCCCATGGAGGTAATGTCGAAGGTGAGTAACAGACAAAAGCACTCTATCAAATGTAGCAAAAGGAATTGTTCGAACAACGGTATTTATACTACATCGGGCGTCGCGCAGGATAAAAAGTCGGCGTTCGGGCTTTAGACAAACGGTCCGTTCAAAAAGTAAGCTTTATTTTCCCCCACAAGTTGAAAGTAACTGAAAACCCCTCAATGCATTTGCTACGCGTTTGCGGAGGCAATCGGGGGCAGCGCACAGTATCTGTAGTTGAGTTGGTCCCAAACATTAAGATCTACGCATGGGCAATTGGAACGTCACTGTACTCAATGGAAAAGAGCAGGGATTGGTTTGGGAGGCAGAGCAGTATCATCTTGATATTGTTGGAGTTTCCTCTACCAAGCGTCGTGGTTCTGATACCGTAGAGTTAAATGAAAGTTGGAAGCTTTTCTACTCGGGTGCAAATGTAACCATTTCTGCTGATGCAGGGGTAGGTATTCTTGTAAGCCCTCGCTTGACCCACTATGTCACTGATAGAATTCTACTTCGAGGAAAAGTTTGTTTTCTTAATCTTATGCTACAGGAGCGTTTACTGTACATTAGCTGAAACACAGTACCAAATTTCTTAAATGAAGTAAGTGTTGCTTTACAAAAAGTAGCATCTGCAGAATCACTTGTTCTACTAGGTAATTTCAATGCACACGTCGATACTGACAACAAGACGTGAAAGGGTGTTATCGGAAGACAAAGAGACTCTGACAATAGCAGAAATGGAAGGCGTTTCCTACAGTTCTCTGCCACCAACAGACTGCGTAAAATAAGCATTTTTTTTTTGGTACAAGAAATTTGCAAGTACATTTGTTATAGAAATTAAGTAAGATTTGTTACAGAGAGCGTTCAATCATTGATTTCTGTTATGTCCCAGCGGACTAATTTTCTTTTGTTGTCGATGTTCGCGTTAAAGGAGGAGCTGAATTGTCTACCAACCATCGCCTAGTCGTCTGCATTATGAGAGGTATGAATCATTTAAAAATAAGGAAACGATTCCGAGCACGAAGAGCATATAGAATGAAGTGGAAGTTACTAACCGACAAAAAGGTAATACATATTTTTGCAAGCAAAGTTGCTTTCCAATTCAAAGAACCACCTGACTTTACTAAAGACGTTAAGACTAAGTAAGATTTATTCAAACCAGCATTCATTACATCTTCAGCTGCTAGTTACGATTGCAAACGTGCGGAAGATCAAATAGGTAGTGAGAAAAAACTTGGTGGAATTAAGAAGTTAAATAAGCTATCCGTACAAAGAAAGCTGCGTTGAGAGCTTGGTTAACAAACACATTATCTGAGCAGCTTCGATTGCGATACTCCTCAGCACGTAAAACTGCCGCCACTATTGCCAAACAGTCTAAAAATAAATTATGGAAAGAATTTGGACAAAAGTTCGATACAGACTACAGATCGGCAAACAAAATATTGTGGCAAATCATATATCGTTTTTGTGGCAAATAAATACCAGTTATCACCTTCATGGAGGATGCTAGTAGCGTACTTCTGAAGCATCAACACAGCATCCTAAATCGCTGGAGAGAATACTTTTGTGAGCTCTTAAATCCAGTAACAGTTCAATATTTGGAAACATACGAAGAACAAATTGGTAAAGAAATTTATCTAACCGAAGCAGAAGTGAGAATCGCAATCAAATTTTAAAAGCTGGCAAGGCCCCTGGTGAAAATGGTATTTGACTAGAAATGCCAAAAGTCATGAACAACTTTGGTGTTCGTTGGCTGACTCGTGTTTTCCAAGTAGATTGGAAAACTGGTGAGGTACCGAAACAATGGCAAACCAATGCGCTAATGCCTATTCACAAAAAAAAAGAGACAAGAGACAATTTCTTTTAGTCAACTTTGTCTATCGTACAATTTCATATTTATTCATTCGGAAGGCTCGCCAATTTTTATTGAAAAATAGTTCGGAGGCCTTAAATCTTCCAAAATGGCGGAGCCTTCTTGTAAAAAAAACTCCTAAAACATAACATGCAAGAATGAAGATGCTGTTGTGAAACAAAGGAATTATATGCATTTGACAGATTGGTGCCAGATACAGTATAGCATTTTACTCTATAAAAATGTTTTTAGGTAAAATAAAATAAAATAATTTCATTCTTCCCTTGTTCACTCTTCCTTTTATCCTTCAACCATTTATAAAACTTATTCACCAAGGGGCTAACTATTCTCCTGTTTAAAAACACTTTTGATTTAAAATGATTTCCTATTTTTTGATATCGAATACAAAATTATACAAGAAATATTAGACAAAAGCAAAGTATCGACTACCACCTGGTTTTACAAAACCAGAATCCTAATCAATCTTTTTCATAACCTATTTTCATTATGCTAATTTTCATTATAATTGTGTGCTTTAAATAAATATGAATGTAGACAGTTTATTGTTAGAATTCGACTGACGTACTGTGTTAGTTTAAACTTTTAAAAATTTAAACAAAGTTTAGTTCTACAACTTCGGATCCTTAAAAAAATTGTTTGTTTTACAACATGGCAAATAAAAATTTTTTCAATTGTTTGATTTAAGTAAAAGTCATTTGTCAAAAATTTACAAATAAAATATTATAATGTCATTTAAAAATAAGTAAATTCAAAATCTTTTTCTACCATTATTTAAAAGCATCAGATGTTTATCAGACTTTAAAATATTAAGTAGCTGAGTTTAAATATAAACACCAATGACTCACATTCCCACATAATAAGTCATAGACGTGGTATTGTCAGGTACAAGCAAGATGCGAGTTTCGTCAGTCCGGTTATTTGTGTATTCCACTTCCCAACCTGTCGCTCCGGGAATTTGCTCCAAAAATACAGTAATGAAGGTTGGTGTTGTGATTGTTGATAGGATATCACATCCGTTAGGAGCTGAATAACATCCCAATCAGCTTATATAATGAATAGATTTTTTGTTTACATTAGACAACATATAAAAACATAAAAATATGGCACTTGATAGTTAAAAAAAATGCAGAAATTGTAAGGAATAAGTAAAAAAGTAAATACGTTTATTTTTCTTGATTAATTTTGATTTTTATTTGTAAAACAACTTATCAAGAAAACACTTCAGCAAAACCATTTTATAAAAGTACATTTCTTGAATTTTTCTTGACAAATAGTTTGCTGAAGTTTATAACCCGTGTCAATATGCCTTTTTCAATTAGTGGAACTTACGAAAGCGACGATTTAATCACTAATCACCGTCTCATAAGTGCGATGCGTTTACGGCGCCTTTTGTTTTGAAAAAGCCTCTACGTTTTGGAATACTTTTTTTATTCTTTGAAAAAGCCTCTACGTTTTGGAATAATTTTTTATTATTTTTCATCTTCGCAGCCTGGCGCCAGGGCAACATGCAACTAAAGTACCATTGCAAAGGTGTTGCAACACAGTGTGAGGTCCACCTGTTCGAGCACAAACCGGAGTTAGAAACGTCAGCAATTATATTTACCAGACGCTTTATTGTTTTTATTCTCTATAAAAGTGGTTGTCCTTGTAGTGAGATGCACATTTTTTGATTGTGTAACAAATGATCTCCAATCGCCGAGTCACAATGAGGTATAGAATTAGCTGATTTACCTTGGCGTTCTGTTATCGTTCTAGACCGGTTCTATTCCGAATAGACTTCGGCACATGCTGACAAATTCTGTTCTGCAAATGTTGGGACCTTTGACCCACGTACCGACTATCGCAGTGCACACGCATTTATGTACGACATTACGTTGTTGAAAAGCAGGAAGAACGTTTTTATGCATTGCAGGTAAAACTCGTTTGGCAGAAAAGACCACCCGTGGTTGGACCGCTCCAAAACAATTAGTGATAGCTAATTTTATCTTTCTATTAAATTTCAGAGAATTTTTGCCAATCCATGGTAATTTTAAATAGACAGGATATTTTTGGGGCCTTCTTTAGCGTTTTGTTGGAAACGTAAAAGTTTTTCAAAAACGAAAACCTCGACGAAAACGTTCGAGTTTTTCAAAACAGCCTTTTTCAAGACTATTTTTTTTTTTTTTCTAGCCTTTTTTTTTTCAAGGCTACTTACGAGGGTCAGTCAATAAGTAATGAGACTTTCTCAATTACTTTGGTGTTCTTGGAGTTATGCAACTGAAATTTTATGTGATGATTATGAATGGAGTTGTCATCTTATTTACAACAAAACTTGTTTATTTTCAGATTACTGTAGGTGTGATGATAAATTGAAATGACTACTAGGCTAGGAAACAGCTCATGCTTGGAACAAAGAGGAGTCATCAGATTTCTGTTGGCAGAGAGTGTAAAATCATGTGAGATTCTGTCTAGAATGCAAAGACAATATGGTCCTTCCTGTATGTCTAGAGCAAACTTCTACAAATGGGTGCAAGCATTCAAAGATGGACGCGAAAGCATTACTGATGATCTGAGAAGTGGAAGACCTGTGGATGTCTCTACCCCAGAAGCAGTACAGGCAGTTGAAGACCTGATCAAATCTGATAGAAGGGTCACTTTAGATGAAATTGCTACAAACTTGGACATCTCCCATGGCACAGTGTACGCAATTGTGCGTGAGAAGCTGCGTTTTTCAAAAGTCAGCTGTCGCTGGGTTCCAAAGATGTTAACGGATGATCACAAAATGCAGCGCCTGATGGCTTCCAGAGCATCACTACGCAGATACAGAAAGGAGGGAGATGTATTTCTATCGAGAATAGTGACAACTGATGAGACCTGGGTCTTTCATTATGAACCTGAATCGAAACGACGATCAATGGAGTGGAAGCATGTTTCTTCCCCAGTGAAGAAAAAATTCAAATCTCAGAAAAGTTTAAGGAAAGTCATGCTCACTGTGTTCTGGGACAGAAATGGGCCGATCACTATCAGTTTCTTGGAAAGGGGCAATACTGTGAACTCAGAGAACTACTGTGAGCTGCTAACTCAAGTGAAAAAAGACATTAAGAACAAACGGAGAGGACTTCAATCAAGAGGTGTGATTCTCCTTCAGGATAATGCAAGGCCCCACACAGCAGCAAGAACCCTAGCCAAAATTGAAGATTTAGGCTGGAAACTTCTAACACACCCACCCTACAGCCCAGACCTTGCACCATCTGATTTTCACCTCTTCGGCCCACTCAAAGAGAGTATGAGGGGAATTCACTTCCAGACTGATGAAGAAGTGAAGGCTGCTGTGAGCAACTGGCTAAGGACCCAGTCCACGGAATTCTATGCCAAAGGAATAGACAATCTAATATCAAGATGGAACAAGTGTGTTGCAAAGGAGGGAGACTATGTTGAAAAATAAAAAAGCATTTTTTGATTACCAGTCATTGCAAACTTGAGTTATTAAAAAAGTCTCATTACTTATTGACTGACCCTCGTATTTAACAAAATTGTTTCAAATGAAACACTTGGTTCAACTAGCTAAACAGAATTTGTCTAATTAATCACCTCAAAAAGATTTAAAATAATCACAAATTATGCAAAGTAAAAACTGTTTAACGACTCGCTGATTTTTCTTTCGTTTCATCCCTGTTTATTTTTTTTGTATCTTTGGTTAGGTTATTCGAAATAGTTTTTAGGACGTTGTTCTTTTTTTAACCTCGTCCTATTGACGCTTTTGTTTAACTTTAAAGCAATTTTAAATTCTGTTTTAAGCAATTAGATTTATACAATGGCGTATGTAGAAATTTGTTATGGGGGAAAAGGGTGGTTGAAATCCAAAAACACGATTTCTATAATCCGTGATGTCTTTTACAAAAGAGAAACCTGAAGCAACAAAAAAAGAGAGCCACTTTTTTAAAGATTCACCTAAAGAAAATAATAAAATTATTTATTTATTTTTAATAATATTATTATTTTTTTTACTTTTATCCTCTTGACTCCTTCACTCACAGGAAATTGTCGAAAGCGTTATACATAGAGCAACTTTCTAGCTATTACATTAAACTGCTTCCGGAGAAACCAAGATATTGCTGTCAGGTTAAAATTTTATAATTTGTTTTTTTAGTTTCTATTTAGAGATTTGATCAAAATTTATGAGACTGCTTCCTAAGACCGCCAAGCAGGGGAAAGTACCATAAGGTGTTTTTCCAAGGACACAAGAGAATGGCGAAAAAAGGCTTTGAACCGCAATGATGTCGATCACGTTCATTATCAATCACAGCGCTCTTAACCATTCAACCACGCTGCCGACAAATGTAAAAAAAATGAAGATCTTTTTTGCTCTTTACTATTTTCAAGTTTTAGTTTTCTTTCAATTGAAAAACCTTTACTTTATTTTAACAATTTTTGAGTTGTCTTCGTGCTAGTAAAAACTTTTGAACATCAATTTTCCTTAAAGGTCTTTTAACCCCCAACCCTCCCCCTTCCGCTCATATGCTAACGGATTTATGCATCACAACCTTTTAACCGATTGCTAAACGGGTCCTGGGCTGCCAAGTGTTTAGAGCATCGTCATTGAATCAAAGCGGCTTCGGTTCAAAACCTACTCGCGCAATTCTGTTGTGTTCTTGGGAAAAACATTTTCCGGCATTTTTCCCTTGCTTGGCAGTCTTGCCAAGCAGTTTTAAATTTCATTCATATCTCTTTAAAACACTAAAAATCAAAAATCAAAATAAAATTTCTGCATTAATAAAGCCATATTTGATGTAATCAGAGTGATATTTTCTCACAACATTCTTTATATTTGATGTAATCAGAGTGATACTTTCTGAGATTTTCTTTCTTTTTCTTTTGCATCATTACATTTTCTTTTCCAAAAACCATTCATTTTGTGGGTATAACAAGAATCAAACAAAGTTAAAGAATTTAAATAAATTATTATAACCCTAGTTTAGCCAGTAATTAAATGCAACTCAATGAACATAAGATTAACAATTACAAAAACCGGCGTCTTTGCAACTGTCTATTCGAATTCAACAAATTACTAATCTGCCTATTAGCCTAACAATCAGCTTACTTCTTCTCTGTTCACAAGCAATTGAATCAAATTTGTACTTTTAACAGAAATTTAAAAATTAAAACAAAATTCACTTTTACCCAACTACGTCTATGTTCATTTTACAACTTTTTACGGAACTTCTATGCGGGTAGAAGACTTTTCTCTAGAGATTATGCTTCGCAACCCACCTGAAATAGTTCCGCAACTTATTGGTTGGGAAACACTAGTCCATAGTATAGATCGTATAAACTACACCAAAAATTCCTACTTTAACAAACAAAGAAAAATATAGATTAATATCAATTTATATGGTAATATAATTTGTAAACTGCAATTTCTTGTCATAATGTATAAAAAACAATTAATCTGTATTTTTCATTTAGTCTACTGATATACAAGTCACTTAAAAATATAAATCCAAAGGTCTTTCAAGTGTGAATCATTAATCCCAATGTTTAAGAACCTTTGGGCCAAAAGTTTTGTAAATTTTAAAACGTGATATTTTATCAATGTTCATCGAATCAAAACGTTCCACGCATGTCTTAATAAGTTAAAAGGTGCAATTTTAATGTGGATCTTCCAGCCAATTTTTCTCCTAAATCAAAGACTGCAATCGAAAAAATTAAATTTGGGCTCAATGATTTCATCTCCCCTACGCTTCAATGCGCCAGAGTTGTGGCTTAAATAAAAAAGCAAGACTTTATTATACTTTTACTTTTATTGTTTTTGTCTTTTTCTAGCTTATGGTAGATTGCTTGCGGTTCTTTTTTGTGTTTCAAAACTGCCGTTATAAAAATCATCAAATAATGAAGATTAAAGCTGTTAAAAAAACCTGTTCTTGTTTGAATAGAACTCGAGTTTCCGCCTGAACCATCAGCAGCTATTCCTCGGACTAATATATTATAAATTATGTTGCTTCTTCTTGCGGAGATCTGGTAAATTAAAAACAACTACCGTAAGTCATGTTAACTGAAATTGCCGATAGTTTAGCGAAGTCGCGACAACTAAATGTTTTGAAGTATTATCATAATATTTTTAATTATTACTATCAGGAAAACGTCTGAGGCTATTGTACTTAAAGGAACAGTCAATCGATTTACCCCAACCAAGGCTGCAAACTCAAACTTGAAAAACTTATTCTTTTTGCCAAATTCAAACTTGAACTAGAAAAAATCGATCGAGAAAAAATTTTTTTGTTTTCAATCTTGTGACAAGAAATTATCGAAATCGATAAATCGAAAATGTGCACTCGAATTTGAACTTGCAAATTTTTTGTAAACTCGAACTCGGTTAAAAATACATCAAGTTCGCAACCCTGGTACGAACCTGCTTTTGCAGATGTCAAAATATTGCTGTCCAGTTACAAATTTTTATTTGTTTTTTAGTTTTTACGTAATGATATTTTTGGGGGCAAATTACTTCCGGTTTCTATTTCATAGCGAAAACCTTTCTCTAGCCTTTTCTTAATTTTCAAAGAAAAATCGACTTTTCACGAACATAACTCCTGGTTTCCAAAACATTTTTCCTGACTTTGGCCTGGCTACCGCCTCTCCTGATGTTAATATATTTTTCGTTTCCATTTTTCATTATCAATTTAATAATCAAGCATTTTTTCGCAAAAAATATATGAATATAAAGTATAAAATTTAAAAAAACTTCATTGCATTTCTAGTGTTTCTATTTTTAATTATCAATTTTGTTATAGTCGCCAAGATACGGTAGTAGCACTGTTTGGTTAAAAATTTGTATTTGCTTTTTTAGTTTTATTCCATATATAACTATATTGATAGAAAACTATTTTGATCAATGATAGGTTTTCAGCTCTTGTTTTCTAGCCTTTGATGAAGGTTCTGTATTCAATTAAATTGAAAATTTTTTCCTGAAAAACTTTATTTGTTACCTTTATAAATAACCTTTACATTTATTAATTAATTGTATAAAAGTACGTAGAGAATCCTGATATCAACTGTACGATCAGTCACATTGTAAAAAGAGCCTGGATTTGTGGTCTCTTTCGCAGCGCCAGTGACTTTGTGACAATTTCACAAGAGCGTTTTTATATTTTTAAGACTTTTATTTATAATTTTTTTAAAGAATACAACAAATTTGTATCAAACTTGAATTATATAAATTCTTTAGTAGAAACTTTGCGTTGTGAGCATGTAAATTAAAAGGCTACATACATGAAACAACAAGAATTAGAACGAAGCAGAATGAAATATTAAAACTACTCTTATTTGCTGTTTCATTGCTGAATTCGTGTTAAATAAAATTGTTTAAAAAAATAATAAAAATGATTTTTAACATCAAGAAAGAATGAAAAATAAATTGGTAATCAATTTGATACCCAGGAACCAAATAGCCAATAGCAGCGATAACTGGATTCGTATCATGATTTGATAACGGGAAAATTATACATATGTGATTTGGTAAAGAATGTATAAAAGTATAAAAATAAATTATATAACTGAATTATATAAAAATAAAATTCCTCTGAATAATTAGCGGCTGATTTCTTAATTTATTTTCATAGTTTTCCTTTACCAAATAATTTTTAATAACACAATAAATTAGTTTAAACTAGACTTTTGTGTCAGAAAAGCGACTTTAACCTATCTGAGAGGTAAAACGACGTAAATTTATTCATTCATTTTTATTTCATCCCTATAGTTATCTTTCTGACTCGCAGGTAAGCGACAGAAGCGCTATACATGGGGAAAGCAATTACCCAGATTTGCTTTCGGAGATGCCAAGATATTGCCCCTCTGGCTAAAATTTTTTATTTGTTTTGTACTTTTATAGAAATTACAATTATTAATTACAATAATTATAAAAAATTTTATTTCAAACTCACAGTTGCGTTTGTACAATTAATATTTAATGAAACTGAATCCGAAGAGTTGTATCTTGCTGAGACATTTACTTCGTACATATCGGCCCCGTTGATTTCCTCAAAAGAGACATCGAAACTATTGAAAGTGACGTTTTCAATAACAAGATTTTGAGGAGCTGTAAAAATACAGACTATCGATCACAAAATAATTATTTTTAAAATAAAATAGTTTTTTAAAAAAAATTTAACTTTCAGCATGTACGAAAAAAGTATATGTATATATTGTATATCAGTGGCGTGCGGTCAGGGCATGCAAGTCATGCGTTGCATGACTAAATTTTTAGGAATTGCGTGACGTACTTTTGCGCGATATGGTAGATATCGTTAAATTCAACGAGAAATTTTACTTGTTTGAGATGAAATCTGAAGCCGATCCAAGACGAACACCTGTTTCTTTATGTTACTTTAGACAATACCGTGAATTTAGGACAAAAAGTAAGAAATCGGAGACTGGTTTGAAGTGATGACTTTTTTTTCTTTAAAGATCACTGCATTTTGAGGACGAAAAGTGCATTACCCGGAACAATTTCAAGCGATGACTTTTTTTTTAGAGATCACTGTATTTTGAGGACGAAAAGTGCATTACACGGAACAATTTCAAGCGATGACTTCTTTTTTTTTAGAGATCACTGCATTTTGAGAACGAAAAGTGCATTACCCGGAACGATTTCAAGCGATGACCTTCTTTTTTAGAAAGCCCTGCATTTTCAGGAGAAAAAGTGCATTACCAGGCAACAATTTCAAGCGATGACCTTTTTTTAGAGAGATAAGCAAAAATCTAAGACAAAAATTGGTCTTGATCACCATGACATTATGACTAAAAGTTACAATCTCACACCAAAATTTTTTTCTTAAAGTAAAATATTGCATGTTTCACTCCTTAATTACCCGCAATATACTCAGTTTCATGACCGGAATTTAGCATGCAAATTGCATGGCCAGACTCAGAGGTCACCGTTCGCCACTAATATATATACATACAGTGGCGTATTAAGGGGCCATTGTGCCATGCCCCCTCTAGAACACTTATACGTGAAATCAGACACTGAAGATCACAAATACGAGAAATCACAGACAGATTCACAATGAAGACTCTAGAGATCACTAATGTTTTTGGGAAAAAAAATCGACAAAACCAGGACAGATTCTCAGTTAAGACCTTTTTTACCACATAAAAAATTTTTCTACAAAGCATATTCGATGGTAGTTATATGCCCCCCCATTTCTAAAGTCCTCGGTACGCCACTCTCTCTCTCTCTCTCTCTATATATATATATATATATTAGAACAAATGATTGGACAATGCCGGGAGGAGCTACTACTTGTCTGAACACAACGATATTCAAAAGCAACGTGTTTTGTGTATTACATGCGATACAATGAGCTTGTGTATGTGTGTAAGTCAAATATTATTGTCATTAAACACTTTTTGAAGAGCAACGAAATCAAAATTTTGATAAAAATCTCAATATTTCTTTTTACATTAAATTTCAACAACATTTCTTTTTTGTCATGACAACATTTACCAGAATAGAATTCGTTTTTAAACAAAGAACGTCAACCTGTGCATCAACATGTGGCTTTCTATAAATATCAATAGACATTCAATTGTGGCTCTCTTTAATATGATATTTTTGCACCTTGTAATTATAAATAAATAGAATTTGTCAAACCACAAACTTATTTCGTCACATAAACTAATTTCACAAAATCAATATGTGATCACATATGAAATCAAAATAATGAAATATTTAAAAATACCCTGACCTGATAATTGACCTTGAATTTGTCCATAAAGTTGAAAAAGAAAAAAAACCAGCAAGGAATTTTTTACATAACTTTTTTTCATTTTTCAAAATATTAAAACTAACCTTGGCAACTAGAAACAACAGTTGCCAAGATACAATAAACTGTAAGCTATTACGTTTAATACCTATAAAGCACCCTAAATATAAACAAAAATTATGAATATATGGAAAATCTGTTTATTTTAAGTGTCTACCGAACAGAGATTACTGCAGTCAAACGCATCTTTCTCAGTTGCCCAGCCTCTCTTCATAACCAAGAATATTGGCAGGTTAGCTCATCGTGATAACACTCTGACTTGCAAGCAGAAGGACACGAGTTCGATACTCAGAACACCTGAGTAGTTTCTGTTGTGCCCTTTGATGCCCTTTGACTTTTGTTGCGCTTGATCTTACGATAAATTTTAAATGGGTTCACGCTGCCTGTTTAAAATGATTATTTTGCTTGAAATAGAAAGCAGCAACCGGGTCATTACGGAAATACAAAGAGGATTAACTAGAAAACGATAAAAAGCGCTGAACCAAGCCAGGATTGGACGCGAATGCGTGAGTGCCAACCGGCACAAGTAAGACCACCGCAAGTTACCACATTTCACAAAAACAAACAAAAATTGCATTCAAAGTCGGTTTTTATTCCTAAGATCCTATAAATTTTGTTTTAATTTAGTCTGATAGAATGCTTTTTTCCTCTGTTTAATGATAAAAGTTAGCAAAAATCAACTCTTAGAAGTTCCAATACATATCCTAGTTTTTAGATTTTGACTTGCGAGGATATTTTGTAGAACAAAATTATAAAAAACCGTGGCAGATGCATGTTGAATTTTTATAGTTCCAATTTAATAGCTATTCGATTTCCAGTATTTGCGATTAAAGATAGCATGTCGTTCAAACAAAATTGCTTCTAAATTCTTTTTTTATGTTTTAGAGCACATTTTTGAAATAAGTTAACTGTAAACTAGTTTTGAAGCGATTGTTTCGTGCTTCTTTGTTTGTGCCCTAGTTATTTTTTTTCTCGTAATCTTTCTTTGAATCCTGCTCTACAGCTAAAAAAAAGTAAGTATAAACAAACTACTTTTTCTAACTAAATGTTGCATTTATGATGCCAGTATTTCTAAGTAAACACTTGCTCTTTATAAGAGTTTAGTTTATAAAATCCAAATTTCTTTCAAAAAGTAAAGTGTTAAGCAAATTAGCAAATTTTTGCTGTGTTAAACAAATGTTTAATTGCTACAAGCGCAAAAGTGGTTTCGCTATAAGTCAGCCGTAACGTTAAAAAATTTAACCAGTTACACCGAGCGGTTTGGTCGAATTGAGTGATTAGAGTTTAACATTTGCAACGTTTTAAAATTTGCTTTCAGTCACTTTTAAAAATTTTTTAAATTTTCGACAAAACTAAAAAAGATTCTTAAAACAAAATTACTAGATTGATTTATTGTAACTTTTATGCTTGAATGGACATTTCTAGTTTAAAAGAAAAGATAACTTTTGGATTATGAATGTCCGATTTTTCACTTTTTTGGCGACATATATTTAAACCCCTTTTGTAAATAGACAAAGTCTTTTCTCACTAAAGTAATTTTAATGATGTCTCTTTTCTTATTATTCAAAAGAATTTAAAACGAGCCGCTTAAAGATTAGAAGCACCAGACTCGAGTTAGAGCTAACTCTAACAAGAGCTTTAAACAAGACTCGAGCCTGGTGCTTGTTATCTTTAAGCAGCTCGTTTTAAATTAATCTTAAATCTTCATGATTCTTCAAATATAATATTCAAAAGAAGCAAAACTTTTAACTTTATTTTTTCTCAATTGTATAACCATTATTGCGCCTGACCGAAAAAAATTGCACCATACAATTGCAATGCAGGCGAGCGGTTGAAATTTCAAGTGAAAACCAAAACATCAGCTAGGTAGGTTCCGTGCGGCTAATCAAATTTCTGCCTAAACATTTTTACTATTTCTAATTTTTCTTTTTGCTTTTCTATGAGACGATTGTCTTTATTGTTTTTCACTTTGGTCTCGGTTTGATGGTCATCAATAAAACTCGATGAAATAGATAGGACTTTAAAAAAATAAACCTTTTAAAGAACTTGCTTTTCTCAAACTTTCAAAAATGAATAAATGAAATTAAAATTTAACATTGTAATCACAACTTTTCTTATTTGTTTTAACATTTGAAGCACACCACTGTGGAAAGAAATAAGACTGATTCGCTTTTTTAATTGAGTACTCGGGCGATGTTTCTTTTGACTTATAATTTTTTTATTTTAACTTTATTATATTCAAATTTGGACTTTTTTTTTGACGTATTGATATTTTAACTTAAACTTAATTTAAAACCCCCTTACTTTCTAGTAAAACCTGTAACCAATCAAGCCATCAACAAAAAATCATGTTACACTTATCTATTGGTTGAAGTGCAACATAATGTATTTTCAAACAATTTCTATCTTAAAGTTATTATCATTGCGCAAAAGCTTTTTCAGCATTGGAAAACCACCTTTTAACTGCACTCGAAGTTGTTTGCATTCTTTGTAGAAGTATGTAATTTGTTAGAGAAATTTTGGAATTTGAACAATTTACAATGATATTGAAATCAGAATTGGAAAGCCGATAATCAATGTATGATAGAATGGATACTTTCAAATTTCATATCAGGCAAAAGTATGTATGCTTTAATCATACGTATTAGTACAATCAGACCCTTCCAGTTGTTGCACACTGTCTGCAAGAGATCGATATTGACAAATTTGCATTAAACCAGCAACTACAGTAATGTTGTATTGTTCACAGCTTCCTTAGTCTTTTTTACCAAAACTCCATTATCTTTCTGGTTATTTACGGCTGTTCGTACTTTGAAAAGATGGTTATTATAGTAAAAATCAGCTATAAACCAAGTTGACCATCTAGTGAGAACTGGATCGGAAGGTCTCGGCAAAACAATCTCTCTAAAGTCATTGTGTCAATCCTTATTTTTAATTGTTGCTGCTTTTACTAAAGCTACCAAATAATCGATCTCTTTAAAATATGCTCGAATTTGCGTTGCACAATTTTGTATCAAATGTGTAATGCAAGTGACATGCATCAAACATGAATACAGTTCTTTAAGAGTCATATGTAGCGAGCTGCATCAGATAATAGGAAAAGAAATTTCTCGCGCTGCGTGCCATGTTTTTTCAGGACATCGTCAACAATCTGAGTAACAGTTGTGTTGTTTACACTATTCTTCAAGGGACAGCATTCAGCTAAAATTGTAACAGTTGAAACAGCTATATCGCCAAGCAGAAAATAAATAAACTTTTGCCCATTAATCTCCCGTTCGTCAATTACTACGAAGATTTGCTTATCTCGCAGTGTTTTATGAATGCGATTTTCTTCCCTTTTTGCAAATTGAGTAACAATGTTGCGTGCAGCAGCTTCTGATGGTAATTCTTTTCTCAAAAATTTAAACAAGGATTTAAGGGATAGGTGGTTTAACTTGTACAAAAGGATATCTGCTGCTAAAAATGAAGATATGACTTTTTTATTAAACCGCAAAAATAGTGTTTTTAGGAAAACTTGCTTTGCCTGCTTGGTATTTTTTCCCTTTAAAGCCCTTTCGTGACGTTGCGATTTTCTGTGGTTTTCGACATAACATTTTTCTCATACAGATTCAAAGTGAAGACCTTTTCTTTTTAAAGAACAGCTCTTTTTGAGAACCAAAATCAAGAAATCGGCACCAAGTGTGCCGCGAATTTCGAAAAAGTCCTAAAATGTGCCCTAATCTGAAAAGAATTGAGAACCACGGCTTTATAAAAATACAAATCGCCTCTTCGTGTAATCATAAATTCATGTACAAATTGCGTAAGTATTTCTCTTGTTTTTGCTGCAGCTGACTTTACTTTTTTTGGCATTATTGATTGAATTATGCAGTGACTTACTAACTCTTGTTTAAAGCTACTTCTGTTTGAGTTTGCAGTATAATGACAAGAACATGTAAACAACGTAGTCTTTGTTTTGTAACATGTGAAACATCTATTGTTAGCCCATAAAGAAATAATAGCGAATAAAAAATGTCGGTAGCTGTTTATTAGCAACCATAGATCAATTACTGAGAAATGGTTGCTTTAAAACAGGGCTTCTTAATCTATGGGTCGCGACCCCAAATGGGGTCGCCTAAAATATTTTAGGGGACGCGAAACGAGTTGGCATTTTGTGCTTTGTGCCGCAAAACTTTGAAAATCCCAGTAGTGCCGCGGAACGTTTGGAAAAAATTATGGTTATTGCACATGTAATCAACAAATTAGAGAATTTGGGGACAAAAATTGACAAATTGGAGCTTGATTTTGAATGCGGATCTTTTTTTTAGAGAACACCTAAAGTTGGCAAAGAAAATAGATAAATCGCAGTTCGATTCTGAGTGAAGACCTTTTTTTTTTTTTGGAGAACGGCATGATTTTGGGAGGAAAATACCGAAAAAGGAGATCGATTCAAAGTAAAGACCTTTTTTTTAGAAAACGGCATGATCTTGGGAGAAAAATGCGGAAAAAGAAAATCGATTCAAAGTAAAGACTTTTTTTTGGAGGACGGCATGATTTTGGGAGAAAAATACGGAAAAAGGAGATCGATTCAAAGTGAAGACCTTTTTTTTAGAAATCATTATGATTTTCGGAGAAAAATTGCAAAGTGCGAGATCAAAACCCTCTTTTGTTTTTAGTGAACACCCATTTTTGAGAATTCTTGCCTCGGGCCCCTAATTTTAAATATCCACCACTAATTGGGGTCAAAAAAATTTTATTTTTTAAAACGGGGTCGCAGAACAAAAAAGTTTAAGAAGCCCTGCTTTAAAACATTTCTTTTTTCTAAAAATGCGTTTTTAATATTAAGTCAAAATAATTGACCTACACAAAAAATTGGACTTTATTTTGACCTAATAAAACGTAAAGACAGTTATATTTTTCAACCAAACAAAGTTTTTGTCTGAAGTTTCTCTGTAAAAAGAATACGTGAATTAATTTTGACTTTACTGACTTTTATTTGCCCTATTAATAACAAAGTGAAATTTGGTTAATTGTGAGAAACAATTTGAGAATAATTAATAATAATCTTTTAATGTTTCTAGCTTCAAAAAGTTATTGCTTCGCACTCCCTAATTACAGTTGTTCTCTTTTTTTAGCCGGTTTAAAACAAAACAATCTCTCTTCAAAAGACTGTGATTAATTCATTCAAACAGAAATTAGCAAACTTTTCTATTAAAATGCTGAATTAGGTGAATTTCGTTTACTACGATTCTAACATACAGGACAAAAAAAGCATATTCATTTTAAATTTTTATTCGGCAATTCTAAGAACTAAACTTTGTTGTTTTTTCAGCTAATTTTCTCTCATTTTTTTCTTGAAGTTATTCTGAGCTTTAAATTTTTTAAATGTGGTTTTGTTTTTAGAATGATACGTTTTACGACTCTTGACAAACAGCATGTTTTTTGTTTCTTTTCATTAAGCGTGACCTTGGCATTTGGCGATGAGACATTCTAATCCTACGAATTCGGTAAGGATTCTCAAGATCAGAATACAAAGACACACCTTACTAATTTCATTACAGCAAAGAACTTGGTTAAGCGTTTTACCGAACCTAACCGAAGTAAATGCATTGCCATTTCCGTATAAAGTGTGAAGATAATAAAGGGTGTTAAAAAAGTAACGCAAAATTTTTCGTCATTGCAAGAAATCATGTCACAGATAGCGATTCCAATTAAACTCTTAACATAGAAAGCTAATTCATCATACTTCACTTTCAACACACTCAGTTTTAGAATTTTCTCTTTCACGCGGTTACCATAGTTACCACACGCGTTCACTTCATTTTGCAAGCACGCATTCATTTTCTTCGTGCGTGAAGTCTACCGGTTGTGCAAATTATTGTTTCTTGACAAGAAATTTCCTGGAAGATGGATTGGACGAAGAGGATCAATCGAGTGGCCAGCCAGGTGGCCCGATTTAACACCTGCAGATTTTTACCTCTGGGGTGTATTGAAGGACAAAGTTTACTCACACAACCCCATAACTCTCGACCAGCTGAGGTTGCTTATTTCTCAACAGTTGCAAACAATTGACGTAAGCCTTTGCAGAAAAGTGTGTAGGTCTGTGCGAGACAGAATGGTAAAGTGCGTTCAAAACGAAGGAGGACACTTCGAACATCTTCTTTAGTCTTCATTATCCTCATCTTTTTGCTCAATGTGATTTATAAAAGAAATAAAACTTTTAAATTTTGCGTTATTTTTTTAACACTCTGTAGTTAAAAAAATTTTAACCAAGTAATGAAATCCTTTTCATTGACAAGCTACATAGGAATTTTACATTGTTTAATTAAAGAAATAAATCAATAGCAATTTCTTATGGAAAGATTTAACTTTCTCAAAAAACTATATTAATCAGTATCTGCTCCGAGTGAGCCTAAGTAACTGCAATTTAGACTGAAGAGATAAAAAGATGGTCGTGGCATAAGTTTATAAAGAATTAAATAGGACGTAAATCTCTTTATTTAATTGAAAACAATTAAATAAAAAATCAATTAGATCATTGCTTCGAATCGAAAATCAAAAATAATAGCTTATGCCGGTGTATCATGAAATCGTGAGGACTATTAAATTTTGAGGACGAGAAAAATATAATACAACTCGCGAGATCTGTCCACACGCTAGGAAAACAAGATTTTTTATACTTTATAATAGGCAATTTTAATCGATTCAATTCGTTTTTATTTGTTAATGATTAATTACTAATTAATTCATAATTTTAAATAAAAATAGGCTGAATTAGTGCTCTTTAATTATTTTATAAAAAAATTATATCTAATTAAAAGTAATTATATACATTTATTAAAGAATTATTATTAGTCCTCACGATTTATATATAATATAAAAAGTCTTGTTTTTCTAGCGCGTGAACAGATGTCGCTAGTTGTATTATATTTATCTCGACCTCAAGATTTAATGGTGTCACGATTTTATGATACACTGACATTAAGTTTGATCTATACCTGTTGTGTATAGTTAGCGTACTTTTACTCGTTTATTGAACTTCGGCGAGCAACGCTGAACCTAAATGCAAAAATTCAATAAAAGGTA
The DNA here is from genome assembly GCA_963680785.1 of Diplosoma virens. Taxonomy (NCBI): domain Eukaryota; kingdom Metazoa; phylum Chordata; class Ascidiacea; order Aplousobranchia; family Didemnidae; genus Diplosoma; species Diplosoma virens. Next base: position 9,157,048 of record OY796892.1, on the reverse strand, counting down.
CCCAAAGCGTATCCGCCAAGAATACGCTAAATTAGACGAGTCCTTATGATGATCACGTGTGTTTTCCACGGAAGCATCCTGTGACAGCGGATTGTGCAACTTTGCCGCAAGTTCAAATATTTATGAATGACAACAAATCGATCATGCTTAGAAATTCCTATTTAAATCTTTTTTAACAAACAGCTTAAAATCTATTCAGATTGTTGTTTGCTATAAACAAACTGTTTTAACTAAAGTTGTATTTTTTTTTGTTCTATTATCCACTTACGAGTGTGATTCGTATTAAGCCCTTAGAGAGGCCAAAAATTTTTGTAAATGAAATATTTTTGTACTTAGATATTGTGCAATTAACTTTTTTTGTCGTTATAGACAAGGCATGGAACCGTTTAAAATTACGTTTGGTTTAGGTTTGGTTCAGGTTCAGCAAAATTTATCTTGAGAGGTTAAGTTATAGTTCAGCTCCGGTTCGGTTCAAAGAAAATATTTGCCGTTGGTGTGAGTTTTGGATTCGAGTTTGGTTTAACCTTATTCTTTTCAATTTTTTTAAAGCTATTGACTCCTCAACGGCTGGGTTTCAGAAGTCCACCAAAGTTGACAATTCAAAGCTCAAATACTATTGGACGATAGAATTTCACATGAAACTTTAGCTGTTGTTTCTCGAAATTTAAACAGAGTAAAAATCATTTATTTAACTTTTGTTAGGGCAAAAAAGTTTTTGAAAATTCATGCAAAAATAATTAATTTTTGTTGTTTTCACTCATTATTGTTAATTTCATTTAAGTTTAAGTTTTTCTTGAAAAGGGCTTAAGAAGCCGAAAACGTTCGAAAACAAAATTTTTTATGAATTTAGTTGTATTGCTGAGTATCGCAGCAATATTGTTGAAGAAAATTTATTCTTCGCCGAAATTATATTATGGAAAGAATAAAGTAAAATTAGATTTTAGCAAAGCCACTTCAATTTTTACGTTTAAACACTCATTTAAACAAGCCTAAAATGCCATGGCGATGGCGATTAAACAAGCGTAAAATGCCATACCATAGCAAGCCATGGCGCTCTATTTTTCAACCCTTCCCCTATAGTAGTATTTTATTAGAGGTGACGTTCAATTAGAGGGTGGCGTTCTATTTTTCGATTCGCTGATCAGAATTATGAAAAGATAAATTTCATGAATGAAAAGAAAAAACATCTAACACATTTATACAATTGCATTCTTTCATTCGTTTGTAATCGTGCTGTATCGTCTCGAATCGTTCGTACGAGCGTGCGTGTGCTTCAAGAAGGTCAGGCGCAGTCTGTGTTGATTTTACCGCTTATTCGAATAGAGTCAACACCGATAGTGTAGTTGGCGTTTTGGCCACCGCCATTAGTCCATTTAAAAAACTACAGGGACTTCCCAGCGTCTAAAAATAAGCGTGCAATTCGACAATCCATTCTTCTCTTCTTACACCTGGAAAGGCGATTTCAGCCGTAACTATTGCCAAAATAGAAGAATTCATCAAAATAGCGTTCAATTAGAGGGTGGCGCTCTATTTTTCAACCCTTTCCCTATAGTGGCGTTTTATTAGAGGTGGGGCTCGAATAGAGGTTTTACGGTAATTAAAATTTGGACGTAAAGAGTGACGTTAACGAGCACGACAATTACAAACAATGAAGAAGCCAAGGGAAGCTTGCTTTATTGCTTTATTTATCAAATTATTAAAAATTCATTGGTAGGCTAAATAATAGCAATCAGAAGCCATAATTTTATCATTTAATTTGCAAAGTTTTATTAAAAAACAAAAAAGCTAAACGTTTTCGACTTCCATAAGCCCTTAACAAAGCATCTGAAAATTAGCATAATTTAACAACAAACCATAAAACGACAGTTACATACAATTAAATTAAGATGTGTACAACAGTTTTCTCAAGTTTATGCGCATACTGGTACTACTAATTTAATTCAAAAGCAGTGATAATTCAGTGATAATTAGAACTACAACAACAACTTTTTTGTTCTTAAATAAAACTTTACCAACTAAATGATAAAATGTTGGCTTCTGATTGCTATTATTTACAAATGGATTTTAAAAAGTACCTCTCTTCTTAATTAAAAATATATTAGACTAGTTACAATTACTTGGTGTACAATTAGTGTTGTAATTTTTTCAAATGACATCAAATATCGAAATGCATGTCTTGCAAAAAAAATAAAAGCATTTTAGTTAACGATATATTGATATTTATCTGTGTTACACAAATTATTATAGACTTTAAGTATTTACTTGCTTATACCCAGCCAACAATAGAATGCAGGACCCGCAAGGGCCCTGCACGGGCAACTGTGCGGGCCCTGTGAGGGCAGCCCGTACAGGACCCGTATCGATTTGGCCGCGGGCCCCGAAGTGGCCCCACATGGGTTTAACCGCACGGGTTTCGTGGCGGCGTAATACCGATTTCCTGCACGGCGTTTTTTGGCGGTATAATGCCGATTTCCTGCACGGTTTTTACGGTGGTTAATTGCCGATTTCCTGCACCGTTTTCATAATGGTTTTATGCGGACTTCCTATACGGTTTTTATGATGGCTTAATGCCAATTTCCTCTACGGGATTCGCGGTGGTTTAGCGCCGACTTCCTGCAAGGTTTTCATGGTGGTTTAGTGCCGATTTTCTGTGCGGTTTTTATGGTGGTTTAGTGCCAATTTTTTACAGGGTTTTCATGATGGTTTGATGCCAATTTCCTATAGGGTTTTCATGGTGGCTTAATCCCGATTTCCTACACCGTTTTCATGATGGTTTTATTCCGACTTTCTGCACGGTTTTTATGGTGGCTTAATGCTGAATTCCTGCATGGTTTTCGCGATGGTTTGATGCGATTTCCTGTAAGGGTTTCACGGGGACTTATTGCAACTTTCTGCGCAAATTTTATGGTGATTTTAAATAATCTTGCTTGGAAAATTACAACATTTTACACAATGCTAAAGACAAGATTAAAAAACCATTAAACCAATTTATACCTACATGCTTTGTTTAGTCGATTACCTATTTTTTTTCAAAATTAGTTCATTTTAATAATCAATTTTTCACAAATCAAAAGTTACTTTTTATTTTTGAATTTGAACATACAAAAATTAAGACTACAAAATATCAACAGTCTGAAGCTTTTTCTCTTTTCATTCTTCTGCCGTCGCGGTCACGGCTGCTACGAAGCCACTTTGCAACGCACTTTTCAATTTTGTTTCTTCTTCCAGATTTGGAAAGAGGATGCTTCTTAACTGCTTCTAAAAAAATAATAATAATATAAATTAAAATTAATTGTTCTAAATTTTTTAATATTGGAATTTTATAATTTTTTTGTAATACCTAGTGTATCAAAGATTAAATTTACAAAATAATAACATTCTACTAAATTTTTATTTTACAATCATGAGAAAAATACGACAAATTAAACTTTGTCATGATTTAAATTCTTTGATAAAACGCTGATTTGGTTGAAAGACTCAATCAATAAGTTGACCGGCGTTTCTCAACCTGGGGTCGCGACTTGGGAAAATTACCTAGTTTGTTTTGCAAGGTTGCAACGATACTCTACACAATTTTTTTTTAATCTTATTTTACAGTAGGCTTGCTTTACTTTTTACATATAGTGGGTCCTTTTTTATTAGTAAGTTTATCGCAGGCCGCGAGTACATGTAAAATTAAATTTAAGATGGAAAAAAGTCTTTGTTAGTTGGCGAAGCAGAATTAGGCTATAATGATTTTTTTTTAGTCTTCACTTTAATTTTACTTGTTCTTTTTCAATTAAACCCTCTTTAATACCCGAATTAAAGTCACAAACTTTGTTAAAGCGCGCTTGCTCTATTGTTTCGAAGTAACAGACGACTTTATTTTAGTAAGAAAACGCACAAATCTTTTATTTTTTTAAAAGCATTATTAGGAGCTTCTGTTTAATGCAATAAATTCGTCGATTTTTGGAAAAATACGCAAGTAAAAAAACAACTTTATTTTTCTTATTAAAATTTAATCAAAAAAAATTTTTTGTGTCTTCTTTTAATGGCTTTGTAAGACTGTTCTTTTGGTATTTGTTTTCTTATTTTTGCTTTTATTTTTGATTGGTGAAACAAACGGCAAAACGTAATATATTTGTGATAAAATAATTTTTTAGGTTTGAGTTTAATTAATTGTAACTGCTCTGAGTTAATTGTCATTGAGCACTTTTTTGAAGCTCGCCGAGTAGAAAAATTTTGTAGAAAAATGTGTAAATGATATTTATATGTTTAGTAAATGTGAATCACAAAGTCATAAAGATTGCTTGTATTCTACAGTATTAGCTAACTGTAACGTGATAGTTTGTGACGGCATGGATTTCGTACGCTCAAGAAAATTCAAACTGGACGCCTTTGCATTACTGTACATTATTCCATTTCTCCATGAAAATCAAAAAAACACGCGTTGTTAAACGAACATCGCCTAACCTACTTGAATGTCTTTTTTTATTTTAAATATTGGAATATTTAAAAATGAAGTTTTTTAGGAAATTCTAATAAATGTTATTCAACTGGGAGCATGCCTAAACGTGGTCTAATTCGTAATATAGCTAAATCTGTTTTAAAAAATCAATACGTATGCAAAATTATTGGCGCATTATGTACCACTGTTCTAGAAAATCAAAATTGAATTTTATTAACCAATAAAGTTTTAAAAATATTACATAAAACCACCTGCTTTTCCAATAACGCGTATTTGAATTTCAATTTTGATGTGGAGTCCACATTTCTTCAACAGCTTTGTTTCGTTTGGAAATGTTTTCAGATTTTTCTGGCCAGTAGCTTTCAGTAGCATTTCTTTTTTTTGTCATAAAACCAGTTTGTCGGCATAATCGCAGCTGAATTACTTTTTACAAATTCTACAATTATATACATCTTTCAATGCCCCTTTAAAAATTTAAAAATTAAGAAAACAAAGAAAATTGTATACACATTAGTTTAGGCATAGTCATTTGAAAGAACACAATACGGTTCATGGGCTTATATCGACTTTACTTTTAAAGAAGCATTTATCCAAAACATTTTACTATATTATTGTTACGTACAATCTTTTCAATAAAAATCTAAAAAAGGTGATTCAAGATTAAAAATTGATCTTATTTGTTCCCATGCATTATTTGGCCAAACGTTTGACAATGCACTCAAATGAATAGTGTTCTTATGGTAGCTATTTGTAAATAATGTTTTTTTTAGTTTATGACCCTCCCTCGACCAATAAACATATTCGTTTTGCTACTTTTAGCATGCATTTAATAAAAAAATTTTAGACGTCTAGAATACCTCCGATTTTATGCTTTTAAACTTAAAAGTAGTGAATACACGTATGCTTTAAAATTTTTTATTTGAAATTTTTTATTTAAAACAAAATAAAACTAGCTGCGTTAAGTAATCATTAACTATGAAAAACCTCCGTTTATAAATTTTTATCAATCAAAATATGTTTTTCATTTAGAACAAAAAAAATAGCTGCTTTTTCTATAAAGAACAAAAATTTCTATAAAGATCAAAACAGTCACAATCAACAAACAACTCGCCTGATACCTAATGGTTTTTCATTTAGAACAAAAAAAATAGCTGCTTTTTCTATAAAGAACAAAAATTTCTATAAAGATCAAAACAGTCACAATCAACAAACAACTCGCCTGATACCTAATGGTTCTATTTTGCAGTTGTCCCGATTTTTTTGAGACAACAGCTGTACGAGCTATGGTGTTAATGTTAATCTATACGACGTTTTCGTCCATTTGTCGGCTTTTGTAAAGTACTTTTCCCTTTCAATTGTGCCGCACTTGAATTTTCAATTGTGCAAAAAGACAAATGATGTCATAATCCAATTGCTTGCTGTTGTATTAAGTCAACTAAGCTCTCATTTTAGAACGCACAAACGCAAAAAACGCAAGATCTGATAATTTAGTATGATTTATTAAATTGATTGGATTTAATGATAATTATTATTCTAACGAAACATTTTTTACTTGAGTTTTTCTTTTTTCAAACACGTCTTAATAGAAAGCAAAGCTAAAAGCCGTAAAATTTTAAGTTTAGAAAATTTGAGCAATTTCAAGCAAAAAGTATTTTTAAACCCAATCTAAAAATATCGAATAATAAAAATTTAACAAATGTAAATACTATTAGGTAAGCTTTAACACTTTGCTTGTAACAGGTAGTTATAAACGACCTTAATTTGAGAAATGGCGTCATCGCGAGGACGTTAATTTTATGTAAGTACGCGTTGTTCAAACCACATATTCACCAATCACTGTTTGGCACGCAAATAAAACAAAACGCTGTAAGACAGTGCTGGATTTAAATCCAAACAACTTTTCAACTGTTAATAGAAAAACTCTTGCACAAACAATTTAAATTGCAAAGGTGAACATTGGCAGATGCTGTAGCGTCGTTACTTTTGTTTTCATGCGATGTAGGTGCCGCGGCAGAGTTGCTACATTTTATAAATGAAGTTGTCGCTGCTAGTTATTTTTTTCCAATTAAGCCTAAAATTAAACTGTTTCGTAATTTTCCGTTGGAACAAAAGGTTGTAATTGTCCAACCAAAAAGCAATTAATTTTTACTTTTAAATTTTCAGATTTTAAAGAACCTGGTACCATCAAAAAGTACTTGAACCAAATAACAATAGCAAAATATAACTTTTGCTTAATCCAGATTAACGCAATTCGCACACTACATAATCTTTTACAGCTTTTTCGATCCTGTTTTTTGTTTTAATAAATTTAGCGCCGCTCTCTAATGGCTTCCTACTGAGACGGAATGAAACAATTTTGAACTGTTTATACCTTATGCACCACTATAAAACCAAATTTAGTAAAAGTTACTCTTGCAAAGCACTTTGTCTTTTTGTTAATTTAGTTCAATAGTTTTTAACGTTTGCAAGCATTCCAAACCCTTGCCATATTTTTCAAGTCTTTGATAACAAACCCCGTTCTTTAAAATATAAAAAAATGTATTTAATATACTGCTTGGGACTCGCACAAGATTTGTACAGGTGTCCTACTTAAATTGGTCGCTTGAAGTCTGCAGAACGCCTGCGTAGAAAACTGCACAGGACCCGCACAGTTCCGGCGCATGATTTCTACTTGCAAACTTCAAATGATATTTTAAAACTCTATGTGTGATAAACTGAGAAGGAGCTGCACAGGGCCACCAAATCTTTGTTACTTGCTTTGCATTCTTGAAAATATAAAAAAAAATGTTTAATAAACTGCATGGGACCGGCACAGGATCTGTACAGATTTCTTACTTAAATTGCTTGATTAAAATCTGCGTAACGCCTGCATAGCAAACTGCACAGGACGTTTACAGTTTCTGCACATGATTTCTACTTGCAAACTTCAAATAATGTTTTAAAACTTTATGTGAGAAACTGTGAAGGACCTGCACAGGACCAACAAGTCTTTGTTACTTGCTTTGCATTCTTGAAAATATCAAAAATACACTTAATAAACTGCATGGGACCCGCACAGGACCTGTGCAGTTATCCTACTCGGATTGCCCACCTAAGACCCGCATAACTCCTGCACAGCAAACTGCACAGGACCCGCACAGTTCCTGCACATGATTTTTACATACAAAATTCAAATAATATTTTAAAACTTTATGTGAGAAACTGTGAAGGACCTGCACAGGACCAACAAGTTTTTGTTATATTGCTTTGCATTCTTGAAAATATCAAAAAATATATTTAATAAACTGCATGGGACCCGCACAGGACCTGTGCAGTTATCCTACTCGGATTGCCCACCTGAGACCCGCATAATTCCTGCATAGAAAACTGCACAGGACCCGCACAGTTCCTGCACATGATTTTTACATACAAACTTCAAATAATGTTTAAAAATTTTATGTAATAAACTGTGAAGGATCTGCACAGTTCGGGCACGGAGTTTGCACACGCATTGCGTTTCAAAAACCTTATTCAGACAATACGACAAACTGAACGGGACCCGCACAAAACCTGTACAGGTTTTCGGCTTTAATTGCCCACTCAAAACCCGCATAACGCCTGCACAGCAAACTGCACAGGACCCGCACAGTTCCTGCACATAATTACTACATCAAAATTCACTTGAAAATTTTGGCACTTGCTACTTACCAAACTGTACAGGAACCGCACGGTTCCTGTATACGTTTGCTATTGACGATAGCCCACTTGAAAACTGCACTTTACCCTCGTGAAAACTGCAACGGACCTGTACCGGGCCCTTACGGTTTTGACTTGCCCGCACGAGCCCGCATTGCCCACATTTTACCCTCAAGGGCCCTGCACGGGCATGTTGGCTGGGTAGTGTACAATTAAAAAACTTTTACCCTTTTTACATTTCAGTTCAGTTTTTTTTTCTCTTTCTTTTTTCTTTCTTTCTCTTTTATTTATTTCACAATGTTCTTTAATTACGCCCTAAAAAAAAAAAGCGTTCGAAGTTAGCTCTTTAACCAGGTCCGAATGGAGCGCAGATGCGAAAAGATTGTGGAGAACAAGTCTAGAGTACAATCTTTAGCCAAAAAGAGTATCTCTCCAAGTTGTCATAGCACAGATGGATGGATGCATGTAAAAACTGGTAAGTATTCCTTTGGAGAGGAACAGAGGCATCTAGTGACTTTGCGCAAAGCATCATTCAAGACACATTTAAAAAGCAAGTATGACCACTGGCACAACAAACGGAATTCAGTAATCAGCTGTCAAATAGACCGTAAGTAAGACAGATCTATGTGGTATTTCGGCACCAGCACCCGCCTTGAGCCGCAAGTCGCCTTAGCAGTGGGACAGACGAAGAAAGTTGTTTGCGCAATGCCAAACAATGGTGGCGGAACGTAAGTAATCCTTCTAGTTTTACCTCTAGATAAATGGGAAGTGAACCGAATGATAAAGTGGATTGTTATACAGTAAGTTTTTGGCTCACACTTTTTTTTAATCTGGCGATTGGGAAAGTAGATTATACGTATAGATGTTTAAAAAAATAAGTCAGCAGCGTGGTTGAGTGGTTAAAGCGCCGTCCTTATGATCAACAAGGTCTCGGTTCAAAAACCACTCGCACCATTCTTCTGCGTTCTTGGGAAAGACAATTTACGACACTTTCCCATGCTTATTGGTCTCGGCAAGCAGTTTTAAATTACGGTCATATCTCTATTATGTTACAAGCGGAAAACAATATCTTGGAATCTCCGAAAGTAAATCGGGGTAGTTGCTTACTCTATGTATTAGCGTTTCCGTCGCTTTCCTGCGAGTCAAAAGGATAAATATAGAGATAAAATACATTAAAAATAAAAAAAGTCTTGATTGATTTTTAAGTAACACTGTTTCTCTGACACCTGAGACTGTTTTGCTGGGTCTAGGACAACTGGCTGCGATTCAACTAGCAGCTTCCGACTGTGTGCAGCCTAATTGGCTGTTGAGGCCAACTGGTCGAAGCCTAACTGGCCATAAAGGCATTTATAAAAAGATAAGATAGAAAAAAGAAAAAAAATATTTTTATTGTCTTGTAAAAAACATATTATAATAAATTTCTACTTTTTCAATAATTCAGCTTTTTAATAATATTTACCTTTTATAGATTTTTCTTTGATAAATCCTTATTACAAAAATTATGACTCTTACAGTATTTTTATTTCAATAATTTAGCTTTTTAATAGTAATTATCTTAATCTGTTTTGATATTTTCTACATGCTAGTGGCAAGATGGCTGCAGCAAGTTGCCTTTTTCTTTGACTCTATGGCCAGTTAGGTTGCGGCCAGTTGTCCCATTTCCTGTTTTACTTATTGTCGCCGTTAATAAAAGTGAAACTTCTACTTCATCAACTTGCAGTTAAAGCCAAGTTTGTATGCAATAGCAGTGTTATATGCAGATGTCAGATCGACAAATATGACACCGGCGTTCTTTTTCTTAGCCTCGAGAAAATTCTCGTGGTTTTATAATAACCGAACGACTGATACAGGTTTGGCTTTTTGATTCTGTTCTCTAGAAAATAATAGATCAATTAGTTTGATGCAGACGTAAGTAAGCGTCTCGAATTTCTTGCAAGGATATAAAGTTGTTATATTTGTCAATAACTTTTTGGATCTTCTACAGCCTTTTTCGTTTTTTGAATGGCGACTAAAAGCGCTCTTCCGAAGATTTTCAAAATTTTGAGTTTAAACATTCAAACGTGTAACCCTCAAAGGCCGGGCTTCAGAAGTCGGGCCGTTGAGAAGAAAAGGGTCAGTTCTTAATTTTATAAAACAATGGTAAAAAATAAGAACATGGCTCGTGGATCTTGGCCGAAGACATACCAAACCAAAGAATAGAGGAAAAGGCGGCGAAATATTTTTTCCAGAGTCATAGTTTACACGATTTTACCAAGAAGCCATATCGTAACAAAATTAACTGAGCATAATACATTAGCTCTGCTAGGTTATATACCTGGGGTCTTTTTGGCGTCCGTAAAATCAAATCAAAGGTGCTATGCGTTAAAATAATCAATTTTACCCCAAAAAGATAATTTTACAATCAAATCTCATATCCACCACGTTGAAATAAACTATTTGGATGTAGATTGACTTTCTTTTTTCAAGAAGCGTTTTTACGAATGCATTTTATACCTTACATACAAACATACATTATACAAACATACTCAGTGCCTAAAAAATTAAATTGCTCTCAAATTATTTTTGCTGCTGAATCGGTTTAAGCGGCATCGGTGCCTTTATTGCGCCTTAATTTCTAAAGCAATGTGTGTAGCCAAATGATATCTCATTGGTGCTGCATAGCCTACCAGCCGAAAAAGTGTTGGTGGGCAATACAGTTTTAGCCAAATTTTATGACGTTTGCCCAAATCTTAATCTTTTAGCACTTTACATATATGAGAAAAAATTTTGTCTCAAATTTTGGGTGAAGACTAAAAAAAAGATCTTTACTTTGAATTTGTCTCTGATTTCTTAATTTTTGTCCCAAAAAAATAGTGATCTCTAAAAAAGGTTTCCAACTCAAACCTTAATTGTTTTTCCGATTTTGAAAACTTTTTTCTGCAGAAGTAGTTCTAGTTTTCTTGTTGTTACCCGAGAATTTCATGGGTGTCAACTATTAAGTTTTTCGGAGGACCATGGTAAACAGTTGCGTGCCTAAAATTTTTAAAGTGGATGTATTTCTTGTAGGCATAAAAGCTTTAAACACTAAATTTATTCACTGGCCAGCTGTTTAGCTGTGAAATTTAAAACCAACTTTGTATATTTCAACAATGCTAAATGAATGTCTGATAATGATTTTGGAGCCATAAAAATGCGAGCAAAAATTTCTTGTAATTTTAATTTTTATATCGAGTTTTTCGGGCTATATTACACCCGTTACAAGGTTTTAAAACTTCTTTGTACTGATGTGTGTATAAATTGATTAGATACCTTTTGGACAGGCAACTCACACGCAAATACCTGACACATAATGTGTAGCACTAACAACCATGCAAGTCTTTTCTTTCTACTTTGCCTGCATGCTACAATATAGCGCTATAACTTAGACACGCTAATGTCAGCAAAGTCAATTTTTTTCAGGGCTTTATTACGCCATGAAACTTGCACAATTTTATAGTTTAGTTAGTCAAGAGGCTTTTTACCGAGTTTTATAGTTCAACTTCAAAATAAAGTAAAAATTTCTCAAAATTTTATTTTATCGAATTTTACTTTAAAAACTCATTTTTTGCTTATTTTTACAATTTTTGAGTAGCTATGAACAGTTTAAATATTTTGTTTCTAGATTTATAGCAGGTATTTTATACCTTTTTAATTTCAAAATGAGAATAATAAACTTCAAAATGGAATAGTAAATTTCAAAATAGAATAGTAAACTTCAAAATGGAATAGTAAACTTTAAAATGGAATAGTAAACTTCAAAATGAGAATAGTAAATTTCAAAATAGAATAAAATTTTTTGTATATAAAATTTTTTTTCTTGGAGTTTTCTAATGTTGTATATTTTATATTTATAACCATAGTTTATTTATAGGGTGTTCCAAAAGTCTTGGGCACATTTTGACATTGAATATCTCAGAAACTGTTAAGGATATAAAAACGCATCTGATAAATTCAAAAAGCTTGTAATCTCAATTTTTACATGGAATGTTTAAAGATGTTCAATGTGAGCACAATTGGTCACACGACACACATCAAGCCGATAGTCAAATTCTTGCCAAACGCGTCCCAGCATTGCATTGTCAATTGTTGCAACAGCTTCTGTTATTCGTGCCTCCAGCTCATCCACATCTCTTTGAATAGGGGGCACATAGACCAATCCTTTCACAAATCCCCACAAAAAAAATCTCATGGTGTGAGATCTGGAGATCTGGGTGTCCAGGACATGAAATCGTGATCATTCTGCCCAGACCGTCCAATCCATCTGTCTGGCAGTGTTGTGTTCAGAAACTGTTTAATCCAGTGTGGTGGCGCCCCATCCTGTTGGAAAATGAAGTCACCAGACTCTTTTTCACTCAATTTATCCATTAACCAGTTTTCCAGCATGTCGAGGTACGTCTCACCATTGACTGTTGCTCTTTCAAAGAAGAATGGTCCGTAGACAGCTTTCTTCGACATAGCACAAAACACGGTCACCTTTGGGGAATTACGCTGATGCTCAAGAAGTTCATGTGGGTTCTTAGTACCCCATATGCGAGTGTTATGCGTATTAACTTTGCCATTTACGTGGAAAGTCGCCTCATCGCTAAAAACAAGCCGGTCGTCAAATCCATTATCTTCCATCTTCTGTTGCATTGCAATGCAAAAGTCACGACGAGCTGGTTTATCAGTGTCCTTCAACTATTGGACTAACTGTAGCTTGTAAGGCGTCATGTGCAGTCGTCTTCTTAAGACACGCCAAACAGTTGTTGTGGGACACTAAAGCTCCCTACTGGCTCTTCTGATCAATATACGGGGGCTCCTCTGGAAAGCAGTTCGAACTTGTTCAATCAAATCTTCTGAAGTTGAGAGGCGTCCCGTTCTTTTACCTGGACATAAGCACCCATCCGTTATGAATTTACCATGCCATCTCACTATGGACTTCCTCTCTGGTGGCTTCTTTCCGAATTTTCTGCGAAATGCATGTTGAACAACAGTCCATGTTTCAGTTTTTGCAAATTCAAGCACACAAAAAGCCTTTTCTGGTGGAGTAAACGCCATTAATGGGTCTAAAAAGAAATAAAAAAATCAATAGCCTTACAAAAAACTTAATTTAATTAGTTTTAAAATGGCACAAATTTATCTTACTACCATTCATAGTTAAGAAGATATGGGGACTTCAAATGTGCCCAAGACTTTTGAAACACCCTGTATATCATAGATGTTTTGTATTCATATGTCTATGTAAGATTAATAGTAACATATATTTATATTTCAAAATTAATATCAATGATATGTGTTGACTATAAATTCATTATTTGAAAAATTATTTTTGCCAACAGTTTTTAAAATATAATAAAACTTTTTTAGATATAAAACAATATATTAAGTACTAAACATAGTTTAAATTTTTTTTTTTTGAAATTATAATGTTTACTCGTTATCGTTTATCGTTTGAAGGGCATCCACTCCAGATCAGACACAAACAGGACTGGGGCCGAGGGTTTATCCTTTTACTTCCCCAGACTGCTAAACTGCCTGAATCAGATGCTGGCAGTGGTGTTATTAAGCCAGCATCGAGTTTCGTCATCCAAAACCGTCAGACCTCGTGCTCCATGTCTCTCGATAGATGTATAGGGCACGCTGTTAGTACATGGTCTGCGGTTTGCTCAGAGGCGCCACACTCGCAATTCGGTGAAGGAGCGAGACCCCATTTGTGCATGGACGAATGAAATCGCCCAACACCAGTCCGCAGGCGGTTGAGCTTAACCCAAGCTGCTCGGGGTAAGCCCATTCCAACAGGCCTGGCACTGGTCTCGGGGACAAAAGCACGGAGCCTGGAAGCATTTTCACAGTACTCCGCGTTCCATTTGTAATTTGTCCATTCAGAAGCGCGGATGCCAAGTCTGGCAAGGTTGTCCAAGAGATTCCGCGCACCTGGCACAAACGGGCGTCTGGATCTTAGTCTCACTTGGCAAGTATCTGAGGACCCACTTAAAAGACCATACAAGATGCGATTGGGGTCCAGAGATCCATGGTAAGCCAAGGAGAGTGTCGCTCCCATTTGGCGAAGCTCATCTGGCTGGATGCCTGAGAGTACAGGTAGGTGGTCCGTTGGAGTGGGACGCAGGCATCCAGTAACTATGCGCAAGGCGTCGTTCAGGACACTGTCAATGAGGCGAGTGTGAGCACTGCGACACCAGACTGGTGCACAGTACTCAGCTGTTGAGTAGACTAGAGACAAGGTGGCTATGCGTAGTGTTTTAGCACCAGCACCCCATCCCGAGCCCACGAGTCGCCTCAACAGTTTGACGCACGAGAATAGTTTTTTGCGCAATGCCACTAAATGATGACGAAACGTGAGCGATCTGTCCAGTTTTACCCCAAGGTATGTAGGGGTTGGACAGAACGGTAAAAGTCTACCATTGTTGTAGACCTTTAGCTCACGTTTGGCCTCTCAGTTATTTAAGTGAAAGGCTGCCGTCACCGTCTTAGTGTGACTGAGCTTCAACCTCCAAGTCTGGAGATACGCTGACAGTGTGGACATGTCTTGACTTAAAGTCTCCTCCAAGTCCTTCCAGTTTCCAGAAGAGTGAAACAATGCTAAATCATCAGCATAAACAAACTTTCTGGAAATCATGGAATAAAGATTGTGCGTATAGATGCTAAATAGGAGGGGAGCCAAGACCGATTCCTGAGGAACGCCGTTTTTAAGACGGCGTAGCCTGTTTTGCTTGCTGTCACCGGTGGTAAGGGTGAAACTTCGATTTCGAACAAGCTCCATGATCATTTTGACCATGTGCTTATACGGAAGTAGTCTCAGCAGCTTGCAGGTAAGACCACGGTGCCAGACAGTGTCATATGCAGCTGTCAGATCGATAAATACGGCACCGGCCTTCTTTTTAGCCTCGAAATAATCCTCGATGTTCTGGGTTAGCAGAACAACTTGATCTACGGTTGACTTCCCGCGTCGGAACCCAGCCTGCTCTTTAGGGAGCATTGGATCGATTAATGGTTCAACGCGGGCATAGATAAGCCTCTCGAGGATCTTGTAGGGGACACAGAGCAGAGATATCGGTCGATAACTCTTTGGGTCCCCCACGGGCTTTCCTGGTTTTGGGATCGCGACCACAAGCGCTCTTCTCCAGATCTTGGGAATTTTGAGTCGGCGCAAACAGGAAGAAAGGAATTCACGTAACCAGGACTTCAAAGCAGCTCCGGCATGGAGTATAAGCTCGGGGCAGATGGAATCAGGTCCCGGAGCTTTACCTGGTTTTAAATGTTGGAGGGCAGCGGCAAATTCTCTCTGTGAAAAACTGTCAGAGATATTTACAGCGTCTGGTGTTGTGGTCCTCCAAAGGTCAGACACTTCTTTACAGACAAGTCGAGATGACTTGCGGTCAACAGCCTCGTATTTCCCATTTCTAACCAGCTGAGATGCAATAGCATCGGCTGAAACGGGACAGTGACGAGGAGAGTGTCGTGACCTACCAGTAAGGTTGTTCAAAATACTCCACGCTTTTCGACTAGAGTGTGAGAAGTCGATGCTCCGAACTGCTTCGGACCATCGATCCCTCCGCTTTCTGTCAAGCTTGGCAAGCAGAGCTGTAGCAGACAAACTTGAGTCGTCTCCCTGAGGAGACTGCAGAAAGGTTTTATAGAGGGATTCACACTCTGCATCCTAACACGGAATATAGTTATTTCGATACCCGCGTGGGATAGTCTTTTTGGCTGCTTTCTTAATGGTATTACAGAAGTCCTGGTAAGCCGCATCCACATCAAGTGAATCAGGCGGCAACAAAGTCTTTGCAAATTTATTCGTCAAAGTAATGTAGTGACTCCATTTGGCCTGCGGAAGTTCCATTGCTTAACAGGCATGCTTGGCACTGCCATAGCAAACCTTGGTGGTGTAATAAGCGAAGGTCGATGTTGTGACCTGGGGAACTTGTCAAGGACACGTCTATCCGGTAAGCGACTGTTTGGACCTACGCTAGCGAAAGCTAGATCTGGATTGGTGTTAGTGTTCCAGCGGCCGGAATAAAAACTGGCAGCGTCCTTGGCATTATATAGGAGGGCAAGACAATTAATACTTGCCCAGCCAGCCAAGTACTCACCGTCCGGACTGTTGTCGTCATAACCCCAGTCAGCATGACGACAGTTAAAATCGCCAGCGTAAAGACAGGGGTGAGGAAACACTGGGAGATCCAGGGCTCGCAATCGCGTTGGTGGTGGTTTGTAGACGTTGACTATTTTATAGCCATCAACGTCCACACACAGCCACTCGATCTCCGATGTCGGTGGAGATTGGTCCAAAAGCGTGTATCTCAGTCGCTCGTGGACAAACGTGGCAAGACCATGCTTCCTGCTTAAAGAAGACCCAGCTAGTTGGTAGTTTAGTAGCACCAACTTCTCTGCATCAGTGCAGTGGGTCTCCTGCAGTAGGATGACGAGTGCCTCAGACTGCATAGCGAGGTGATGAAGAACGTTCATCTTGCTTGCAGTGAGGCCTTCGATGTTCAGCTGAAGAATAGTGGGTCTTCGGAACTTGTTGGCAATGTTCCCTGAAAAGGGCAGTTTTATCCTAGCATTGCCCCGTCCTGAAAAGGACGTTTGCCGATTAGCAGACCCACACTGAACATCGGAATGGGTGGATACCCTTCCGTTTTGGTAGGTTCGGTTTCGGTCTGTCATTTTAAAATCAATGAGCAGACTTACTCACGGCCCAGGCTGCGTGAAAGCACTTACCATCTGGGCCAATAAAGTTTTATTTTCATGTAAATAAAAAGAATGAGTGTCATTAAAAGTATGTTTGTTATGAAAAGTCGGCACCGTGGCAGAGTAGAGCAACATATTAACGACGAACGTGATTCGCACAGTCGCAGTTCAATATCAACAGCGTCATTCCTTTAAAAATTTAACTTAAACTTTTCTCTTTTTTGATAAAATTGTAACTACGCTGCTTCGATTTATGTAGTGCAAATTGTAGACTATGCAATTTTGCTTGCAGCTTAGATTAACTGATTTTCCAAGTTTACTTGCAAGCATGTAAGATTAAAGAAATCATCAATAGGTCTATAATATTTTACAAATTGTGTTTGAATCCTAAATTCTATAGTTAAAAAATGTTGACATTTCGTTCCATTGAAATCGATAAGAGTAAAAAAATATTATTTTATATGTTCAATACAATACAAATGTAATTTTATTACAAAACAAATGTAATTTAACGATGAAACTTACGACGAATTATTTTATATGTTTAATACAATTCAAATGTAATTTTGTCTACCATAACTTACTAGTTAAAATAACTCGGTAATGCGGCCGGCAACAACAAAAAAGTTGTGCATCGCAGCATGAAGTTTATTTAACAAAGTTAAAAGTGCCGCGATTTTTGAAAAATTTCAAAAATGTGCCGCAATCGGAAAAAGGTTGAGAAACACTGGGTTAGACCTTGCCTTGGATAAAAGGTTTTACTAATTTCAAAACAAGACAAAAGCCAACTTCAAACACATTCTGTTTGCGCGGCTCCGTGTGTTTATTCATTGCTAATACACTTGCTGCATTTATGCGACAAATATCAAGCAAATACGAAAATGTAGTTGTGGTCCATTTCCGAGATTTGGTTTTACTCGAAAAGAAAGTAATTTTTTGGTCTACAATGTCGGTACCTCCTTTCGTATAATCACATAACTTGTATAAAGTCGGTTTCTTCTTTTCATTTTTTGACATTTAAAAAATTGAGTGCATTGTTGATAAGATTGAAATATTTCGCTTTCCTGTGGTTTTAGAGTTTACAACAAAAAGAATTGAGGTTGATATTTTTTTCAGGTTTGTTCCAAGAAACTTTAATGAACCAATATCTTTATTACCCACTTGCTTTATTTCGTTTGATATTTCTTTGCGCTTAGCTTGAATAGTTCCGATGGTAGTAATTTTCCGTTCCAATAGCCATTATACCAAAGGTATTTAAGTGTATAATCGATTGTAAGATCAACTTAGATCAACTTTTATAATAAAGCCAAATCAAGAGCTCGGGATTTTATCCGAATTTGTTAGAAAATTTTACACAAAAGAAGTCTAAATCTAAAGCTACGTCTTTTTCAACATAAACAACTTCCCTTGGAAAGTGAGATTGAAAGCGTTTTATCGCCTAGTAAAGTGTTTGAGTAAACAAAGTTAATGAACCGTTCCGTCTCAATTGTTTTGATAAACAGTTTACAATTTGTTTTTTTTTTCGCTGTTGGTGGCTTTTTTGTCACGTTTTATGAAATAGTCAAAAAACTAGTGACTGCGTGTCAAAAAAACTATAACTCCAAAATTACTTGAGCGATTTTTTCAAAAATTGCGCCAACTTTTAGATGAATAAAAATCAGAAAAAGTCATAAAATTTTAAAAAATTTGTGCAAGTAGTTTTTGAGCAGCACACAGCATTTTAACAACGCGGGCACGTTCCGCCTCTCCCTCAGTCGTAATAGGGTTAAACTAGACACTGGCGCGGAAGTAAATGTTCTGCCTTTAAACTTATACAAACAAATGCGTTTGCCTCCCCTTTTATCTAGTATAAATCTACGGTATTGGGCGGTTTTGGTAATGCGTTAATTAAACCATTAGATACGGTAGATATGATTGTTTGTGATAGAACAGGTCGTAAGTTTTTGTTGATTTTTTTTGCTACTAACATCATTCATACGCCAATACTGATATCATTTATATGGATGTGAACTGTTAAATTTAGTTAAAAAAATAGAGGACATTTCGGAATTTTCAAACCTTACGTTAGACATTGTCATAATATGTACTAACGTTTCGAACCTATTTGTTTCTTTGTTGTTACTTTGTTAAACGTGTATTTGTGTTCTCTGTCGCTAGCTTGTTAATCGTGCCACTTTGTAATTGTTAATTTTGATTGCTTTGTTGGTCTCGCCCTTTTTAAGCATTTTTAGTTGCTTGGGATTTCTTAAAGAATAGTGACCACATTCATAACGTTATTTTGTAACCTTATTTATAACTATTGTGTTTCTTTTATAGATTTATAGCGGCGTTTTCTTTAGTTAATTAAAAGCTATACTTTTATGCTTAATGTTAAATTACGACAGACATCGTTAAAAACAATTTTTTAGAAGTCTTTTTTGGTACGGGTTTATACAAAGAAAAATATGATATTACATTACGTGACGACGCAAAACTTGTTATACAGCAACACGACATATCGCTTATACCCTTTGCTCGAAATTAAAAGCAACTCTGGAACGTTTAACTAGAGATGGCATGGTCGCTGATGTGGACTGCGCAACTGAATGGGTGAGTAATCTGGTACTGGTTGAGAAGAAAGATAAAAGTTTACGTTTATGCCTGGACCCGAAGCATTTAAATGCTGCGATAATGCGCGAACGTTATGTTATTCCAACTCCAGCTGATGTACAAGCGCAGCTTAGCGGCAAACGTGTTTTTTCGATCATTGGCGTTGTTACGTATTCGAGATTCGAACTCATAACTTAATCATTAAGTAATCATTTTAGTTGCGTGGTTTTTCATTTAATTGTCGAACTTGTTGTCGATTTATTTTAAGCTCGCTCTCTTCGGCCATGTGCATTTTTTTTTACTTCTATTTGAATAAGTTTGTAAACCGTTAAGTGTAAAAGGCATGAAAGACGGCTATTGGCACGTTGATCTCGGGGAAAGGTCATCATTTGTCACAACATTTCACACGCCGTTGGGGAGAAAGCGACTTTTACTGATGCCTTTTAAGCTATATTCAGCCAGTGAAGCCATGCAAAAACGCAATGAGAGCACATTTGGTGATATTACAGGAGTACATACTATAGCTGATGATATTATAGTAGCTGCAGAAGTCGAGAAAGAGTATGACGCTATAATGCTTGCATTGCTTTCCGGAGCAAGAGAAAGTGATGTTCGATTTAACCGAGAAAAGATACAATTTAAAGTGCATTCTCTAAGTTAAATGGGACATTTTGTTACAAAAGAGAGATTGATGCCAGATGACCAAAAAGTTCATGCAATTGTCAATATGCCTTCACCTATAACCCTTAAAAGGATGAATTTAATAAAACTATAAAAAATTTTTTTGTTTATGAAAAAGACTTCAATATAGTCAAAGTGTAAACAAGAGCAAGTGTAAACAAGCCAGCGTCTGTCTGTAAACAAGTCAGAACATGTATGATGCGTTCCAGAAGAGGCACAACCTGTAGAAAAATCTGTAATTGCGTTAATTAACAAATTAACTCGTTTTTTTCAGTATGTGCCGTATATGGCATACCATGCATTTAACGGTTAAGTGTCCACTCACTTCAACGATTTTTAAGAATGACAAAATACCTTTCTCTATATATACCAAATGAATCTTCTATCACAGGCCCTTTGCGTAAATCTCTAAAAAAGAGTTCTGAATGGACTTGGGATGATGAGCATAACAAAGCTATGGCAAAGTTAAAGCGTGCCTCGATTAATAAACCTGTGATAGCTTCCTACGATGTTAACAAGGCAATTACTGTTTAATGCAATGCATCGCACGACGGATTAGGGGCGTGTTTGATACAAGAGGGTAAACCTGTTGCATTCGCTTCAAGATCATTATCTCCAGCTGAAAGAAACTACGCTCACATAGAAAAGAATTACTATCTGTAGTGTTTGCATGCGAAAAATTCCACCAGTACGTCTACGGACACCGAGCCGTGACAATTGAAAGTGATCACAGGCCCTTAGAATACATATGGAAAAACCACTAAGAAAAACTCCTTCAAGACTGCAACGTCTCATGCTTTGTTTGCGGCTTTGTGACTTTAAAATCAAATATGTTCCAGGAAAATATTTGTATCTGGCCGACACACTATCAAGAGCTTATCAAACAGATACTCATGATGCAAAAATAAATCAGGATCTTGTTCAAGAGTTCATTCGCTTATTATAAATCTGCCTGTTACCACAACAAAACTCGATGAAATTTAACAAGCCACAAAAATCGATGAAATTTTACAAAAAGTTAAGACTTATTGTCAGACCCGTTGGCCAAGATGTCAAAAAAATGTTTGTTCATCTGTACGACCCTATTGGAGTGTGCGTGATATGTTGCATGTTATAGATGATATAGTTTTTTATGATCAACGCATCGTTATACCAAAATCTTTACAACTGCAAACACTAAATTTAATTCACGAGTCGTATTTTCGTATTAAATTTTGAACAAAACTCAGGCGTAAACCAATTACAACTTGAGCCACTTTCTAATGCCCAATCTTCGGGCTCAGTTATGCATGAATCACGTCTTACATCTCGTTATGGGCGGCCCATCGAATTTCCGTCCAAATACAAAGACTACATTGTATAAGTGCGCATTAATAAAAGCATGTTTGTTTTGTTTTAATGTTTGTTTTTTTCAGTGTGTCAGTTGATTTTTTTTAAGAAGGAAGATGTAACATGCCGATTAACTGTGCACATCAGCTTCATAGTGACGTCACACTACTGGCACGTTTTATCTGCACTATGTTCGTTTTTCTGATCATTGTAAATATAACTTTCTTTCAAGTCAGACGCGTGTTAGAAATCATTGCAACCTACACAATAACTTAAATCTTTTTAAAAAATTGAAAGGCTACCACAAAGAGATAAATAAAATAAAACTGACTGTCATCAACGAAATTAAACAAATTCATTTAATGTGTTCAAGTTAAACAGAGAAAGATCATTAATTGAAAACTTAGTTGTCCAATCGAAAGTAAATGTACAACTCAGTTGTCTTAAAAATTTAACAATTTAGTATCAAAAATAAAATCCAAAATATTATTTATTCTCTTTTCAAAATTCTTCAGCTAATGAACTGAAATTCGATCATATATTTTTTAAGTTCGAGTACAGCAATTTTTATTTTTCGAAGTAAAGTTTTGAAAAAAACCGAGTTCTTCAAGTTTAAGTTTGCAGTCCTTCTTTAAACATCTTTAAACATAACTTATAAGGGCCTTTTTTGCTTTTTAAATTATAGAAAAAAAGGTTTTGCAGGATGACCAAAAACTTGTGCGGCCCGCTTGGTCACGTGAAACCGACAAAGCGGTCCGCGACAACCAAAAAGTTCGTTACCCCTGATATACGAGGTGCATTCAATAAGTTTCCAGACTTTTTTGGTATGGACACTTTTATTAACCGTACACACAAAAAACTCTAGTCCCCTTCAAAGTATTCTCCTCCGACATCAATGCACTTGTTGTACCGTTCCAACAACTTCTGGAAAGCCCCCTGGAAGTCTTCTTGTGTGAGCGTGTTTAGGACCCTCGTCACAGCCTCTTTCATGTCCTCAATTGTGGAATAACGATTGCCTCTGAGGTTTTCCTTGAGCTTTGGGAATAACCAAAAGTCGCAGGGAGCAAGGTCCGGGCTGTAGGGAGGATGGGGAACCGTCTTGATGCCCATCTGGGTCAAATAGTCTGTGACGAGGATGGATTTGTGGACTGGGGCATTGTCCTGATGGAAATGCCACTGACCTGATTCGAAGAGTTCTGGCCTCTTCCGACGGAATCTCTTCCTGAACTCCCTTAAAACTTCAATATAGTACTCCTTGTTGACTGTGATTCCAGTGGGAATCCAGTGAATGTAGATTATGCCCATGCTGTCAAAAAAAGGGATCATCATGAGTTTCTTGGTGGACTTGCTCTGTCTGGCCTTCTTGGGTCTGGGAGATCCAGCATGCTTCCACTGGGAACTCTGTCTCTTGGTCTCTGGGTCATAACAATAGATCCAGCTTTCATCGCAGGTTACCAGGGCATCAAGAACTTGGGGATCTAAATTAATGAGCTCGACCATCTCCTTGCTGTCATTGCAACGTCTTTCTCTCTGATCTTCCCGGAGCACTCTTGGGACGAACTTCGCGCAAATCTTCCGCATCTTCAGTTCCTCACGAATGATTTTGTGTACAGCTCCCACACTGACATTAAACTGTGCGCTTAGTGTCTCTATAGAAACACGACGGTCCCTATTCATGAAATCGTTTATTTGGCCAATCATCTCTGATGTTCTGACTTCCCTACTCCTCCCACATCTCTCATCATCCCTCAAGGACTCCCTGCCTTCCTTGAATCTCTTGTGCCACTGAAAAACTGATGATCGATTCATGCAAGATGGTCCATAAGCAGTCTGAAGCATACCATACGTTTCCGTGGCAGTTTTTCCAAGTTTAAAACAGAACTTGATCGCATATCGTTCTTCTAATGTGTCCTCACGTCCAGATTGCATTTTTGAAATTCACCAGCTGTGACAATCAGGATTTAGTAAGGTGTACTCTAATTCCTACTGTAGCTATAAATTTGCACCTAAACAAGAAAAAATTGGTCAATCATCTCATAAGGAGTATAGTAACAACATACTGAAATATCTCGAGTTTACGGCAATTATAAATGCCTGTACAAAAAAAGTCTGGAAACTTATTGAATGCACCTCGTACATAATCTATTAAAATTATATTTTTAAAACTTTGCCACCATTTCACTACTGAAATTCAAGCCAGAAACGTTATAGAATCAAAAAATAGTGATTAAAAGAATAAATTAAAAGAATACTACATATACTGTATTTCAATGACTAGAAATTGCACTGACTGACTTGATCAAAGACAAAAACTTGATTTATTTTAACTGTAAAAACGAGCTTGTACTGATTGCATAGCAAAAACAACCACAACAACAACAGTTATTATTATTGGACAACTATAAAAACAATAGGACCACGGTTTTCAACCTATGGGCCATGGCCCACTAATGGACCACAGAGGTTTTTTTAGTGGGCCACGGAGCATAATTAAAAGAAAGCAATATGTATAATTAGGCTTTCCAGCCGCCCCATTTTTAGGCATTTTTCCGGCGTCCTGTCCGGTCAACCGCGTGAACACCTTTTTTTTTTAGAGAACACTACGATTTCGGGACAAAAATAGGGAAATTTTAAAGCGATCCTAATGAAGACCTTTTTTTTTTCAGAGAACACTATGATTTTGGAACGGGAATATAATTTTGTTGACCGAAGTGGGTAGTTAAGTTACCTTGGGTTGAAAAATGGGCCACGGTACGGAAAAGGTTGAAAACCACTGTCCTAAACCAACTGCAAAGTTAATAAAGAGGCCTGTAGTTGCGTTTCACATCGTTGGACCGTAAGACTTTTAGTCTTTTTAAAACCTGATTACGGTTTTGGAGCTGTGCAACAAAAACTTAACCATAAAAACTTCGATAAGAAGCCAAAATCGTAACGTAAAAATACTCAAAATTTAACAAAAATAAAGTCAAAATAAAATTTTTATGTTACAAAAAAGGCCCTAATTATAATTGTTAAGTTGCATTTCTATCATCGCGCGTCACACTGTTGAGGCGACTCGTGGGCTCGGGATGGGGTGCTGGTGCTAAAACACTACGCATAGCCACCTTGTCTCTAGTCTACTCAACAGCTGAGTACTGTGCGCCAGTCTGGTGTCGCAGGCTCACACTCGCCTCATTGACAGTGTCTTGAATGACGCCATGCGCATAGTTACTGGATGCCTGCGTCCCACTCCAACGGACCACCTACCTGTACTTTCAGGCATCCAGCCAGCTGAGCTTCGCCGACTGGGAGCGACACTCTCCTTGGCTCACCGTGGATCTCTGGACCCCGATCATATTTTGCATGGTCTTTTAAGTGGGTTCTCAGATACTTGCCAAGTGAGACTAAGATCCAGGCGCCCGTTTGTGCCAGGTGCGCGGAATCTCTTGGACAATCTTGCCAGACTTGGCATCCGCGCCTCTGAATGGACAAATCATAAATGGAACGCGGAGTACTGTGAAAGTGCTTCCAGGCTCCGTGCTTTTGTGCCCGGGACCAGTGTCAGGCCTGTTGGGATGGGCTTACCCCGAGCAGCTTGGGTTAAGCTCAACCGCCTGCGGACTGGTGTTGGGCGATTCCATTCGTCCATGCACAAATGGGGTCTCGCTCCTTCACCGAATTGCGAGTGTGGCGCCTCAGAGCAAACCGCAGACCATGTACTAACAATGTGCCCCATTCATCGGGCACCACATGGAGCACGCGGTCTGACGGTTTTGGATGACGAAACTCGATGCTGGCTTAATAACATCACTGCCAGCATCTGATCCAGGCAGTGCAGCAGTCTGGGGTAGTAAAAGGATAAACCCTCGGCCCCAGTTCTGTTTGTGTCTGGCCTGGAGTGGATGCCCTTCAAACGATGACGACGACGACGACGATTTCTATATTTTGCTATAAAGAATTTAATTTCTGTGCTGTCGTTCCAATGTACTATTTGTATCTTTTAAGCATTTTTGTCGATTCAATTTTCTAATTTTATCATAAAAAGAATAAACGAGTACAACATATACAACCTTTAAAAAGTACCAATACAGCAAGGTATACTTTGCATAGATAAATAAACTTATACAACTTGTTATCGGTATACGAAAAGCAAGGAAGGAATTTAAACTGCGACGGATAAACAGCGGATTTAAAAAAAATATAAACAAGGAATAGAACAATTTGGCAGGTAAAGAATTGTTTCTTTTAGATTAGAGGTGAACAAACTTTTTAGCTCGAGGGCCGCATTCACAAGTTGATTTTGTTTGCCGGCCGCAGTATAGTGATCTCTAAAAAAAAAAGTCATCACTTTCAATCAATGCCCAAAATCTTCTTTTTCGTCCCAAAAAAGAAGTGATCCCGAATTTTAAACATTGATCGGAAGCGATGCCTGATTTTTAGAGATCACCAGGATTGAAAGCAAATAGAGAGTGAAGTTATTTCTTTAAGATTTTCGCAGGCCGTAGTTTGCCCACCTCTGTTTTAGATAGTCTAAATCGGTCCATCCATCAAACTCGTAACATAGATAAACACTTTTGACAATATAAAGCAATTAGATCAAGCTAATAAAAAGTGTGTAAAACGTTGACATGTAAAAAATAGCCATACATTTTGAAAAAGGTTATTAAAGTTGAAATAAGACAGTTTTGAAAAATATTTTAAGAAAGTAACAACTAAAATACTGTATAAATAAAATTAACTTCATTTTAATACATTTTCTTATGAAAGAAAACATGGATGAACAAGCTTATAACAATAAAAAATTGAAATAGTACTAAATTTTCTAAAACATTAACAACCACTAAAATTAATTTTCTATCAGTTAAATTATTTTTAGTTAATCTTTGCAAACATTTCTGATCTTTGATAATGCGTAAAAAACAGGTATTTATCAAATCAGCAACAGGTTCTTTTCTCCAAAAGTTTAAAAACATCTTTGGACTTGGGCCCATTGGGTGAACATGTGTCGCTTCATTTTTTTTCTTTTTGGCCAAGCTATTACTGACTCGGTCCGCTTTCGATTCCGTCATAGAAACTCCTGACTACTCCTTCACCGCCAGGAACGCGGGCTTCATTAGGAGTTGATATTGATTTCTGTGAGGTAAAATACATTCGACACTCAAGATTTTTTGTGTTCAAAATATGACTTGTAATAAATATTTAAAAATAAACGATTTTAATAAACGTTTAGATGCGCTGTGCAGCAAAAAAATGCTTAAAGAGTTTTTGATGACGAAACTTGATCAAAACGGAAAATGACGTCTTAAAAACTTTTTGACTCACACTCGCAAAGAAGATATCATTAGTACATCAACACCTAAAAATATGAAGAAAGTGTAAGTTCTAAAATTTATATCTTTAAGATTGTTTGTAGCAATTACAAAATTCGAAGAGGGATTTCGACAAAAATTAAACTTCTATTAATGGGCTATAAAATCAATATTATCGAGATAAAAAATTGTCTAGAACCAACATATAAAGAGAGTGTATATTAAAAAGTAACAGGCTTCAACAAGTTTATTTCAGCCTTCTCAGAAGAAAATATGAACTCAGTGTAGTAATATTATAGCAATTAAACGTTTTAACATAACGCACGAGCCTGAACGCCTAACTTTTTGTTTTTACGTTTTGACTGCACCTCCGTTTCGGTATTATCGCCGCTCACTTCAGCAATTACTGCGCATCAGAGTTGTTTTTATCTCTTTCAAAGTGATGATTTTTTCGAGAGAGGGTCAATCGAAAAGTTTTGAAGTAAACTATTTTTAGTAAAAATTAACATTTTTAGATTGTTTTTTTATTTATTTATAAATCTCTTTAAAGTACTTAATGATTTATTCTTTTTTTTCACAAACAGAAATAATACTCTAAACCTGTTTAATAAATGCAGAATAACATAAAGATTATATTTAAAGTGCTGTACTGTAGTTAATAATTATTTTAAAATAAATTGATTTTGTCAACAATTGTATATATTCGTATAAAACCTGAAAAACAGTCATGTGATTGCGAAAGCTGATTATTATCAAAGTTGACACTTTATAAACTTTGATGAGCTTGTTTTAATAAAAACTTAAAATTTCAGCAAAATAATTGTAGACCAATAAATGTTGTGCGCTTTCTATGTTTACTCGGCAAATTTTTTGCAGGCTATATAGCAGGGTTTTCCAAACTTTCTGTTTATGGGTACCCTTTGGACAATTATAGATTCGCTCGTGTACCCCCAAAATTTTCTCATATTTTTAGCTGCAAAGCTCAACTTGCTCTAACGCACCAATTATTTTCTATAGCTAGGCAACCCATTACATTCCCTCTAAATTTGCTAAAGCTTCAAAATTGATTTTTTTAGTTTAAAACGAAAAAGCTGCGTGATTAGTACTAATCAAAGCACATAAAGTTATTCATAACAATGTAATCTAAGCTTAAACAAACACTACAATCAAACTAATAATATATCGGCTGAATAAGCCCAGCTGTCCTAGCTAATGTGATGGATGGATCTGCTTTTTAGCAACAAGCTCATTAATACGCGGTGAAACATTAGCAACAGCACAACGAAGATCATGTTCAGGTGTTTTGAGCTGTGATCGGTACTTTGATTTGATTCCAAGCATCACTGAAAATGTCGATTTACACGACTATGTTCATGGAAACAACAATGCTTGAATAGCAGGTTCCGCAATCCTTTTGTACGACTTGCACATCGTAAACTAAAAATCTCCCAAATTTTTCTCAGAGTACACATCGCGTGCAAACCCATCATGTTGAAGTTCAATCAGTTCCTCTTGCATGCCTGTCCCAGCCTGTAGTGTCTGAACGTTTGCGGTGAAAGGATTCCTAAGATATGCAACTTCGTCTTCACCAAGACTTGGAAAATAGCCGTCAATTTCCTTTTCCAACTTCATGAGATGTTCAGTGACCAATTCCGAGAACCTTGTGGTCTCAATTTGGGGATTTTGACACAGAAATTCTGTTACTGTACTAAACATGGAAAAGGTGCCAGAGCAAATATTTCCCCCCCACAACCGAAGTTTGACCAGAAATGCTTTGACTTTAGTCATGAATTCACACACTGTTAGGTCTTTTCCTTGGAGATTCTTGTTTAGCATACTTTGAGCATCAGAAATATCAACAAGGTAGGTAAGGATCAAAATAAAAAAAATCATCCCTCAAGGAAGTGACAAGAGTTTCACATTTGTTGGATTTTTGGAAAAATCCCAGCAATTCCTTACAAACCTCATATACACGTTTAGTAACATTTCCTCTGGAGAGCCAACGCACATTACTGTAAAATAGAAGTACACTGTGATCGGCACCTAAATCTTCACAGAGAATTTTAAACAACCAGCTGTTTAGCTCACTCCTTTTACTTTGTTGACCATCTTAATCACCAGTGATAAAACGTCAAAGAATTCAGCAGGAAGAACTTTGCATGGCAATGCAAACCGGTGGATCATGCAGTGCAAAAATTTCACATGAGGAGCTACTTCCATGATACGAGCTCTAAAACCAGACTTTCGTCTAACATAGCTGGGGCCCTATCCGTTGTGCAGCCCCTTAGATTTTTCTATTTCAAACCATGATGCTTGAAAAAAGAATTCACCATTTGAAAAATATCATCTCCTTTGTTGTTGCTTCTAATGCCGCATTCATCAAGAACTCTTCTTTAACGCCTTCTTTTCCTACATATCGAACGAAAATTAGTAGCTGAGCACAGTTTATTACATCTGTACACTCGTCAAGTTGAATTGCGAATCCACTTTCCGATCTACAAATATCACTAATCACTTGCTGCAAAATATCCACTGACATTTCCTCGATTCTTCGTTGGACTGTATTATTAGACAGGGAGATAGAGTTAAGTTTTTTCACTGATTCATCTCCAAAGACACAACGTACCATTACTTTTACAGCAGGTAGGACCAAATTTTCCCCAATGGTATGTGCTTTTTTTTGCTTAGCGATCATGAGAGAAACTTCATAAGATGCCTCTAATGAAGCATTGGTTTGTTGGAAAAACATGCCACCTTTATCCAAGCATTTTTTTTAAACACTAATTCTCTATGCTTGAAAAAGTCAAGTTCTTTGTCTTTGAATTCCGAATGAGCTTTCTCCAAATGCCGAGTGAGAAGGCTTGGCTTCATCGAATCAGTTCCCAATGATTTTTGACAAAGTACACATACTGGTATATCCAAACCATTGTTTATCCTAAATGTAAACCCGAACTTTAAATAGGTTTCTGAATATTTTCTTTTTTTGAGACTCATTGCATAGCTTTTTAGAAAGTCCGAAAATAGACAAAAATTTTAAGTAAAACTATAGAAGTTATTGAACTTAGCAGCGCGATGAGCTAATCGTTAAGCGAATTTACATTGCACAGTGAACTAAAAGCAAATGAAGACCTGAATTAAATAACTACATAAATCACAAAATAAAGTTTTTGAAAAAAAGAAAATTGAAGTTTTGAAAAACATTGCAAACTTACTTCAATCTCATGTTAAATCTTTTCAGTCTTATCCTAAGGTAGGCTTAGGCTACACCTGAAACTCATGCAGTCTTCAAGTTTTTTTCCAGTTCGCTCCTTAGGCTTTCTTTTCATTTTTTTGCAATTATTATCAGTATAGTAGTCCCCCTTATTAAGCCCACGGTTAATAAGCTCACCCACTTAACAAGCCCAAAACTGTCCGGTTCAGAATTACTACAGTCACGTATTCAATTCGAATAGTTTAAAGCAGTGGATCGAACAAACCTTCAACCTTGCTACGACGATTAATCTTGCCAAATAATAGTGATAGCAGGGTATCTAGTTTCTGTTACGCTAACTTAGCAAATTCAACCGCTGTCCAAACTCACAGACAAAGAGATAAAATCTTGACTTTATTGCTAAGAAATAAAGAAAATTCCAATTCTATCAATCGGCAATTACGACTAATTACTAATTTACAATTACAACTTTACACTAGCCCAGATGGTAAGTGCTTTCACGCAGCCTGGGCCGTGAGTAAGTCTGTTCATTAATTCAAAATGACAGACCGAAACCAAACCTACCAAAACGGAAGGGTATCCACCCATTCCGATGTTCAGTGTGGGTCTGCTAATTGGCAAACGTCCTTTTCAGGACGGGGCAATGCTAGGATAAAACTGCCCTTTTCAGGGCACATTGCCAACAAGTTCCGAAGACCCACTCTTCTTCAGCTGAACATCGAAGGCCTCACTGCAAGCAAGATGAACGTTCTTCATCACCTCGCTATGCAGTCTGAGGCACTCGTCATCCTACTGCAGGAGACCCACTGCACTGATGCAGAGCAGAGAAGTTGGTACTACCAAACTACCAACTAGCTGGGTCTTCTTTAAGCAGGAAGCATGGGCTTGCCATGTTTGTCCACGAGCGACTGAGATACACGCTTTTGGACCAATCTCCACCGACATCGGATATCAAGTGGTTGTTTGTGGACGTTGATGGCTATAAAATAGTCAACATCTACAAACCACCGCCAACGCGATTGCGAGCCCTGGATCTCCCGGTGTTTCCTCACCCCTGTCTTTACGCTGGCGATTTTAACTGTCGTCATGCTGACTGGGGTTATGACGACAACAGTCCGGACGGTGAGTGCTTGGCTAGCTGGGCAAGTATTAATTGTCTTGCCCTCCTATATAATGCCAAGGATGCTGCCAGTTTTTATTCCGGCCGCTGGAACACTAACACCAATCCGGATATAGCTTTCGCTAGCGTAGGTCCAAACAGTCGCTTACCGGATAGACGTGTCCTTGACAAGTTCCCCAGGTCACAACATCGACCTTCGCTTATTACACCACCAAGGTTTGCTATGGCAGTGCCAAGCATGCCTGTTAAGCGATGGAACTTCCGCAAGGCCAAATGGAGTCACTACATTGCTTTGACGAATAAATTCCCAAAGACTTTGTTGCCGCCTGATTCACTTGATGTGGATGCGGCTTACCAGGACTTCTGTAACACCATTAAGAAAGCAGCCAAAAAGACTATCCCACGCGGGTATCGAAATAACTATATTCCGTGTTGGGATGCAGAGTGTGAATCCCTCTATAAAACCTTTCTGCAGTCTCCTCAGGGAGACGACTCAAGTTTGTCTGCTACAGCTCTGCTTGCCAAGCTTGACAGAAAGCGAAGGGATCGATGGTCCGAAGCAGTTCGGAGCATCGACTTCTCACACTCTAGTCGAAAAGCTTGGAGTATTTTGAACAACCTTACTGGTAGGTCACGACACTCTCCTCGTCACTGTCCCGTTTCAGCCGATGCTATTGCATCTCAGCTGGTTAGAAATGGGAAATACGAGGCTGTTGACCGCAAGTCATCTCGACTTGTCTTTCAAGAAGTGTCTGACCTTTGGAGGACCACAACACCAGACGCAGTAAATATCTCTGACAGTTTTTTACAGAGAGAATTTGCTGCTGCCCTCCAACATTTAAAACCAGGTAAAGCTCCGGGTCCTGATTCCATCTGCCCCGAGCTTATACTCCATGCTGGAGCTGCTTTGAAGTCCTGGTTACGTGACTTCCTTTCTTTCTGTTTGCGCCGACTCAAAATTCCCAAGATCTGGAGAAGAGCGCTTGTGGTCGCGATCCCAAAACCAGGAAAGCCCGTGGGGGACCCAAAAAGTTATCGACCGATATCTCTGCTCTGTGTCCCCTACAAGATCTTCGAAAAGCTTATCTACGCCCGCGTTGAACCATTAATCGATCCAATGCTCCCTAAAGAGCAGGCTGGGTTCCGACGCGGGAAGTCAACCGTAGATCAAGTTGTTCTGCTAACCCAGAACATCGAGGATTATTTCGAGGCTAAAAAGAAGGCCGGTGCCGTATTTATCGATCTGACAGCTGCTTATGACATTGTCTGGCACCGTGGTCTTACCTGCAAGCTGCTGAGACTACTTCCGTATAAGCACATGGTCAAAATGATCATGAAGCTTGTTCGAAATCGAAGTTTCACCCTTACCACCGGTGACAGCAAGCAAAACAGGCTACGCCGTTTTAGAAACGGCGTTCCTCAGGGATCGGTCTTGGCTCCCCTCCTATTTAACATCTATACGTACGATCTTCATTCCACGATTTCCAGAAAGTTTGCTTATGCTGATGATCTAGAATTGCTGCATTCTTCTGGAAACTGGAAGGACTTGGAGGAGACTTTAAGTCAAGACATGTCCACACTGTCAGCGTATCTCCAGACTTGGAGGTTGAAGCTCAGTCACACTAAGACGGTGACGGCAGCCTTTCACTTAAATAACCGAGAGGCCAAACGTGAGCTAAAGGTCTACAACAACGGTAGACTTTTACCATTCTGTCCAACCCCTACATACCTTGGGGTAAAACTGGACAGATCGCTCACGTTTCGTCACCATTTAGTGGCATTGCGCAAAAAACTATTCTCGTGCGTCAAACTGTTGAGGCGACTCGTGGACTTGGGATGGGGTGCTGGTGCTAAAACACTACGCATAGCCACCTTGTCTCTAGTCTACTCAACAGCTGAGTACTGTGCACCAGTCTGGTGTCGCAGTGCTCACACTCGCCTCATTGACATGTCTTGAATGACGCCTTGCGCATAGTTACTGGATGCCTGCGTCCCACTCCAACGGACCACCTACCTGTACTCTCAGGCATCCAGCCAGATGAGCTTCGCCGAATGGGAGCGACACTCTCCTTGGCTTACCGTGGATCTCTGGACCCCGATCATATCTTGTATGGTCTTTTAAGTGGGTCCTCAGATACTTGCCAAGTGAGACTAAGATCCAGACGCCCGTTTGTGCCAGGTGCGCGGAATCTCTTGGACAACCTTGCCAGACTTGGCATCCGCGCCTCTGAATGGACAAATTACAAATGGAACGCGGAGTACTGTGAAAATGCTTCCAGGCTCCGTGGTTTTGTGCTCGACACCGGTGCCAGGCCTGTTGGAATGGGCTTACCCCGAGCAGCTTGGGTTAAGCTCAACCGCCTGCGGACTGGTGTTGGGCGATTCCATTCGTCCATGCACAAATGGGGTCTCGCTCCTTCACCAAATTGCGAGTGTGGCGCCTCTGAGCAAACCGCAGACCATGTACTAACAGCGTGCCCTATACATCGGGCACCACATGGAGCACGAGGTCTGACGGTTTTGGATGACGAAACTCGATGCTGGCTTAATGACATCACTGCCAGCATCTGATCCAGGCTGTGCAGCAGTCTGGGGTAGTAAAAGGATAAACCCTCGGCCCCAGTCCTGTTTTTGTCTGACCTGGAGTGGATACCCTTCGGACGATGACAACTTTACACTGAATCACAAATCTCGAATTTCGAATTTACATTTTCGAATGAATAGCTTTAAAAATTATCGCCTTTTATACAATTCTCATAACATTCTAGAACATTTTTTCTTATTCGAGTAAAAACAAGAAAGAGCTAGAAAATTCTAAATTAAACGAGAACAATGAGAATTTACTAGAAAAATAACAAGACAAAATAATTAACATTATTACGTCACAAGCAAATGAATGTATCAATCAAAATTCCAAATATTTTTTATGTTGACTAGGGATTAATATAAAACCATGAGATACAAATGATTCTCAGAGTATTTTGCGTTTCAAAAAGGGCCTTATTCGTGACAACTACATTTATTCCTGTAATAAAAAACTTGACCTATTAACCCAAAAGACCTATAAAACCATGAGATACAAATGATTCTCAGAGTATTTTTCGTTTCAAAAAGGGCCTTATTCGTGACAACTACATTTATTCCTGTAATAAAAAACTCGACCTATAAACCCAAAAGCTCGCTTAATAACCCACACTTTTTGTCTTGCATTTAACGGTTTCACTCTTCGTTACGCTGTTATTTGATTTTGTTTTCAAAATGGCGAAGAGACGTAAATGTTGTTTAAAATAAGCGGG
Source organism: Diplosoma virens (assembly GCA_963680785.1). NCBI lineage: Eukaryota > Metazoa > Chordata > Ascidiacea > Aplousobranchia > Didemnidae > Diplosoma > Diplosoma virens. The sequence goes on along the minus strand of OY796892.1, from coordinate 9,122,703 downwards.
GTCGACTGTATTTGCTTTCTTGTCTTTGTAACTACGGTTCTTGTAGCAATCAATTAGCTGTTTTGTCTTGCATGCCGTCATTGGACAAAATAAGTCATGTGAAGTGCGAAAGTGGACTTGCTAGTTACTGTAGTTGTATTAAAGTTTTTACTGGGGTGAAAATCTGACTTCCTCAAGACTTCTTAAACTCAGGTCTTCAAATTATTAGCATCAGGTGATAAAAAATATTTTAATGCAGATTACAAGTTATGGAAAGAATATCCTTATACTTAATATAATATACCCCTTGAAAAGTCGAAATGTACCCCTGGGAGTACATGTACCCCAGTTTGGGAACCCCTGCAATATAGAATGTACGGTACAAGTGTAGTGTGATATAATCGGTTCAGTTAAAATTTTGGATGATCTAATTCTTAATTATCAATCCTTATTCATGATTTTCAGTCCCATAAAAAAACCTACCTTTAAAACAAACGCAGTGATTAATACTCCAATCAACAAAATAACAGCAGCAATGAGAAAAGCGTACCACCAGGAAAAAGAACCTAAAATAAAACTTTCGACAGTCAAAAAAAGCTGGATTTTTCCTTAGTTAGCTATTAAAAATTACAAAAGTTGTACAACATTGTTCAACAAAATTTTTGTAGCTGATAAGCTAAGAATGATTTTGGGGTAATTTTGAAGTGCTGAATCAAATCTGCAAACAGTTTTTGTCCATCACGTCTAGTTTTTGAGTTGTAAACATAGCGAGTAAAAATTGAGATTATGAAACCGTAAATTTTAATAATGGTCATTATAAAGCTTAAAGACCTTAAAATACCAACTCAGTATTTTCTTTATTGGATGTGAAGGAATATCAATACTCTGTGTGCATTGTTAGATACAAATTTTTGGGCAATGCTTAGTTAAGTGACTTGCATGCTAAAACTGAGTATCTGAGAAAATCTTAAATATGTGTTTCTGCTTTAAAAACGAACCACTACTTCTTTGTTATTTTTTGCACAATGGTAGACAAAGGGAAGTGTAAAACTATTAATAATTCCAATAGGTTTTGCTATGTTTGTGAGAAATATCTTCGTATATTGCCAGGACATCGACGAAATATTTGACATAAAAGGAAAACTGCCTATATATACTACTTTGGTTGTAAAGCTGCTAATCAGGACAAAAAATAAGCTATTCTTATTTGGGGAGTTACAGCAAAAAGTAATTTACCTTTGAACAAAATTTTAACTATAAAATTGGTTGAACCATTACGAAATAGTACAAGGAACTTGTATAAAAACCAATTTTGTGAAATTCAATTTTTAATTTTGATAAAAAATTAAATTGTTAGCAAACTATTAGTTTGCTTTGCTTTTTAAAGCCTGTAAGCACTTCGTAGTAAACATTTATTGCCAAGTAGAAAACTTTTTTCTAGTCGGAGAGCAGCTGTTTTTATTGACCCAGGGAGATGCTTCTTTCCCGTTTTACGACATCCAAACTAGACATTTTTAAGGAGTAATATTGGGTAGCAAATAATGATTGCAGATACTGTGTAGCCAAATAATATTTACTTTACAACAAATTTAGTTTATTGACATTTTTAGTTCATGTGCGAGCAAAAAATGTTATTCGTCTGATCATGAGCGATGAAGTGCTTAAAATATTGTAGCGAACTCATCTCCTACAAAGCATTCAAGCGTGTTTATTGTGCAAAATACTATACGCTCGCTGCATTACGTATTTCGTCCTTAGTTCGCAAAGTTAGTTTTTTCAAACCTTGAATCGTACATTGTTATTTTTCCCAAGCTTAATTTGTTATATTTCGTCCCTTTGTACGCGTTGGCTGATTGTAAACTCGGATTCGTGGCGTCTTTATCATTTAGTTTATCAGGCCGCATATTACTAAGAAACTGCCGATCGATTATCATGAAATCTTGTAATTTTCTTATAGAAAAAGGATAATATCGTCACGAAAGAAAATAATTACTAAATCGCTTGTTTAAATGCCGTAACTCACTCGTGACCGGTCAGAAAGAGAGTTAGAGGCTTAGACAAGTTTGGGCAAACTACTTGTGACGGTCAGACTGAGCCACTCTTGAGAATCTTCAATGCTGTGCTTCTCCTGCTTTCTTTACTGTTTTACTGCCAGTTATTTTATAAGATTTATCTTTGTAATAAACGAACTCAGCTTTGTTAATTTATGTGCCAAAACGAACTCGCCACGGTATGTTTGTCTGACCTAAAATTTTTAGTGTAAATTTCAACTCACGTTGTTAAAGATAGCACATACATTCAAATTGTAATATAAAAATGATGACAGTTAGTTTCCCCTTTATTGGAAATACATCAATTAAATACTGTACCAACGGCTAACGCACTAAATATTTGTTTTGTTATATTATAATAAAATTTCACCAAATGATTATCGTTCCGTATTTTTAAAAGCCTGTCACAATTCGGTAAAAATGTCAAGATATTCTATTATTAAAGAGAATCTCGATTTCTTGTTTTCATAACCATTCCCGATATCGGCATGGCAAGTCTAACTATGATCTGGGAGTCCTTAGAATTTGACAATACTGACGCCTGGCGTCGTTGCAAGAGTAATTCGTAAAGACTTGCGCTACCAAAGCACTATATTTCAGAGATAGGTAGCGTGGATTCGTAGCATGCTTCAGCAAATTTATCTTTATAAAGAGTATTAAAAATTTTGAATTTTTGTTAATTGTTAAGTAAGTGCGGATTAATTTGATTAGTGAACGCACAATAACCATCTAACTAAATATTTACAAACCTTCTGGGGAAACGAAGGATGAAGCTGAGACACAATCCAACCCTTGTGCGGTTGCAAGGACAGAAAACTCCAAGTCACAAGAGCAATTGAAACCTCCCAAATGAGAAACACAATCAGCTCTGCTAGAGCATAAGGAAGGAACGATTGAGCAATAATCAGCAGGACATTCGACTGAGATGGTTAACCCCGTGCATGGGTCAGTTCTTGAAATCGAGCAAGGGCAATTGTAAGAATAGAATGAACTGTCTGAAAATACCAGAATAAAGTGCTACGCTTATTTACATCTAAACTTAAATTTTCAAAAATATTATTGTTCAGCAAAACGTTTTTACCAGTTAACAGGCTTGCAATTTGGTAATTAATTGGCCGTCATTATAGAGTACAAAGACACTTACTTGTGCTACTAATAAAGCACGAAGAGCATACATCGGATAGATTAGCTTCCTCGCATAAGGTAGCATCACTGGCGCTGACACAAAGAGTTGCTAAAAATATCAAAGTTAGTGGCATAAGCAATGCTGTTATTATTTGATATTATTTCTGTATGTACTTGTCCAAATCTATTAACCAAAATGAGAGTGCATAAACATGTCACTGTAGGAGCCCCAGTTTACTATTTTGAAATTTTGACCAGCCGAATTAAATAAAAACAAAGTTTTATTTTAAACAAAAACTTTTCTACACTTGACTACCTAGAATAGAATATGTTTTTTTAAAAGTACCTTTACTCCTGGGCCAGACCGAATAAAAATTCTTTTTTTCTGTAGACAAATATAAACTTTGCGATGAAGTTTCTTTTGATACAAATTATGAATTTCTTTCATGCTAGTTGAGATGCGATATTTTTTTTATTTTGCTTTATCTTTAGTTGGTTTGTTCTTTATCAGAATTCTATTATGTTGTCTTAAATAGTCTTTTGACAAAAATCTTTGTAAACTTACAATAAATGATCTTTTTATTCTTTTTCTCGATGGTATTTTACTTTAAACAACCACAGCATATTCGCGCTATTCCATTGACAACATGCTGCTATACATAAAATAATTTTTCTTCTAATGCGGTCATTGTAGGCTATTGCTTAGTCTTCAAAATTAAAAACTTACTAGTTTCAGATGTTGCTGTGTCAGTCAAGGTTGCTGACTCGGACCTTAATGTATCAGTGGCTGATTCAGTAGTTGGTGGGAAAGTTGGTGTGGTTAATTTAGTTGTTGATGTGTCAGTGAAAGGCGCAGTTTCAGTTGTTGTCGTTTCAACTGTTGAAGTGCCAACAGAAGTTGCTGATAAAACAGTTAATGGCGTTGATTCGGTCGTTGATGTAACAGTTACTGATGTTGATCCAGTTGTTGATGTGTCCGTGAAAGTAGTAGACTCGGCTGTTGATAGAACAGAAAAAATAATAGTTTTAGTAGTGAATTGTTTAATGAAATTCGTTGGTACATTTGAGATATAACTTGCAAATTACAAATCGTACAAACTGTACTTTATAGTTGCACTTTAATTGCTCATAAAAATTGTTTTATTAAAGTGAAAATTATTTGTTTAGTCTTCACATGCATGTAATCGTATTTGTTTTATACTCTGTTTTGATTGTAACAAACAACTGCAAAAAAAGCCAAGACCGAAAAAAGGTTGCTGTTGTCGTAGTATGGAAGGTCATCCACTCTGGGTCAAACACAAACAAGACTGGGTCGAGCGTTTATCCTTTTACTACTCAACCTGCTGTAGTGCTCGGATCAGATGCTGGCAGCAATGATGTTAAGCCACCATTGGGTTTCGTCATCAAGAACCTTTAGACCACGTTCTCCATGTCATACCCACTGCAGGCTATGGGGAACGCTGTTAAGACTTGGTTTGCGGTTTGTTCAATGGCGTTGCACTGGCAATCCAGTAAAAAAGCGAGAACCCATTGTGCATGGACAAATGGAATCGCTCAACATCAACCTGCAGGCGAGTTTACTTAACCCAAGCTGTTCGGGGTACGCCCATTCCAACAGGCTTGGTACTGGTAATGGGTGTAAAAGTATGAAGCCTCACAGTACTTTATTCTCACAGTACTTTGTTTCATCTAGGATTCGTGTATTCTCACAGTACTTTGTTTCATCTAGGATTCGTCCACTGGGCAACAACCGACTGACGCGCAGTATTCAGCTGGTGAATAGGCCAGAGATGGGGCAACTGTACAAAATGTTTTGGCCCAGCACCCTGTCTCCGCAAGTCACCTTAGCAGCGTGACGCTTGGAGATAGTTTTTTACACAATGCCACAAAATGGTGTCGATTTATAAGCGACCTGTCTAATTTCACCCTAAAATGAGTCGGGACCAGATAGAATGGTAAAAATTCGTTGCTGTTCCAAGCCTTTAGCTTACGCTTGACCTCTTAGTTATTTAAATGAAAGGGTGCTCTCACTGTTTTTCAAAGACTGAGTTTTAACTTCTAAGTTTGGAGATAGACTAAAACAAAAACTGTAGTCATGTCTTGATTTCCAAGTCATTTTAGTCTTCGAAAGAGTGCAATCATGCTAGATCCGTTGCACAAACAAACTTTCCGGAAATAGTAAAAAGCAGATCACACGTATACATGCTAAAAAAGAGGAGCCAATATCATCCCCGAAAAACGCCATTTGTTTGACGGCGAAACTTGCTTTGCTTGCTATCAAGTAGTATGAGTAAAATGTTTATTCAGGACAAGCTTCATGATCATTCAAACCATGTGTTTATCCAACACAGAAGTTTCAGAAGCTTGCAAGTAAGGCCACAGTGCTTCAGTTTATAACAAAAAGAAATTTTTCTGAAAACAGTCTTTGTAATATAGGTTACTTTTGAATAATAACTGTAGCTAAGTATTGAAAGGCAAAAGTAAGACTTAAACTTTGAGAACCACTGATCTACTCGCATATTAAAATAGTTTCATCACAAATGAAAAGCCATTTTCGTTAAATTTGTGTATATTTTTAATTTTTTTTTATCGTGTTTTCCAGAGTAGACCTTTTAAACGAGTTTCTGTTAGAGGTTTTTTGTTGGATACATAGCACTTGCTTCACTTTTCATAGCAATGTAGCCTACAGCAGAGTAGAATAGGCTTGCATTTCACGGCACGCATTGTGATAAAACAATAGACATCAACAGTGAAGCAAAGAAGACGTAACTGACTTTATGTTCAAATATTTTTCGGTTTTGAAAGTTTTACTCAGATTAGCTAACTTTAACACGATGCGGCCACAGAAAAAACAATTTTTAATAAAATTACAGCATAAGTTTAAAAAAAGCCAAAGCCCTGAAACGATAAAAACTTATATTACATAGCATAGCCCACTTTTCGCTAATATGTCATATACGTACACCGGTGAGCACATGTCTCTGATCACCATTCTTCAAGGGGGAGAGTTGACCCCCAAACCCCCCATGCGTACGCCTATAATAGTCAGATACAGTGGTTTCTGTCTGTCTGCAGAGATATTTTTGAAGGAATCAATTTGAACTTAGCCGGAATTAACTGCATTAAAAATTTTAGTCTCGCGGGAAACTGTTTCTAAGAGCGGAATAAATAAAAAAATAGACACAACTTTACTTCAACGCAGATATTCGGATTACCTAGTTCAACTGGTCCTTTTGGATTCACGAGTAAAGTTTGTTGCAACATTATATTCCTGTACCTTCACCACAAACCAAGTTATAAGAAAAAACACTTTTTTATGCAATTTTTCTATCTTGTGCTCAATGTCTGATCACCAGCTTTTCATACGTTATAGTCTATGCGATGTATATATAGTATAGCTTGAATATTTCAAAATTTGATTGTACTTGAACATAGCCGTACCTGCCCGTGTGATGGGGGCAATTCCCCCTCAAGTCTGAAAAATTTGGGCAAAATCAGAACTTTTAAAGCAGCGACAAGAAAATTAGAACTACCAGTACTTCTGCGGGACCAAAGTTTCCGAATTCAGAAATACGATTAGAGTTAAAGGTGAAGACTTTTTATTTTAGAAAACACTAGTTTTTTGGCACAAAAACAGAGAAATCCGAGACAGATTCGAAGGGAAGACTTTTTTTAAAGATTACTACAATTTTGAGACGAAGATAGTGGAATTGGGGACAGATTCAAAGTAGAGAATTTTTTTGTTGTTTTGGTCTTAACCTTAAATTTGAAACAAAATATTTTCTCATACCCGTAAATTAATAGAAGCTCATAATTGGGGCATGGTTGTTTCGCAATCGGCACTTTCTTTAAGCTCCAATTTGGTAATTGGTTATTGTTTGTAAAAAAGTCATTATCTTTGGTTTGGGTTCAGACCATTAAAATATAATTAGGAATCGTGCTATTTTTTGTTGAAGACCCGTTGTGTTCGCTTTTCAATTTTTGTTGCGCTTTGCAAACTAATTGGTAAGTATTGTTCAAAAGATTGCAAAGCGCAATGATGACACATTTTTCTTTCTTTTTTCCTTCATTGTTAATCGCCACAACCACGTCAATGCTATTTGAAATGCTTTATTGCAATCGCCACGTGCTTAATTATGACGTCTACTAGATAACCACTTGCCTCTATAACTTAAGAGAACATAGATAGGCACCCGTTCAGATCAAGTCCTTCGCAAAGGCCGTCTTAGGTTATATTTTTAGAGGGCATTCAAGTCGTTTGAATCGCCTGATGAAGTCGTGTACAGTCAATATTAGAGATTCGAATTTGGTTGAATTGGAGAAAATTTTTATCTAAAATCCTACGCTCTGTGGACCTGTAATTTGACTGATAGCATTTTGAATAAAGATTATATTTCATTTAAAATTGTGATTTGGTAAATCATAGTTAGGAGATAGGATTGGAGAGAATCATCTAACGACCTCTCCAGAAGACTTCGTTGACGCAGAAAACAGATTTCCTGATGTAGAAAACAATACGCTTGCAATGAAGCCAACATTATTTTTGACGTCAGGTCATGAAAAAAAAGATAATTCTCGATTACGCTGAAAAAGTTAATTTACGTTGGCACCGAGGCCAATAGAGCAAACGTCATAAAATTTGGGCAAAACTGTTCTACCCCCCAACATCTTTTAGCTGTACGTCTATGCACGTGGATGGTTCATGTTAGTTATTTAATTAAATGATTTGTTTTTGTGAGAATACGTTTTCCAAAAATTGTGAAAAAATGTTGCTAGAGATATGAAAGAACATTTTTTTTGCAAACAGTAGTCAGTTATTAAAGAATACAAATACAGCATTTTTAAGAAATAACAGCTGCTATATTTGGCTATAAAGAAAAGGTAGTAGTTTTTATTGAAAATCAGTGGAGGAAGAGTAGTTTGCTCACTGTTAATCAAAAATTTATTAAAGACAAGTTAAAAGATTAAAAATGTAAAAAATAAACAATAAAAACGGAATAAAAAATTTGAATTTAGATGTTAAAACATCTATCAATAAATATTTGTTTATCAATAACTAACTCATTCTTTTCAACATGACGCACATACTTGTTGATCCTGTTGTTGATATGGCAGAAGATCTTATTGATGTTTTAGTTAATGTTTCAGTAAAAGTAGTTAATTCAGGTGTAAATGTGTTAGTGGAAATCGTAGTTTCAGTTGATGATAATTCAGTGGAAGCCCCTGGTGTGTCCATCAAAGTTGATGAAACACTAGTTGTTAGCATCGATTCAGTTGCTGATGTATCATCGACGGACGTTGAAGCATCTGTTGATCAAACTTTTGAGCAATCACAAATTTGTTTCCTCAACATTTTACACAAACCTGTTTGAAGTGGCACGTTAATCAAAGTTATTGATTCAGACGTTGATGTAGCAGTAAAAGCTGTTGATGTTTCTGTTGATGATTCAGTGAAAGTAGTTAATTCAGGTGTAAATGTGTTAGTGGAAATCGTAGTTTCAGTTGATGATAATTCAGTGGAAGCCCCTGGTGTGTCCATCAAAGTTGATGAAACACTAGTTGTTAGCATCGATTCAGTTGTTAATGTATCATCGACGGACGTTGAAGCATCTGTTGATCAAACTTTTGAGCAATCACAAATTTGTTTCCTCAACATTTTACACAAACCTGTTTGAAGTGGCACGTTAATCAAAGTTATTGATTCAGACGTTGATGTAGCAGTAAAAGCTGTTGATGTTTCTGTTGATGATTCAGTGAAAGTAGTTAATTCAGGTGTAAATGTGTTAGTGGAAATCGTAGTTTCAGTTGATGATAATTCAGTGGAAGCCCCTGGTGTGTCCATCAAAGTTGATGAAACACTAGTTGTTAGCATCGATTCAGTTGCTGATGTATCATCGACGGACGTTGAAGCATCTGTTGATCAAACTTTTGAGCAATCACAAATTTGTTTCCTCAACATTTTACACAAACCTGTTTGAAGTGGCACGTTAATCAAAGTTATTGATTCAGACGTTGATGTAGCAGTAAAAGCTGTTGATGTTTCTGTTGATGATTCAGTAAAAGTAGTTAATTCAGGTGTAAATGTGTTAGTGGAAATCGTAGTTTCAGTTGATGATAATTCAGTGGAAGCCCCTGGTGTGTCCATCAAAGTTGATGAAACACTAGTTGTTAGCATCGATTCAGTTGTTAATGTATCATCGACGGACGTTGAAGCATCTGTTGATCAAACTTTTGAGCAATCACAAATTTGTTTCCTCAACATTTTATACGAACCTGTTTGAAGTGGCACGTTAATCAAAGTTATTGATTCAGACGTTGATGTAGCAGTAAAAGCTGTTGATGTTTCTGTTGATGATTCAGTGAAAGTAGTTAATTCAGGTGTAAATGTGTTAGTGGAAATCGTAGTTTCAGTTGATGATAATTCAGTGGAAGCCCCTGGTGTGTCCGTCAAAGTTGATGAAACACTAGTTGTTAGCATCGATTCAGTTGTTAATGTATTATCGACGGACGTTGAAGCATCTGTTGATCAAACTTTTGAGCAATCACAAATTTGTTTCCTCAACATTTTATACAAACCTGTTTGAAGTGGCACGTTAATCAAAGTTATTGATTCAGACGTTGATGTAGCAGTAAAAGCTGTTGATGTTTCTGTTGATGATTCAGTGAAAGTAGTTAATTCAGGTGTAAATGTGTTAGTGGAAATCGTAGTTTCAGTTGATGATAATTCAGTGGAAGCCCCTGGTGTGTCCGTCAAAGTTGATGAAACACTAGTTGTTAGCATCGATTCAGTTGCTGATGTATCATCGACGGACGTTGAAGCATCTGTTGATCAAACTTTTGAGCAATCACAAATTTGTTTCCTCAACATTTTACACAAACCTGTTTGAAGTGGCACGTTAATCAAAGTTATTGATTCAGACGTTGATGTAGCAGTAAAAGCTGTTGATGTTTCTGTTGATGATTCAGTGAAAGTAGTTAATTCAGGTGTAAATGTGTTAGTGGAAATCGTAGTTTCAGTTGATGATAATTCAGTGGAAGCCCCTGGTGTGTCCGTCAAAGTTGATGAAACACTAGTTGTTAGCATCGATTCAGTTGTTAATGTATCATCGACGGACGTTGAAGCATCTGTTGATCAAACTTTTGAGCAATCACAAATTTGTTTCCTCAACATTTTATACAAACCTGTTTGAAGTGGCACGTTAATCAAAGTTATTGATTCAGACGTTGATGTAGCAGTAAAAGCTGTTGATGTTTCTGTTGATGATTCAGTGAAAGTAGTTAATTCAGGTGTAAATGTGTTAGTGGAAATCGTAGTTTCAGTTGATGATAATTCAGTGGAAGCCCCTGGTGTGTCCGTCAAAGTTGATGAAACACTAGTTGTTAGCATCGATTCAGTTGCTGATGTATCATCGACGGACGTTGAAGCATCTGTTGATCAAACTTTTGAGCAATCACAAATTTGTTTCCTCAACATTTTACACAAACCTGTTTGAAGTGGCACGTTAATCAAAGTTATTGATTCAGACGTTGATGTAGCAGTAAAAGCTGTTGATGTTTCTGTTGATGATTCAGTGAAAGTAGTTAATTCAGGTGTAAATGTGTTAGTGGAAATCGTAGTTTCAGTTGATGATAATTCAGTGGAAGCCCCTGGTGTGTCCATCAAAGTTGATGAAACACTAGTTGTTAGCATCGATTCAGTTGCTGATGTATCATCGACGGACGTTGAAGCATCTGTTGATCAAACTTTTGAGCAATCACAAATTTGTTTCCTCAACATTTTATACAAACCTGTTTGAAGTGGCACGTTAATCAAAGTTATTGATTCAGACGTTGATGTAGCAGTAAAAGCTGTTGATGTTTCTGTTGATGATTCAGTGAAAGTAGTTAATTCAGGTGTAAATGTGTTAGTGGAAATCGTAGTTTCAGTTGATGATAATTCAGTGGAAGCCCCTGGTGTGTCCGTCAAAGTTGATGAAACACTAGTTGTTAGCATCGATTCAGTTGTTGATGTATCATCGACGGACGTTGAAGCATCTGTTGATCAAACTTTTGAGCAATCACAAATTTGTTTCCTCAACATTTTATACAAACCTGTTTGAAGTGGCACGTTAATCAAAGTTATTGATTCAGACGTTGATGTAGCAGTAAAAGCTGTTGATGTTTCTGTTGATGATTCAGTGAAAGTAGTTAATTCAGGTGTAAATGTGTTAGTGGAAATCGTAGTTTCAGTTGATGATAATTCAGTGGAAGCCCCTGGTGTGTCCATCAAAGTTGATGAAACACTAGTTGTTAGCATCGATTCAGTTGCTGATGTATCATCGACGGACGTTGAAGCATCTGTTGATCAAACTTTTGAGCAATCACAAATTTGTTTCCTCAACATTTTATACAAACCTGTTTGAAGTGGCACGTTAATCAAAGTTATTGATTCAGACGTTGATGTAGCAGTAAAAGCTGTTGATGTTTCTGTTGATGATTCAGTGAAAGTAGTTAATTCAGGTGTAAATGTGTTAGTGGAAATCGTAGTTTCAGTTGATGATAATTCAGTGGAAGCCCCTGGTGTGTCCGTCAAAGTTGATGAAACACTAGTTGTTAGCATCGATTCAGTTGTTGATGTATCATCGACGGACGTTGAAGCATCTGTTGATCAAACTTTTGAGCAATCACAAATTTGTTTCCTCAACATTTTACACAAACCTGTTTGAAGTGGCACGTTAATCAAAGTTATTGATTCAGACGTTGATGTAGCAGTAAAAGCTGTTGATGTTTCTGTTGATGATTCAGTGAAAGTAGTTAATTCAGGTGTAAATGTGTTAGTGGAAATCGTAGTTTCAGTTGATGATAATTCAGTGGAAGCCCCTGGTGTGTCCGTCAAAGTTGATGAAACACTAGTTGTTAGCATCGATTCAGTTGTTGATGTATCATCGACGGACGTTGAAGCACCTATTGATAAATACTTTTTTCAGCAATAACCAACTTGAATTTTTAACATGCGCACGCACTCGTTGGATAAGTGGTAAATGAAGCTGTAAAAGCTATTGGTATATCTGTTGATGAATCAATGGAAGTAGCAAATTCAGATATTTGATAATGTATTCATACATTCATAATATTTATAATGTCATTTTTTGTCTTTTTTGTCTTTTTAATATTAACATTTAGTTTGAATTAGGTAACGCGGCCGTGCTTCTTATTTTTTCTCTTTCTCAACTCTCTCTATATTTTCTTCATGTTTAACGTTCGTCGTTGTGTCGCGTTTCCTTTTCAAGCTTCATAGTACTGTACATTGCATATACTTAATAATGTTATTAAGCATGAATAAAATACCATCATCATCATCATCATCTTAATCTTAACTTGTACGTATATCATTATAGTTGATTTTTAGCTTTTTATTATGACGTAATCTTTTTCATTGTTAAGTAGTTCTTGTGTAATCGACTCACCATCCCTACTTAATTCATTTTGTCTGCAAGTTGTTTTTATTAGTGATTGCAGATATTTGTTTTGCTGTTTTTCATTCATAGCGCATGGCTTGTGCCTTCGTAATCTTGGGAACAGTTTTTACACATTTTTTTCTCTCTCATTTTGGTTTCTTTTTTATGTGGAACGCTTCAGAATGCTCAATAGAATTTTCTACCAGTTACGTAATCGTTTGTCTTCTGATTGTTTGTATTGCGATTGCAGAAACTGCTTTGACCGATTGTAAACTTAATGCAATAGTCAGGCTTGTCCATGGGACATATTTTTCTGTTCCATCCCTTCCCTTCCCATGGCAATTTATGCCTGTCCCATCCCATACCACGGGATTCCCGTTATAATATTACTATGGAATACAGTTCAATTAAAATTATTAAATTTATGAAAGTCACAAAAATAAAACAAGAAATAGATTATGACTTCAGTGCTGCGAATGCGCACCAAGTTAAAACCGCACCACTTTTTCAATAATTACCAACAACAGCTAAAGACATAATCTTAACTTTGGTTACGCACCAAAACGTAATCTTATATAAAAAAAGACTACGTGTATTTATTTATTTATCCGGTTTCCCACCACAAAATAAATAATAGATACAAGTATACGAGGTCTGTCCAAAAATTAATGAGATTGGTTTCATAACTCTTCATATGATAAGAGAGAATTCCTCTCCAGCAGTAACTTTTCAGCCACTCGCAGAAAGTTCATTTCCCGCAGCAAAAGTCTTTCTTTTTCATAAAGCAAATGAAAGCAATTTTTGCAAACCCACTTTATCATGTACGTCACGAAAATTGATACTTTTTTTATTTTTTTGCAGATGTTAAAAGTTGATTTTTTTGTAGCCATTTTGTTTCAAAAAAATGAGTGATTACAAAATTGAGCAATGTTGTACGATTAAATTTTGTTTGAAACTTGGAATGAATGCTACGGAGACGTGCGGAAAACTTCAGGAAGCCTACGGGGATGATGCTTTGTCACAAGCGCAAATTTTCAGATGGTTTAAGGATTTTTCATCGGGTCGAGATTTGGTTGAAGATGAGCCTCGACCGGGGAAACCTTCTTTCGATTCATTTGCTTTATGGACAGTACAGGAATCACCCACAAAGAATTTGTTCCTCCAGGGCAAACGGTAAATCAACATTTTTACCGTGAGATTTTTGAAAAGCTCAGGAAATCTGTTGCTCGCGTGAGGCCAGACATCAAAGAGAAATGGATGCTGCACCACGACAATGCGCCTTGTCACACGGCCTTGTCAATCACAGAATTTTTGGCAAAGAAGTCCATTCCTGTGGTCTCGCAGCCTCCATACTCACCAAATCTTAGTCCCTGTGACTTCTTTCTCTTTCCAAAGTTGAAGAAATATTTGAAAGGTTGTCATTTTGGCACTTTGAACAACATTCAGAAAACTGTAACCGATCTCCCAAAGAGCATTCCAGCTTCAAAGTTCCAGCACTGTTATGAAGAGTGGGAGAAACGTTTCCGACGCTGTGTGGCTTCCCAAGAAAATTACTTTGAAGGAGATAGACTTGATGTGTAATTTAATCATGAAAAAAATATTTATAAAAAAAGTCTCACTACTTTTTGGACAGACCTCGTATAAAGAAAAAAGGAGAGTAAAAAGCTTTTAAAAGGTAAAAAATATAAAAACTAAGGGTAGCTCTAACTTAATCAAGTTTCTATGACATGGCTACTGTCTCAAGGGAAATGCAAATGTGTGCTGTCCCATTCCATCCCATGGGGATGATATTCCTATGGGTAAGCCTGGCAATAGTTGTTTTTTTAGAATTCTTGCTTGAGTTCGTCAATTCGATTAATTTCTGGTGGAAAAGTTTGCTGATCTATATAAATAGCCTTGCATTTCAATTCATTCATTCGATGCTAAGTGCTTAAAAATCGTTTCGCGTTATTTTTGCCTGTGTGACGGTATTCAAGTTGTTCAAGGGTTAGTGCTGACGCCTTGGAAATTTATTCGATGCTAAGTGCTTCTTTTTTCATTTTTTCTCTTTCTTAACTCTCTCTATACTTTCTGCATGTTTAACATTCGTCGTTGTGTCGCGTTTCCTTTTCATGCTTCATAGTACAGTGCATATACTTAATAATGTCACTAAGCATGAATAAAATATCATCATCATCATCATCATCATCATGGTTGAAAATTGTTTCGCGTTGATTTTGCGTATGTGGAGGTACTTAAGTTGTTAAAGGAAACGTGTTTAAGCATTCTGTTTGATTCGATTAACTAAGTATTTTGAAATGAGTTGCTGTTGCCTTTGCCACGGACGAACTATTAAGTTTTACTTTAGTCATTGCGTTGCTAATTTATTCTTATAGTTAGTCAGTACAAAATTGTGAAGTAGTTATTCGCAGTTGTTAGCGCAGTAAATCGTTCAAAAGCTTGAGAGTCAATTTTTTTGAGAATTAATCAAGTTCTGTGATTTTGTAACTATATTCTTTATACTCATAAACCGTGATTTCTTTCTATTTGTTGAAAGAAGTTTTCTAGAGAATCCAATTTATACGAATCCATTACCAGAACTAATTGTTTTAAGAACTTCTGTCTTGCGGCAAACTATTTTTAAAGCTGGCGTAAATAAAAATATGCACAGCTTTATTTATTTCTCAAGGACAAAACAGAATGGCGCGAGTGGGTTTGAACCGAGACCATGTTGACTATAGCCACGGCGCTTTAACTACTCGACCACGCTGCCGACTTCAGTATAGGTATTTTGGTTACTTAGTTGAACTATACCATTTACAAGTCTATTTGCAAAAATAAAATTCAATTTAGCATAAATGAAACTCAATTTAGCATTTATGAAATTTATATCCTGTTTCTTATTTGCTGTTTTTATATATATACAGTATATTATAAATATATCTTTGTATAGGGTCTCCCGATACGGCCTATGTATATATAATATAGGGTCTTCATATTAAGTCTTCATAATATATATAATATATGTATACAGTATATTGTGAGTACATTTTACATACATTATATTAATGCTATGAATTTTATAATATAGATAAATACATAATATATCTTTGTATAGTGTCTCTATATTAGGTCGCCGTAATATATATATATACATGTATATAGCTGCAGCTTATATATATATTATACATGTACGTATATATATATATATATATATAATATATATATATAGAATCTATCGGGAGACCCTATATAAAGATATATTCTATATTTATCTATATATATATTATAAAATTCAAAATATTATATACAGGGGGGTGCGAAAGTAGGTATACAGTGATAAAGGCAGGCCATGGTTAAATTTTCAATTTAATAAAAAGAATAAACCGAAATGATTTAAAGAAGATATGCCGGTTTCTCTACAATGTAATACGAGGTGTGTTTGAAAAGTATCGGGACTGTATGCTTTGCACAAACAACACTTGCAACAGTGATAAAAGCTTTGTTTTTTAAGATGGCGCAATGTCTTGTGATTGTAAAAATGTAGTTTCAGCATTCTGTGACAACCATATGCTTTTTTACAGCCTTTTCTTGAAAGGCGCTTTACTGTAGTTCGTTTTGGGATAATTTATTTAGTAAATATTTTTTTCTTTTTTTTTCTTTTGTTAACAAATAATGAGCATTGAACAAAGAATCAACTTGAAGTTTCTCGTTCGACTTGGAAAAACTCCAACTGAAACATTCAATTTGCTCCAAGAAGTTTACGGAGATGCTACGATGTCAAGAACTCGGATTTTTGAGTGGCACAAGAGGCTCAGAGAGGGAAGAGAGGATGTGGAAGATGATCCTAAGAGTGGAAGGCCAACAACAAGTAGAACAAACGAAAATGTTGAGCGTGTGAGAGAAAAAGTGCGCAGTGACCGCCGCCTTACTGTTAGAATGATAGCAGATGAGTTGAGCATGAATAGTGAGAGGGTGTGGAGGATCATTACAGAAGATCTGGGGATGAGGAAGGTTTGTGCGAAAATGGTACCAAGGTTGCTGAATGATGGGCAAAAGGAAAATCGTGTGCAAGTGTGTCAAGACATCCTGAAACAACTTGAAATTACACCAGATCTGGTGAGTAGAGTTGTTACCGGTGATGAGTCGTGGATCTTCGAGTACGATCCACTCACCAAACGGCAGAGCCTTGAATGGAAGAGTGCATCCTCACCAAGACCCAAGAAAGCAAGGCTGTTCAAGTCCAAAATTAAGGTAATGCTGATTGTTTTCTTTGATGTTCATGGAATTGTTCATCTAGAATTCTTGCCACAGGGCCAAACCATTAACCAGAATGTTTACAAAGACATCTTGGACGTTTAATGCGTTCGGTAAGGGAGAAAAGAAGAGAATTGTGGGAGACAAAGTCATGGCTGCTTCATCATGACAATGCTCCTGTTCACAATGCCTTAAGCATACGACAATTTCTTGCAGAAAATAACATTGCCGTGCTGGAGCAACCACCCTACTCGCCAGATCTGGCTCCCTGTGATTTTTTCTTGTTTCCTAAGCTCAAGGGAGTCATTAAAGGAACCCGTTTTCAAGACTCAAAAGCCATAACAACAGCCGTAACGAAGGAACTACGAGCGATCCCAATGGAATCTTTCCAGAAGTGCATAGAAGCATGGCAGCAGAGATTAGAAAAGTGCATTCGAGCTCAAGGAGATTACTTTGAAGGGGACAAGTTGTAATTTTTACGTGGCATTTCAAATAAAATAATTATTTACACAGTCCCGTTACTTTTCAAACAGCCCTCGTATGTCACTAATTTCATTGATGCGACACTACTATATACCTACTTTTGCACCTCCCTGTATATATAAATCATCTTCATAATATATATACATATATATATACAGTATATATATATATATGAAAATAGCAAGTAAGAAACAGGATACAAATTTTATTAATGCTAAATTGAGTTTCATTTATGTTAAATTGAATTTCATTTGTGCTAATTTGAACTTCACTAAAGCCAAATTGAATTTCATTTTTTCCAAATTAAATTTCATTCCTGTTAAATTGAATTTCATTTTTGCAAAATAGACTTGAAAATGGTATAGTTCTTTTGGATTAATAAGTCAAGTTGTGACAATACAGCAGTTATTAGTGTATTAGTTTTTATAGCGGAAGACGTTTCCACTGACAATGAAAATCACTTAACTACAACTAGGTGATCAATTTTGAACAATATTTTCACTGTTGTATCTGTAACAAAATTACTCTTTAGAAGTAGTATTTAACTAAAATTACACTCTAAGAAAAAAAGTATAAATAGAAACCAAAGTCAATAGTAGTCACCTTAAATATAACCTCATAGTAGTGAAATTTAAAAGCAGCCCATTGTAAACAAACTACAATAGGCAAAAGTAACAGTGCACTTTAGTGGTTCTGTAAGGTAAATCTAAATGTTTCTAAGACACCTTTGTAAAGTAAGTCACAGGAGCTTTGTGAAATAATCTTGTTAATGAAAAAGACCTTTAAGCAGAAAACTAAAGGCTGGGTTTCTTAATTCGTTTGAGGATTGGGGCCACAACTTATGACCTTTTTTGATAGATAATTATAAACTTCTAAAGGTCCAACAATCACCAGTTAAGAAACCTTAGTTAAAGTGATAATTTTCCCTCCAAACTAATATTTCTTACACCTTTTTTTTATTATAGATTTAAACTTTTAGTTGATTTTGCTTTAATGGTAATTTTTTATTTTAGGTACCTTCAACGATTATGCTATGTAGAAGGAAAAAATAAATTCAGAGACAGCTAGTAATAAGTTCACTTCTTCAGTAATTTAAGACTAACTTCAAAATAACCGATAAATGACGCAAATTTCCTCTGCCCCCGACCAAAATAAGGTTAGAAAAATTAAGACAGCAAAATTATTTTGCTTGAAACAGTTTGTTGTGCCGGCAGCGTCCAGTATTTTTCTAGAAGTTTTTTCCCAAGAGTCTTACCACGTTTTTATCTCTAACCTTATTATCTCAAAATTACTTCAATTTTTGGATGTGTATTTTTTGTTTTGGGCCAGTATCTTTTGTTTAAAGGTTGCATTATACCTAATCATTACAACCTTTGAGGCATGGTCCGATTCTCTTAGATTAAACGCTGTAGCAACTTCATTACTGTGAAGTCATGCGTAAAAATTATTTGTATCATAATATTTCTTAGACTGTAATTGTAAGACGATTAATTACTTACAACATAATTGGCAGATAAAATTAGCAGCTTGAAAGTAAATATTTGGCCTCTTCGTATTTTTTAATTTTTTTTCTTTTAAAAAGCTAGATAAATTAGGAAGTTTGTAGCATATAACGGCAAGATAAAGTTAAAGTTATTTGAGCTGCAACATTTTTTATTTTGATCTCTATAATGTAGTACAATTTAGATAACTTCTTAATAGCGGATATACCGGACCATTGAGGCATTTATTTACAGGATCATTGCCCAAAACATTGTTAATAGACGCCATCTACTTAAAACTCGAATAATGTACTATTGAATCTTTTTGTTTAAAAATTATACACAAAAATTTATTTATTTATATTATTATTTTTCATTAATAATCTATGGTGCGGATCTTGCAAAACTACACCAATAATTTTTACTTTAAAAAAAACAAAGAAAACTATAGATTGGCATTACTACAGTATATAAGATAATATGATTTTTAAACTGCAATTTCTTATTCGTGATATATATAAAACGATTAATCTGTATTTTTAATTTAGTCTACTGATATAGTAAATTATGTAAAAATATTGGTCCAAAGGTCCTTTAAGTGTGGCCCATTCGTCCCCAACCTTTAAGACCTCTGGACCAAACATTTCGTAATTTTTGAAACGCAATATTTTGTCAATGTTTTATCGAATAAAAAAGTTATATGCATATCTGAGTGAGTTAAAAGAAGGAGTTTTAATATGGGGTTTTCAGGCAATTTTCTTTTTGAATCAAACACTACCATAAAAAACAAACTAAATTTTCTCCCAATGGTACGCCCTAACCTCCCCTATGTGTCTTGAAACGATTTTTTTCTGCTGCGGACCTTTTATATTTTTGAGTTCTACAATGTGCGTGGTTGACTTTAAACGTTATATACATAGTTGTTTCAGTTGTTGATGTGTCAATCAAAGTTGTTGATTCAACTGCTGACAGATCAGTGAAAGTCGAAGTTGCAGTTATTAATATGTCGGTGGAAGGTGTTGCAGTTAAAGTAGTTGAAGTAGGTGTTGTACTTGAAGTAGTTGAAACACCTGATTACAGATCAGCAAAACCGTCGATATCTTTCGTATAATTTTGTTTGATAGCTAATAAATTCATTAATGTAATTAAACTAATAATTAAAGAAAGCTTTTCATTTGTTCAGCTTTATGATGATGAAGAATATTCATCGTGCTTGCAGTGGGGGCTTTGATGTTCAGCTAAAGCAGTGGTTTTCAACCTATTTCTGCTTGCGGCACATTTTGGGACTTATTAAAAATTTGCTGCACACTTGGATTAGGTTTCTTGATTATCGTCTCTATAAAGTAGTGTTCTCTAAAAAAAGTCTTTACTTTAAATCTGCCTCGAGTTTCTTGATTTTTGTCCTAAAAAGTAGTGCTATCTAAAAAAAAGATTGCGAATCAATGGATTAATGTTTTTTAAAAAGTTTTGCCGCGCACTTGGAAATCTCTGAGGGCACACAAGTTGAGAAAAACTGCGCTATAGAATAATTGATCTTTGGAATTTGTTGACAGTGTGTCCTAAAAAAGAACAGTTTCTTAGATACGTGCATTGCCTCCTCCTAAAAAGGAAAGTTGCTGATTATCACTCCCTCGTTTAACATCGGAATGGGTAGATACCCCTCTGTTTTTGCAGTTTTAATTTTGTTCTGTCATGAAGAGTAACAAAAACATATGTACTTATGGCCCAGGCTGCGAGACAGCAACTTCCAGTTGGACCATTAGTAGTGCACTATAAGCTATTGAAATCATAAATAGTGTGTTGCAAGCAAAGTTGCAGAGTCGAAGTCGCATGGAGTCGGAGGTTTTAAAAAGAAGTCGAAGTCGGAGTTTTAAGAATACAAAGAGTCGGAGTTGGAATATTTTATCCGACTTCGATTCCTGATGTCCAATGCTATTTTTAGAGAACACTACTTTTTAGGATAAAATGCAAGAAATCGGGGACAGATTTATGTGAGAATACTTTTTTTTGGGTCGAAAATCATGAAATCCGAGACTAATTCGAAGTGATGACCTTTTTTCAAGGACGAATTTTTCAATGAACGAGCGTCCCGGTTTGCCCTTTTGGAAATATGGCATGCCTATGCATAATGCTATTGCCTTTATTGTGGAGTCGGTGTAGGGAATCGGATTCGAAGTCGGAACCCTTGAAATTCTAAAAGCTGGAGTCGGATTCGGCAACTTAGAAATTCTAGGAGTCGGAGTCAGATCTTAAATCTTCGGACACCACAACCCCGGTTTTAAGGAATTCAAAACGTAGATCTTATTTGTAATCGCAACGGTTTCAAACTTTTTGGAAATTAATCCATTAAACAAGTCAATGTCTTTAAATGAATTCTACGATTAAGAAACTGAAGTAAAATAGCCAGCTAAAGGGGCTGCAGAGGTGGTTATCTCGAGACACCTCGAGACACGTTTTTCGAAGTCTCGGTCTCGTCTCGGTCTCGTAACCTCAAAGTATCGTCTCGGCCTCGGCCTCGGCTTCGGTCTCGATCACGTCTCGGTGTGTCGAATCCAGTCGGGGCATTGCAGCGATGTGGGCAAAGCTCGTAGGTGTTGTAAATATGTCTTGATTTTTAGTAAAAATACATTATTTGTACGTTATTTTAACCATTCAGGCGTCATAGTTCTTTTTAAATTTGCATTAGTCACTGTAGAATTGAACCATGACAATCTTTATCAGGGTTACGGAGTCGGATGATTTAAGATCCGACTCAGACTCCTAGAACTTCTAGAATGCCGATTCCGACTCTGACTCCAGCTTTTAAAATTTCAAGGATTCCGATTCTAATTCCGATAAGAGCAATAGCATTATTCAAAATACAATTTGCTTAAAATTAGGGTGGTCATATTTTTGAAGTTATCAATCGGGACGTTCGTTAACAGAAAAAAATTCGTCTCTAATTGGAATCCGTCTTGAACATCTTGATTTTTTGGCTGCTTTCTAATAGCGTTAAAAAAGTCCCGGTAAGTCGCTTCCACACCAGGTGAACTCAACAGCAGCAAAGTCATTTCAAATTTGTTGTTTAAAGCAATGCAATCATTCCACTTGACACTGCAAAAACTCTATCGTTTAACTGATATGCCTACCACTGGCAAAGCAAAACAAAGCAAAACTTGGTTATGTAAGGTTAACAGGCGAGAGTCAATATTTTAGCTTGAGAAACATTTCGTGATTTACGTTGGATATTTTTGATGTTAAAAGGACTTTAGATATTTTTTGTACCTATTGGTTAAACCACGGTTGTGGAGTCGAAGAAAATATTTTTCAACTCTACCAATTTATCGTTTTTTAATTCCGACTTCACGAGGTCTAATAATACGACTCCAACTTAAGCCATGCAAAAAAATAGTTCAACTCCACTCTAAAATATCCACCTACAGCAACTCTGACTCAACAATATATTTATAAGCAGGGTTGTGGAGTCGGATTCCAGGAGTCACATGTTTTAGATCGAAATCGGAGTACTTTCTTTAGATTTGATGAAGTCGGAGTCGCAAATAGGAGTCGGTTTTTCAGATTCGGTGGAGTTGGGAATCGAATTCCTTATTGCATTTGGAGACTTCGATTTACGCTAAATTATTTTATATTCAATCTCTGTATTTATCCTCTTGACACGCAGGAATACGAAGGAGGCGCTGTACATAGGCAAGCAATTGAGAAATTACCCCGGCCTGCTTCAGGAGAGGCCAAGATATTGCTGTCCGATAGAAGTTTTTTAGTTTATAGAGATATGAGTAAAATTTAGAACTGCTTGCCCAGATCGTCGAGCAGGGGGAGTGCCATAAAATTGTCTTTCTTAAGGACACAATAAAATGGCTCGAGTAGGTTTTGAACCGATATCATGTCGATCACAACCACGTTGCTTTAACGCGCTTTAAGCACTCAATAATTAGGCCTTCATGGTTGTGAAATTTGAATCGCTGGAGTCTCACGTTTAGGGTTGAAGTCGGAATCGTTTTTTCAGTTGTTCTAGAGTCAAAGTTTGAATTGTAAAATTTTAGAGAGCTGAATCGAAGTGGGAAAAAATTTTTTTTCATATACGGAAAACGGAAGAAACTCTTTTGACTCCACAACCCTGGTTATAAGTCACACTTTGCAACCTGGGAGGATTCAGCAAACAAGAAACGACATCTCCCTTACATAAAAATAACTTTAATAATAATAATAATATTTTGTATACTGCTCTACACCCAAATCCTTAAAAGGAAATTTGTATCATCTCAGAACACACATATACAAAGACATAAAGCATTTACGAGTGTAAAAAAAAAAGAATTAATCGAAAAACTATATACAGCAACATGGAAAATTAATTATCAAAAATATGAAAGAGAAGCTTTCAGTAATTGCAGAGTTAGTTTTTCATAATGCCTTTTCTTGTCTGCAATTAAGTGTAGATTAAAATTGAAAAATTTTAATTTTTACTCTGATTACACCCAACCGCTGACCAAAGCATTTTTTTTCTGTTAAATTAATGTATTAGTCTTTGGAATGATACGAGATTACAAGCAGTAGCTTTCGACAAGTGCCAAAAATTCTTAAAGAATCTCGACATTTTAGGGAAGGCTAAATTCAAATGAAGACTTTTTTTTATTCGTGACTTGACTTTCAAAACCGATAAGCAAGTAAGCACGTTTTGACGCATTTTTTCCAATAAAAATATTTTTTTAATCTTTAGTTGAATTTTTTAAAACAACTCCTAAACCCAAACTTAAGTTTTATTTTGAAAATAAAAAGAAAATTTAGCCGTCCACATAAAGCCAAAATCGTTTTTAGTTTGCACTTTAAATTATAGTCCAAAAGGTGACCTATCCAAATACTTGCCGTATTTTTGCTTGGTTATTTTCGAATCATTCAAATGATAAATATGATTATCGAGCAATCAGCCAAAAATTGGAGTTGGAGTGACCAAAAAAAATACGAATCCCATACAAACTCCAGCAAATCTAAAAAAGGGACTCCGGCTTCAGCATACTTAAAAAAACTACTTCGGCTCCGACTCCAACCAAAAGCATGCGACTCCGACTTCCGACTCTGACTCCACAATCCTGGCTTAAACCAAAACAACTTATGTAAAGTCTCGTATCTCGTCTCGGTCTCGAAGCACCCTGTCTCGACTCCACCTCTGGTGGGCTGGTGAGGCCAACCAAAAAGGTAAGAAAATAATGGAAACCAACAACAATTTTTTAAATTTTTACCAATTTTTGTGAAAAATTTTGATTAAATTAAAAAGAATTAAATCAAACGATTTTTAACATACAAATATAAAAAAAGTAATATCGTGGGGGATATTGATATCAAAACTGATTGTAGATGCCAAATTTTTACCGGTAAGTCTATTGAAAGCCGCAATGGTTTGGTAATCAAAGTAATGATCTGTTTTTGGTCTTCACTTTAATTTTAACGTAATATCTTTGAATTAATTTTGATAATGACCTGAATTCGAATCTCAAATTTAGCTTTAAGACCGAAAAAGTTTTTTCGTTCGCAACTGCTTTAAATGAAACTGATCATTCGTTTTTTTTTGATCATGAATTTAATTTGCGGTTTGAAAACCGGATATTAAAAAAGTTATTTCAAAACTTACATATTAAAATTAAGAAAGCCAAAAAGAAAAAAAAAAAAGAAAAAGAAAAAGTCATCACTTCGATTGGTTGAAGGAAAAAAGAAAAAAATTTGTTTTAGACTCAAAAAAATACCGTTACTTTAATCCTGGGTGTTTTTTTCTAAATAAAGCAAAAAACATCTGTCGGAGCCTAAAATTTTTGTATTCCAAATTTCGTCTAGCGTCAGTGAACTAACTCAAATTGATTAAGCATCTGATTAAAAATTCCTTTTTGGGCCTCGGGTGGAGCAGCTGTGATATGCAGTGGACTCAAATTGCTCAGCTTACGATACACCTACTATTGAATTCTCGTCCGTGTGAGTTCAATTATGGCGAAATAATTTTATAAATTTTAAAGTGAATGTTAGGTAATTGCTACTTCAAACTCTTTCTAAGGATAGAAGACAAGCTAAAGTTGATTAACTTTAATAATGATACCAGTTCATAGTAATCTTATTAGTCTCAAACTTTCAACTCTGTAACTAGGGCATTACATTTTCAAAAATTTTAAATGACATATTTGATTGAATGCTTTTTTTTGTAAAACTTTTATGTACGTTTGTAACATTTGAAGTAAAAACTAATTACTTGTTGATACTGTGAACGATCCCACAGCCATGGACTCAACATTATCGTGTTCTCTTACTGTAGCCCGGACAGTGACGTTGTTTTCTTGATTAAATTGAAGACCATCGATAACAACCTGACCGTTAAAAAAAAATTGTTAGTATAAATCTTGGCCAACTGTTTATATAAATTTCTACTAGTCCTAATTTGCAAAAGATGTAAGACAGTTTTATAAAAAATTGGCTATTCTGTTTGTTTTTAATAGTATTAGGGGTTGAATTTTTATCACATTCTTGTTCAAAATTATCTTTTTAGACCATCAGCTTTACTCAAAACCAATTTTTTTACATTTTGAAGAAAAATTGAGAAAGTTTTGCATAATTGCACCAACTTCTTAAGTAATTTGAACAGATGCTTTGTGGCAGTACTTCGAGTTTGTCGGTTCAAGAAAAAGCAGGCACGAAAAAGCATTTTAATTTTGATAAACTAAATACCTATTTTAAGAAATATAAGAACTTTATAATATAATATAAGAATACTATAAGAACTTAACCAATTTTAAGAATATAAGAAAAAAATCTAATAAATTTAGCGATAATCAATGGTATTATTGTTGGTATCGAGTTTCATAAACCTTTCTAAGAAAATTTTACTTTTTAATCTATTTTATTACAGTGGATTTGAGTAATATCATATCAGACAGCAGCGGTCCATAATATTTTCAAAATTTGGAAAACAATATTTCATATAATTTTCAAAAATATTTTTTTTTCTTTGTTGTTTTTTACGACGCAAAAACACCATAAGTTTTTCAAGTTAAACAATGAAAAAACTTACCGCACCTGATCTGAAACTAATTTGTCGCAAATGCAAAACACGAATTAGAAAAGCATGAAGAAAAAAAGTTAAAAATCATCTATTTTATATAGTTAAAAATAATTTGTTTAATTGAAAAAGTTTAAAAAGATTAGTTTATTTTTTTTCTTTTGGATTAAGAAGGAAGTAGTTTAATGACAAATTAAAAATATACTACGGTCTAACAATGGTCGGCAGCGTGGTCGAGTGGTTAGAGCGCCGGGATTATGGCCGACATTGTCTCGGTTCAAAAGCTACTCGCGCCATTCTGTTGTGCCTTGGGAAAAACACTTTACGGCACATTTCCCTGCTTGGTGGTCTTGGCAAGCAGTTCTGAATTAAAGTCATAGCTCTATTAAATTACAATCGGACGGCAATATCTTGATATCTCAGGAAGCAGGTCGGGGTAATTGCTTACTCTATGTATTGGCGCCTCCGTCGTTTTCCTGCGATTCATGAGGATAAATATGGAGATAAAATAAAATAAAACGAATAAAATAAACAATGGAAATAAATATAAAAACAAAAACCCCAGCAGTACTCACCGAATACCTCTCAGAATTATCTAGATCTGCTTCGGTTAAGTTTGTTACCACTGATTCATTATAAATAAATTCATATAAAATTGCTCTTCTTATCAAATTAAAAGGTATTTGTAATGTGACACTTACTCCATCCGGATTTGGTACTTGTCTGATAGAATTAAATGGTATTGATGTCAGATCTGAAAAAGTCGTTATTAGTTTAAATTGATAAATTTGCTAAAAGCTCTTTAATTGTAAATTGAAAAAATTACTTTTAATGTAAAAACTAGAGCTGATGATTTGTGAAAATTGACTTTCTAGTATTACGAAAAAGAACATTATAACGCTGTGCTTCCAACCGATTTCACTTATGGCACGCTACGAAGAAGTAGATATTTTGCAATATAAGAAGACTATTTTCGTCAGCTACCCAATGGTTTCGAACCTTTTTAAGATTGCAGATCAAATTTTAAAAAATTTTGGGCCCAGCAGTGCTTATCTAAGTAAACATAAAAAAGTTTTCACTACACCTTCACAGTTTTTTCTTTAAATCCTTTTATTTACATTTAACATCGCGGTCCAAAAAATCCTAACGTTAAATCTAACAAAGTATTTTAAAATTAAACAAAAATTTTCTGAGTTTTTTTTCAATTTTACTAAATTTGTTGTTTTAAATCTCAATTCATAATGTCTTAAGAATTTTTCAATTTTTTTCTGGAGCTGGACCGGAGCTGGATGGCCTACTAAATGGCCGGACATGTTTTCATCAGCCAGGTCACCAGGATTTTTTTTTATATCTGACAGAGCACGGGCTCCGTTTGGATGGTGATAGATGGGGCAAGATGTTAATACGTGCTCAGGTGTCTGCTCTTTTGCGCCACACCCCTAGATCGCCGTAGAATCCACACAGACCGCCAGAAACCATTTACGCGTTTCGAGCGGAATGGACCAACGCCGGTTCGGAGGCGATTAAGCTTGACCCATTCAAGTCTGGGAAAGCTGATTCCCGGTGGTCTTGAACTAGCATCCTTAATAAACGTATGGAGTCTATAGCCGTTTCTTGCCACTCCATACTCCATCTATATTCCGTCCATTGTGCTATACTGATGCCTGACGGCGCAAGGTCATTCAGCAGTTCCAGTGCCGCAGGCACAAATGGACGTCTTGATTGATGTTACAGCTATCCACGAAGTGTAAACAAGAATCTTTTATATTAGAGGTGCTTTGGCTCCTGAGCGCGGTAGCTAGAAAGAGTACGGTTTTTGGCGGCAAAGCTCAGTTGGTTGGATGCTTGCTAAGATAAAAAGGTTGTCTGTTGGTGTGGGACGCAGGCATCTGGATCTTGTAAGTAAAAGTATAAGATTGAAATAAATTGTTGCAGATCAGCAGAAAATTTAGTGGAAAGTTAATCGTCTGCGGCAACTGGTGATTAAGACATACTGGTCTATGACTTTTTCCTTATTTTTTAAAATATTACATTCGTCATTAAAACGTTGCGAACCAGTGTGGTTCAACACTAAATCACCAATTTAGCAGCCTTAGTGCGGAACATATTATGTCCGGAAAGAATGAACAACACGTCAATTGCGACATTTTAGCTGATCGATCACTTCTGATTTTGAGTGAAGTTAGAATGTTTTACTTTTCGACTTAAAGTAATATTTATAAACAAATATTTTAACTAAGCAAATATTTTTTCACGTGTACTACGAAATTATGCTTTTTTACACTATAAAACTTTTTACGTGCTAAGAATCAAATGCAACTGCCACTATTTACGCGACCGATTTTATGGAACAGTAAAAACATTAATTCTGGTATTTCAAATTTTTTCGTCGTCGTCGTCGTCGTTTGAAGAGGTATCCACTCCAGGTCAGACACAAACAGGACTGGGGCCGAGGGTTTATCCTTTTACTACCCCAGATTGCTGCACTGCCTGGATCAGACGCTGGCAGTGATGTCATTAAGCCAGCATCGAGTTTCGTCATCCAAAACCGTCAGACCTCGTGCTCCATGTGGTGCCCGATGTATAGGGCACGCTGTTAGTACATGGTCTGCGGTTTGCTCAGAGGCGCCACACTCGCAATTCGGTGAAGGAGCGAGACCCCATTTGTGCATGGACGAATGGAATCGCCCAACACCAGTCCGCAGGCGGTTGAGCTTAACCCAAGCTGCTCGGGGTAAGCCCATCCCAACAGGCCTGGCACCGGTCTGGGGCACAAAAGCACGGAGCCTGGAAGCATTTTCACAGTACTCCGTTTTCCATTTAAGATTTGTCCATTCAGAGGCGCGGATGCCAAGTCTGGCAAGGTTGTCCAAGAGATTCCGCGCAGCTGGCACAAACGGGCGTCTGGATCTTAGTCTCACTTGGCGAGTATCTGAGGACCCACTTAACAGACCACGCAAGATATGATCGGGGTCCAGAGATCCACGGTAAGCCAAGGAGAGTGTCGCTCCCATTCGGCAAAGCTCAGCTGGCTGGATGCCTGAGAGTAAATGTAGATGGTCCGTTGGAGTGGGACGCAGGCATCCAGTAACTATGCGCAAGGCGTCATTCAAGACATGTCAATGAGGCGAGTGTGAGCACTGCGACACCAGACTGGCGCACAGTACTCAGCTGTTGAGTAAACTAGAGACAAGGTGGCTATGCGTAGTGTTTTAGCACCAGCACCCCATCCCGAGCCCACGAGTCGCCTCAGCAGTGTGACGCGCGAAGATAGTTTTTTGCGCAATGCCACTAAATGGTGACGAAACGTGAGCGATCTGTCCAGTTTTACCCCAAGGTAAGTAGGGGTTGGACAGAACGGTAAAAGTCTACCGTTGTTGTAGACCTTTAACTCACGTTTGGCCTCTCGGTTATTTAAATGAAAGGCTGTCGTCACCGTCTTAGTGTAACTGAGCTTCAACCTCCAAGTCTGGAGATACGCTGAGAGTGTAGACATGTCTTGGCTTAAGGTCCCCTCCAAGTCCTTCCAGTTTCCAGAAGAGTGCAACAATGCTAGATCATCAGCATAAACAAACTTTCTGGAAATCATGGAAGGAAGATCGTACGTATAGATGTTAAATAGGAGGGGAGCCAAGACTGATACCTGAGGAACGCCGTTTTTAAGACGGCGTAGCCTGCTTTGCTTGCTGTCACCGGTGGTAAGGGTGAAACTTCGGTTTCGGACAAGCTCCATGATCATTTTGACCATGTGCTTATCCGGAAGTAGTCTCAGCAGCTTGCAGGTAAGGCCACGGTGCCAGACAGTGTCATAAGCAGCTGTCAGATTGATAAATACGGCACCAGCCTTCTTTTTAGCCTCAAAAGAATCCTCGATGTTCTGGGTTAGCAGAACAACTTGATCTACGGTTGACTTCCCGCGTCGGAACCCAGCCTGATCTTTAGGGAGCAGCGGATCGATTAATGGTTCAACGCGGGCGTAGATAAGCTTCTCGAGGATCTTGTAGGGGACACAGAGCAGAGATATTAGTCGATAACTCTTTGGGTCCCCCACGGCTTTTCCTTCAAATTTTTTGAAAAGAGAAGACGATGTTATATTTTACCAATATTTTTTTCAGGCTTCAATATGACTTATTAACGGAGTTGCTTTCAATATATAATCTTAAAATATTTTTGGCAGTTTTTTGTATTCGTAATAGTTAAAGCACATTTTAAATTTTCTTACTTTAAAAAAAAATTTATGTATATATATTGAATGTTAAAGATTTTTCAATAAAATTCCCAATGTTTATCAAATATTTTATGATTTTTCACCTATTTAAAAGGCATTCAATAAAGTTTATAAATATTTACTCGTTTTAATTTATTTTATATAAATATTTCTCATCACGGTAAAAATTAAGTAATTTGCATTTGAAATACTACATGAAATTATTTGTAGCTGATTTAAGAGTTTAAAAAAGTCATTGATACCTACTTGTCGTATAAAAAATAGTGAATCTATCGGCATTGTTTGTCAGAGAAGCTTCATATAGTCGGCTGTAAAGTAGCCTGTTCGAGTCCGACTGAAGACATCCAAAAATAAGATAGTTTTGCCTGATTCCATAAATGGTGTTGGTCGAAAAATTAAATATAGTTCTTCCGCCAACGATCACATCTAAACATGCAAATAATTTAATTATCATACACTAGTGAAGTCTGCTTTAACACACTTTATAAATTAAACAATTGTTTTCGTGTAAAAAATTAATAAAAGTTACATAAATCCAAATAAAGTATATGTACTTATGAAAAAGGGTACAAAAAACTTCAAACCAAATTTATATTTTAATCAAAAACATTTTCAGTTTAATTTGCATTTTAAATATTTTTAATAATATTGCAGCTTAGTTTTTTAAAAACATTCGAAAAGTTGTTATTAATTATTCAAATAAATTACTATTCTCCGAAAATGTAAATGTTTGCGACGATGTTAAGCCATCATTTGGTGAGGGAAGGTTTTCTGAACTTCTTTTTCCGTTTCGATCAAATAATTCCCAAATTCCGTTGTAATTTTGTAGAAGGCCATCGCCGTTGTTGCATCGATCAAATCTATCATTTACCCGGAGATCATCGCGAAATATTAAAATTCCTGAAGAGATTATAGTATATCCAGTGTCTGCAACTGTATAAATCATTGTTGAAATAAAAGCTCTTTAATTATCTTTTAGATCTGTGGAATCAGAAAAAGGACATAGGAAGTTGCTTAACGCTGGTCATTCATTTTATAAGAATGGTGAAAATGGTGAACGTGTTTATTGGGAGTGCGATAAATATCCTAAGACTAAATGTCCTGCTCGTATAATTACTTCAAATGGTCAAACTGTGAAGTCTTTTATTGATCACAAACATGTAATAGATGAGACTGAAACTAGAGCAAAGGAAAATATGTCAAAAATACGTCATCTGGCTAGGTCAACACAAGATACACCTCAACCAGTTTTATCTAGTGTTCTCGCAAATTGTGATAAAGCCGTTGCTCCCAAACTTCCAAAGGTACAAAGTATGAAGAAAACAATAAGATCTAATAAGATAAAAAATACCATTGATTTATATTGAACTATATAAAAGATTGTTTCATTTTTTGTAAATGCGCAAGAAAAAAAAATGGTGAGGCTCTTGATGTAACTTTTTTGAAAAATTAACAAATTTTAAAGATAAATTTTAAGTTTTGATACCTAGCGTTTTAATTTAAATCTAAATTAGTAAGTTATATGTAGCTTAAACCTCCGTTTTAAAATACATTGAAATATCTATTAGTTTTTGACAATCAAAGTAAATCATTTTATTTATGGATAGAACAAATAAAAATTCAAAATAATAAAAACTATAAATATTCTAATCAATATTAAAAAAATTAACTAACGACAAGCATAACTTTAATTTGTTTTTAATTTTAACTGGGGCTGGTAACGATTAATTTATTTTTAATAGTTACCTTTTACGAAATTAACGATTAATTAATATTTAATTTCGATTAAATCGAAATTTCTGTAGTGCATTTATTAACTGACTAAATGAAGTTGACTTTGAAAGCTGAAGTTTTGAATATTGTAGCGAGTGTTTTTTTTAAGGTGGTAAGTTCGCAACCTGTTAAATCCATAGTATGCAAACAATTTGTCACTAAGAATGCAATAAACTTGGTCAGCATTTTGTAATTACGGTCACCCAACAATTTAAATCCAAAATGTTCTTGTAATTTATCTGATATAGGTTTATATTTAATAAATCACTTCTTCTCTGTTGCCATTTTAGTGTTATCACTATTATTTTTCTGGATGTTGATACATTTATCCAGATGGGTTAAAAATAAAATTTGAATTCGATTATAGTTAAAGAAAAATTTAATCTGTAAAATAAATTAACGATTAACCGATTAATTAATCTTTAAATTCCGCAGCCTTACTTTTAACATATTTGTGACGCAGTACTTTAATTGTTTACACAACCTAACCAATAATAATTATTATTTGATTTTCAAACATTCTGGATTATAATTTTAAGTCGAATAAGTAAATAAGCATTTTTAGTTTTTTTATAGATATAAATTAAAATGGAATTACATGAATTTGCTATTTTTATTAAAATTGTTAAATTAGATAGCCTAAATTGTTCGAAATTAAGGAAGAAGTAACATTACAAACTGGAGCTGTTGCAAATACTCGGTTTGCAAATAAAGATATTAAACAAAATTCGTATTACTAAGCAAATATTGTATTACCATGCAAAAATTTTAATTAAAGCATTGCAATTGCATATAAGCTTTTAAAAAGATACTGGAGTTGGCTTGATACCAAGTTACAAACAAACTACTGTGACATGTAACTATTAGGGATCGTTTTCACTACGACCATTGGTTGTAGTATCCTTTGTTTGTTACTGTGATGGCCTTACAAAAAGGGATATTTTTTTGTGTTCCAAATTTTTTGGGTCAAAAAATAAAGTGATCTCTAGTTATCACTTTAGGGGGCAACATCATTGTTCTACTGTGAAGAAATAGAGCAATGTTTTGCTTAAGGGGCCACTTTTTAGTGTTCCAAAATAAAGTGATCTCTAAAAAAAGATCATCACTTTAGGAAGGCTACCGTCATGGTGCTACAATGAAAAAATTGAGCGAATTCGAAAAGAACAAAAAATATAAAATTCTTAGACGTCATAAAGGCAGGCGATTTCTCGCAGCCTGGGGTGTGAGTAGGTCTGTTACTGCTTTTAAACATAAAAAACCGAAACCAAACCTGCCGAAACGAAAGAGTTTCTACCCATCTCGATGTTCAGCGAGGTCTGCTAATCGGCAAACGTCCTTTTCAAGAAGGGCAATGATTGAAAAAACTGGCCTTTTTAAGGACACATTGCCAACAAGTTCCGAAGCTCCACTATTCTCCAGCTGAACATCAAAACTTCACAGCAAGCAAGATAAACGTTTTTCATTATATTGCTCTGCAGTCTGAGGCATTCGTCATCCTACCACAGGAGACCTACAGCTCTGACGAAGAAAAGTTTGTACTTACAAGCTACCAACTAGCTGAATCTTTCTTAAGCAGAAAACATGGCCTTGCCGTGTTTGTCCACGAGCGACTAAGTATACGCTTTTGAACCAATCTCCAACGACATTGAAGATTGAGTGGTTGTGCGTGGATGTTAATGGCTATAAAATAGTCAACGTTAACAAACCTCCACCAACACAACTGTGATCCCTGGGTCTTCCAGTGTTTCCTCAACCCTGTATTTATGCTGGCTATATTAACTGTGATCAAGTTGATTGGGGTTACGATAATAACAGTCCTGACGGTGAGTGCTAGGCTGGCTGGGCAAGTATGAATAGTTTTGCCGTCCTGTACAATGCCATGGACGCTGCCAGCTTTTTCTCTGGCCGCTGGAACACTGGCATCAATCCAGATCTAGATTTTGCTGGCGTAGGTTCTAACTGTGGCTTACCGAATAGACGTGTTCTTGAAAAGTTCCCTAGGTCACAATATCAACCTTCGCTTATTATGCTACCAAGATTTGCTTTTTTAGTGCCAAGTACGCCTGTTGAGCGATGGAACTTCCGTAAAGCCGAATGGAGTTGCTACATCGCTTTGACAAATAAGTTCGCAAAGACTTAGCTACCGCCTAATTCATTTAATGTGGATGCGGCTTACCAGGACTTTTGTAACATCATCAAGAAAGCAGCCAAAAAGACCATCCCACGCGGTTATCGAAACAATTATACTCCATTTTAAAATGCAGAGTGTGAATCCCTCTATCGAATTTTCCTGCAGTCTTTTTAGGGAGACGACTCTAGTTTGGCTGCTACGACTTTATTTTCCAAATTTGACAGGAAGCGGAGGAATCTATGGTGTGAAGCACTTCGGAGCATCAACTTTTCACACTCTAGTCGAAAAGCACGGAGTATTATGAACAACCTTACTGGGAGGTCACGACACTCTCCTCGTCACTATTTTGTTTTAGCTGATGCTATTGCATCTCAGCTAGTCAGAAATGAGAGATACGAGGCTGTTGACCACAAGTTATCTTAACTTGTTTCTCAAGAAGTGTTTGACCTTTGGAGGGCCACAACACCAGACCCAGCAAATATCTCTGAGAATTTTTCACAAAAAGAATTCACTGGTACCCTCCAACACGTAAAACCAGGTAAAGCTCCCGGCCCTGATTTCATATTCCCAGAGCTTATAATCATGCTGGAGTTGCTTTAAAGTCTTTATTACGTGCTTCCTTTTTTTCTGCTGCGCTGACTCAAAATTCCCAAGATCTGGAGAAGAGCGTTTCTATTCCCCATCCCAAAGTCGATAAAGCCCGTAGGGGACCCAAAAATTTATCTTTGCTCTGTGTCCCCTATAAAATCCTCGAGCTGCTTATCCACGCCCGCGTCGAACCAATTATTTATTCACTTCTCCCTAAAGAGCAGGCTGGGTTTCGACGCGGAAAGTCAACCATAGATCAAGTTGTTCTACTGACCTAGAACATTGAGGATTCTTTGGAGGCCAAGAAGTCCGGTGCCGTATGACACTGTCTGGCACCGTGGCTTTATCTGCAAGCTGCTGAGGTTTCTGCAGGATAAGCACATGGCCAGAATAATTATGGATCTTGTCCGAAACTGAAGTTTTACCCTTACTACCGGTGACAGCAAGCAAAGCAAACTAGGGTGTCTGAAAAACGGCATTCCTCAGAGATTGCCTTGGATCCTTTCTTTTCAACATCTATACGTATGATCTGCCTTTTATGATTTCCGGAAAGTTTACTTATGCTGATGATTTAGCATTATTACACTCTTCTGGAAACTGGAAGAACTTGGAGGGAACTTTAACCCAAGACATGTGTACACTTTCGGCGTATCTCCAGACTTGTATGTTGAAGCTCAGTCACATAAAGACGGTGACGGCACCTTTTCATTTAAATAACCGAGAAGCCAAATGTGAGCTAAAAGTCTACAACAACGATAGACTTTCATTTATTTAAAAGTCTACACAACGATAGACTTTTACCTTTCTGTCCATCCCATATTTATCTTGGGGTAAAACTGCACAGATCGCTGACGTTTTTTCACTATCAAGTGACATTGCGCAAAAAACTATCTTTGCGCGTTACACTGCCGAGGCGACTTGTAGGCTTAGGATGAAACGCTGGTGTCAAAATACTTTGCACAGCTGTCCTATCTCTGGTCTACTCAACAGCTGAGTACTGCGCACCAGTCTGGTGTCGCAGTGCTTACACTCACCTCATAGATAGCGTCCTGAATGACGCCTTGCGCATAGTTACTGGATGCCTGCGTCCCACACTAACGGACCACTTTCCCATTCTTTCAGGCATCCAGCCAGATGAGCTCCGACGACTTGAAGCAACACTCTCCTTGGCTAACCTGGATCTCTGGACCCTGATTATATCTTGTACGGTCTTTTAAGTGGGTCCTCAGATGCTCTCCAAGAGAGACTAAGATCTAGACGCTCGTTTGTGCCAGATGCGCGGAATCTATTAAACAATCTTGCCGGACTGGGTACCCGTGCTTCTGAGTGGACGATGGAACGCGGAGTACTGTGAGAATACATCCAAGCTCCGTGTTTTCATACCCAGGACCAGTGCCAGGCCGGTTGGGATGAGCTTGCCTCAACAGCTCGGGTTAAGCTCAACCGCCAGCGGATTGGTGTTGGGCAATTCCATTCGTCTATGTACAAGTGGGGTTTCGCTCCTTCACTGAATTGCGCGTGCGGCGCCTCTGAACAAACCGTCCACATCCTAATACCGTGGTCTGCGGTATGTTTAGAGGTGTTTGTCAGACCCAAACATCGGGCACCACATGGAGCACGAGTTCTGACGGTTTTGGATGACAAAAATCGGCGGCCCGCAAAAGTTCTTTTTTCCGTAAAATCCGAGGCAGATTCAAAGACCTTTTATTTTTATTTATTTTTTTTTTTAAGATCACTTTCTATTGGGCACAAAAATCAAGAATTTTGAAACAGATTTCCAGTGAAGATTTTTTTTGAGACCGCTACAGTGCGGCCCTTAAACAGAATCAATCTCTGAATGCGATCCTCAAGCTAAAAGTTTGCCAATTTCTGAGTTAAAGTGTATTTCAGAAGAGTTGTAAAATAGGCCGGTTTTTCTGGGTAGTTGTGTTGTTGGGCTTACTTGACACATTCTTAGGAATAGGAACGCTGATCAACTTCACTGAGTCTCAATAATTGGGTAACCCACCAAAGATGAGAGCAGAGGTCCAGAATAAAGAGTGGTTGGCTAAAGAAGATCATGGAGAGAGAGTCAAGAACAGAGCAATCTATCTAATTCGAGATGAAAAGTGTCCCATGATTTTGAACAACAGTTGTTGCCGGAAGAAGTCTCGGTTCGACCAATTCTATGGAAGTATGAGACAACTAGGTCGTTGAACTTGTTTCAGAATAAAAAGAGAGAAGGTACAATGAGTGGAGCGAGGAAAATAATACCTCAGAAGATGAACTAGGAATTTAGTGTTGAAAAAAACAGATTGGTTATCGAATCTCCAACTGATGTAAAAAAATAGCCGTTGGGAGGAGTTAAAAGATGAGAGGAAGAGTGGCATGGTAAAGGAATCATATGTGGCACCAACGTTAGCGAGATCATCCGCTAAATTCTTGTCAGAAAGAGAGGAGTGACCAGGAATTCATTGAAGATGGACTACCTTTTAGTCAGGTAGAGAATTGACAAAAGATTAGCCGTCAGTGAAGGATTTGGGAATTAAATATGATAAAAGAAAAGAAGTTGACAGAGTGTTAATCGAAAAACAAGGTGACGGTTTGATAATAACAGGAAAATAAATGAAAGATACACCAGTCAAAAGCGTGACGAGATAGTTGCCGATAGATAGAAAAACTTAACAGTACACTTATCAAACACACAGTACATTTAGAAAAATGATAAAGAATTAACAGAAATATTAGTTGTTATTAAATAACTTTTCCACATGCCACTTGACTTCATCAAATTGTTGTGGCATCTTATCTAATATTGACTAATTAAAAAAAGTTTGAATTTCTTCTTAAATTTGACTCTTAAATGTTTCATTGCTTAGCAACAAATCTTTGAAACGAACTTGTACCAATGGCATAGCATTAACAAACGATTATTATCATTATTGAACATCTATATGACAATAACACTAAGTGATTATTCAACCAAATCTTCACAACACAATTAATTGAGCAAAATACGCTTAATCCCAAAAATTATGCTAAATCCATAATGTCTTAACAATAGCAAAGCCTATGGCCTAAACCATAGGTGGGTTCTTCATGAGTTTTTCTGCGGTCTCCATGACAATCATCATCAACATTTTCAGGAAAAACATTGAATTAGTTGAGTGCATTTCTCTTTACCCGCTTGTTCTTTTGGGGTTGCAGGGGCAACAGCTCGAGTTGGGATCTCCAAGCATCTCGACCTTTTGCAACTAGCGGCAATTCCGCCGGTGAAATTCCAAGACGCGACCAGGCCAAGTCTTTAGCATAATTCCACCAGCGAGTTCTGAGTCGCCCTCTTGGCGTTTTAACACTCAAAAAAATATCTATTAGTAGTAGCGGTTCTATGTTGAGAGATTCACAAATGTCAGTGCTTTTAATCTTGTCAAGTAGGGATAAACTTCTGACTTTTTGCAAGAAACCTATTTCGACCGCTTGTACTCGGAATCTCACTCTTTCGGTCATTACCCAGCATGCATGACCATAGATGTGGATAGCAACAAAAATCAGTTTGAAAACAAAAAACTTTGCTTTTGTACACAGATCTTCTTCAGTTCAAGTGATTTGTAAAGCTGGCGCATTACTGCACTTGATATTCCAATACGGCTGTTCAATTCGTTTGTCCTGTTTACCATCACTCGGGAATATGACTCCAAGATGCTTAAGCTTCTCCGTCTGCTGAAGTGTAACTCCATTTTTTTTGGAAAAAATACCGGACAGGGTGCCTTGACAAACACGTAATTTGAGTTTTAGCCGAATTTTTATTTTCATTTCAGCATTCAAGCATGCGTAAGAAAAGCACTCAAGTGCATGTTGGAGATCACTTTTGTTCGAGCTTAACGATACAAGGTCATCTGCAAACAGCAGGCGCCAAATATTACGCTTCCCAAATGTGACTTCACTGCTGCAGGAACTGTCTTTGTCTATCTTGTCCATGTATATAATGAACAGAAAAAGAGGAAGAACACACTCCTGTCGTGACATTAAAAGGTTTTGTTTTCATGCCATTGACACGAATACAGACTTCTGACTGTTTGTAGGCTACAACGATTTGATAGCAGCTAATAGCTGACCTTTCAGGTGATACTCCAGCAGTACTGACCACAGCTCGTCTCTTGAAAACTGTCATACGCTTTTTTAAGGTTTAAAAGGTATGTATACACCTTTATGGCATATCCCACGATTTCTCAAAAACTTGCTGAACAGCAGAAATCTGGTACATGGTGAATCTGCCAGGACAAAATCTGCATTGTGCATCCTAAAGTTGCCATTTGACTATTTTACGGCATCTCTTTTCAAGAAACTTTGCTTGGAGCTTTTCAAAAAGACTCAACAAGGAAATTCCCCTGTAGTTAGTGCTTTCTCTTACCTTCTATTTTGTAAATAGGCATGAGCACATTGGTCTGCTATTGCTTCGGTACCTCACCACTTTTCCAATCTACTTGGAACACGCGAGTCAGCCAAAGAACATCAAAGTTGTTTATGGCTTTTAGCATTTCGAGTCAAATATCATCTTCACCAGGAACTTGCCAGCTTTCAAAGATTCGATTGCTGTGCTCACCTTTGCTTCGGTTAGATAAATTTTTTCATCAATTTGTTCCTCGAATGTTTCCAAATGTTGGACTGTTACTGGATTTAAGAGCTCACAAAAGTATTCTCTCCAAAGGTTTAGGATGCCCTTTTGATACTTCAAAAGCACACTATTAGCATCCGCGATGAAGGTGGTAACTGGTGTTCTCTCGCCATGCAAACGATGTATAGTTTGTCAAAATATTTTGTTTACCAATCTGTAGTCTGTATCCAACTTTTGTCCGCATTCTTCCCAAAACTTATTTTTAAATTGCTTGACAATATTGGTGGTAATCTTACGTACTGCGGAGTACACCAATCGAAGCTGCTCAGATAACGTGTTTGTTAACCAAGCTCTAAACGTAGCTTTCTTTGCACGGATAGCTTATTTATCTTCTTGGTTCCTCTAAGCAGTTTTTTTCTCACTACTTGTTTGTCCTCCCACACGTTTGCAATTACAACTAGCAGCTGCGGATGTAATAAATGCTGGTTTGAATAATTTTCACTCAGTCTTAATGTCTTCAGTAAATTCAGGAAGTTTTCTGAACGGGGAAGCAACTTTTCTTGCAAAAGTATGTCTCATCTTTTTGTGGGTTAGCAACTTCCACTTTAACCACGTAACTTTCCTTTCACCACGTAACTTTCCACTTCGTGCTCTGAATCGTTTTCTTGTTCTCGAATGATTCAGGTCTCTTACAATGCAGACAACTAGGTGGTGGTATGTGGACAGTACAGCTCTTTTAACCCTTATTTATCTAGGATGTTTTTTCTGTTGACTACGTAAGGGGGGGTCCGGAGGACCCCAAGTTTACATGTCCAATACTTTTAACACACTATGGCTACGCTGTTGATTTTTGATATGTTGAAAAAAATTTGTTCTAGTTTAGTTAAATGTCTTTACTTTTAATATATTTGCTATTAGTCTCTTCTTATTTTGCATAAAGTTGAAGGTTCTCAAATTTTCGTTGATTGCTTTGTTTTGCGACATAATCGGATTTGTGACGGTCTACTGCAAAAGCAAATAACTAATACGTGACGCAGCAAT
The DNA here is from genome assembly GCA_963680785.1 of Diplosoma virens. Taxonomy (NCBI): domain Eukaryota; kingdom Metazoa; phylum Chordata; class Ascidiacea; order Aplousobranchia; family Didemnidae; genus Diplosoma; species Diplosoma virens. The sequence continues at coordinate 9,082,517 of OY796892.1, read as the reverse complement.
CTTCACAAACACAGTAAGCGTTTAAAACGTTTTTTGACTTACCTCATAATTTTTGATGATCATGAGGTAAGTCAAAAAAATAGCCTGCTACACTAAAACTATCCATCGGATTTGCTCAAGTAAATTACCAAAATATTTAGAAAATATTTTTTGGAAAAATCATAAAATTTTAAGTTTTTAGCATCTGAACTTTACAAGTTATAACGTTTTTATATAAGTGGGGGGGTCCTTTAAGGATCCCCCTTATATAAAAACTTAAACTTATAAAAAAGGTAAATTAGGGTTAACACAAACATATAAAAGGTAAACTTTATATAAAAAAGTAGGGTGAACACAAACATATAACAAGGTAAACCTTATACAAAAACGTAAACTTACATAAAAGGTAAATTAGGGTTAACACAAACTTCAACCACAGAAAAAGCAAGTCCTCTGAGACAATACAAAAACCAATGATGGAACACTGTCCCACCGAATCTCTGTATCGAGTGTATTTGTGAATCCTCTTGCACCGAAAAAGTATTCATTATACACAGTCCGTTGGTGACACAGAACTGTAGCAAATATCTACCATTTCTGCTAATGTCATAGTTTCTTGTCTTCCGCTTGGCCCAGATGGTAGGTGCTTTCTCGCAGCCTGGGCCGTAAGTAAGTCTGTTCATTGGTGTTAAAAATGAAAAACCAAAACCGAACCTACCAAAACGAAAGGGTATCCACCCATTCCGATGTTCAGTGTGGGTCTGCTAATCGGCAAACGTCCTTTTCAGGACAATCCTTTTCGGGCAATGCCAGGATAAAACTGCCCTTTTCAGGGCACATCGCCAACAAGTTCCGAAGACCCACTAATCTTCAGATGAACATCGAAGGCCTCACTACAAGCAAGATGAACGTTCTTCATCACCTCGCTATGCAGTCGGAGGTACTCGTCATTATACTGCAGGAGACCCACTGCACTGATACAGAGAAATTGGTACTTCCGAACTACCAACTAGCTGGGACTTCTTTAAGCAGGAAGCATGGCCTTACCACGTTTGTCCACGAGCGACTGAGATACACGCTTTTGGACCAATCTCCACCGACATCGGAGATCGAGTGGCTGTGTTTGGACGTTGATGGTTATAAAATAGTCAACGTCTACAAACCACCGCCAACGCGATTGCAAACTCTGGATCTCCCAGTGTTTCCTCACCCTGTCTTTACGCTGGCGATTTTAACTGTCGTCATTCTGACTGGGGTTACAAACGGAGTGCTTGGGTGGCTGGGCAAGTATTAATTGTCTTGCCCTCCTATATAATGCCAAGAACGCTGCCAGTTTTTATTCCGGCCGCTGGAACACTGACACCAATCCAAATCTAGCTTTCCCTAGCGTAGGTCCAAACAGTCGCTTACCGGATAGATGTGTCCTTGACAAGCTCCCCAAGTCACAACATCGACCTTCGTTTATTACACCACCAAGGTTTGCTATGGCAGTGCCAAGCATGCCTGTTAAGCAATGGAACTTCCGCAAGGCCAAATGAAGTCACTACATTGCTTTGATGAATAAATTCCCAAAGACTTTGTTGCCGCCTGATTCACTTGATGTGGATGCGGCTTACCAGGACTTCTGTAACACCATTAAGAAAGCAGCCAAAAAGACTATCCCACGCGGGTATCGAAATAACTATATTCCGTGTTGGGATGCAGAGTGTGAATCCCTCTATAAAACCTTTCTGCAGTCTCCTCAGGGCGACGACTCAAGTTTGTCTGCTACAGCTCTTCTTGCCAAGCTTTACAGAAAGCGAAGGGATCGATGGTCCGAAGCAGTTCGGAGCATTGACTTCTCACACTCTAGTCGAAAAGCTTGGAGTATTTTGAACAACCTTACTGGTAGGTCACGACACACTCCTTGTCACTGTCCCGTTTCAGCCGATGCTATTGCATCTCAGCTAGTTAGAAATGGGAAATACGAGGCTGTTGACCGCAAGTCATCTCGACTTGTCTGTAAAGAAGTGTCTGACCTTTGGAGGACCACAACACCAGACGCAGTAAATATCTCTGATACTTTTTCACAGAGAGAATTTGCCGCTGCCCTCCAACATTTAAAACCAGGTAAAGCTCCGGAATTTGATTCCATCTGCTCAGAGCTTATACTCCATGCTGGAGCTGCTTTGAAGTCCTGGTTATGTGAATTCCTTTCTTCCTGTTTGCGCCGACTCAAAATTCCCAAGATCTGGAAAAGAGCGCTCATGGTCGCGATCCCAAAACCAGGAAAGCCCGTGGGGGACCCAAAAAGTTATCGACCGATATCTCTACTCTGTGTCCCTTACAAGATCCTCGAGAGGCTTATCTACGCCCGCGTTGAGCCATTAATCGATCCAATGCTCCCTAAAGAGCAGGCTGGGTTCCGACGCGGGAAGTCAACCGTAGATCAAGTTGTTCTGCTAACCCAGAACATCGAGGATTCTTTTGAGGTTAAAAAGAAGGCCAGTGCCGTATTTGTCGATCTGACAGCTGCTTATGACACTGTCTAGCACCGTGGCCTTACCTGCAAGCTGCTGAGACTACTTCCGGATAAGCACATGGTCAGAATGATTATGGAGCTTGTCCGAAACCGAAGTTTCACCCTTACCACCGGTGACAGCAAGCAAAGCAGGCTACGCTGTCTTAAAAACGACGTTTCTCAGGGTCGGTATTGGCTCCCCTCCTATTTAACATCTATACGTACGATCTTCCTTCTATGATTTCCAGAAAGTTTGCTTAGGCTGATGATCTAGCATTGTTGCATTCTTCTGGAAACTGGAAGAACTTGGAGGGGACTTTAAGCCAAGACATGTTTCAAATAAAATTGTATTTGAATAAGATTCCACCTGATGAGCCATCTTTGACGAAACAGGCTGTTGTGAATTTTAAATTTTAAATTTTTATTCTATTTTAATGCTTTCATTAATACATATATATATATTATATATACTGTATATATACATAGGACGTACCAGCCGAAAAAAATTTGGGGGACAATAAAATTTTACCCAAATTTTCTGACGTTTGCCCGAATCAAGATTTTCTGGCACTTTACAGATATGAAAAAAATTTTTGTCCGAAATTTTAAGGTGATGACCAAAAAAAGAAAAAAAATCTTGACTTTGAATCTGTCTTAAATTTTTCAATTTTTGTCTCAAAAATCACAGTGATCTCAGAAAAAAAGTCTTCACTTTAATCTTAAATTTTTCTGCATTTCGTGTTCATTTTTGTTGCACAAAAATTTTTTTTTGCTCAATAATTCCTTGTTGCTGCCCTAAAATTCCTATTTTTACCCTAATTTTTTTATTGCTGCCCAAAAAATTCTGATTTTGCCCAAAAGTTTGAAACCTAAAGATGAATAAAAAAAATTACAATGCATATATAATTACGTAATTTTGTCACATATTTCTCAATCTAAACAATTTGAGAACAGTAAATCTATCTGTTCAGAATTATCGGTGGACATTTAAAAATATACCAATCTTAATTTAGTTATTTATAAAAAAATTAAAAGATTTTTTAATTTTTCATCGATTGAAGAACAATTTCATGATTTTCATATACTTAAATTAAATTCTGTCCAATCTAATGATGTCTCAAATAGAACTGTTAAAAATTAAGTTGAGTTCTGTGCTAAAATTAAAGTATAATGAAGTTGAAATAGCTACGTTTTATTTTTATTTGCAAACAATAGAGATTGCAAAAACATTCACAAATTAGCATTAAAATTCGTGGCGTTGTTTGGATCGAATTATCTTTGGAAACAATTATATCTAATAAAATTTTTAAGGATAGTCAGAGAAGCAGGTGACTGATGTTCATTTATCTTTGCTAGTAATAGTTGGATTGTAAATGCTTTTTAACAAAGCCTTGAAAACCTGATAAGCAGAAAACGATGTAAAGCAAAGGAACAGAGCAATTGTTCATAAAATATTTCATAATTATTTGTGACCAATTGGATTTTAATTTGTAAGCATTTAATCTTTAAAATATTTTAAATTGTTTTGTTTTGTTTGAAAAAATTTAATGATTAAAAAGGAAGGGTAACTTTTCAGTAGTTTGGATGCTGAAATAATCATTAGACACTTTATTACACCAATAATCACAACATTATTAAGCATTCCTGAATTTGCGGCCCACAATAACGTACGTATATACATGATGATGGCCTGCATAAGCTTCCAAGTATGACATGCTAATAAAACTCTGACCTGGGAGCAGAAGGACATGTACCCAATGTATTCAGTGTTCAATCTACCGAGATAATTTTCACCGTGACCCGACAGTTGATCAAAAAACATTTGATCGAATGACACTTGATCGAAACCACACTTGATGGAATAATAAAAGAAAAAATTTGCAATTTTGAATCTGTTCCGGTTTTGTCAAGTTTTCGTCCCAAAAATCTCAAAAAAGAGTCTTCTCTAAAAAAAGTCTTCCATTTGAATCGGTCTCTGATTTCTGCAAGGGGTCTCGCAGGGTGAGGCCGTGGCACGATTCCACCCTGCCCCTAAATACGCTACTGACTACAATGTAAAAAGAATGTAAAAAAATGGCAGCAATAGTATCTAACAAAACAAAACCATAACAAGAGATCTACTTTTTGCCCCCCTAAAAACGCTTTGCCCAGGGACCTTGTCAAGACGCCCTGATCTTGACATTGTCAAAAAATTATAAAAAATAAAAACAAACTGTCTTCTTCAGATGGCCTCTGCTTTTTATGACTTTAATTTACAGTAACAAAGAGATTGTTTAATCGCAAAAACATACAAAAGTAAATCTATCTTTTTATATCAACTGTCATTTTGATTAAGTGTCGTTTCGATTAAATGTCGTTTCGATCAAGTGTCGTTTCGATTAAATTTCATTCGATCAAGTGTTGTATCGATTAAGTGTCGTTCGATAAACTGTCGTAGCACCGATTTTCACTGTATTTTTCGAAAAAGCACTTTACGATACATTCCGTGGGGTCACTGTTAGAAACACTACTTATAAATTCAAATTTTGTAGAAGAGAGTAAATTCAAATTTTGTAGAAGAGAGTAAATTTAAATTTTGGTAGAAACACTACTTATAAATTCAAATTTTGGTTCAAAGACCAAATTATAAATTCAAAATTTTGTTGATGAGAGAAAGAGATTAAATTCTTGTTAATGAAGGAAAGACTCAATCCGCTCCCCGCCGAAAGGTGCCGGAGTGTCCAATCATGAAAACGAAATTCAATAACTATGACCGTCCTTGAAAAGCCGAACTTGTCTAAATAAGGTCGGCGAAATCCCTCCAAGTTACAACTACCCTTATTTAAATATGCGTAACTCTATGTCGCCTAGTACAGAAAATTAAAGTTGCACGAGAGGAAGGATTGAATTTATTTTTTATCTGCGGTTTGCACACACGCAGTCAACACTATACAGCAAAAATTAAGAATACAATGGTCACCTGACCATTCAGCAAGCACGGTAACCGTTCTCTGAGCCAAATTCTAGTTACTGTGTCATAAGAGCGATCTCTCACTCTATTTATAATAAAATCGATTTGGGCCACGTGGCCGACGACAAAATTAACAGTAAAATTCGATTTTATGCTATTATACAAGTTACTGCCAAAACGAGGTCACATAAAGATTAATTAAATTAGGACGATGTATTTAGGTTATTTTAGAAGGTGCAGTTAATTTAAAATCTATAAATTGATTGATCTGTTTAAGGCGTCAATTTTATCACATTTCCTCGCTGTTGGCAGCTGCGACTCATTGCATTTCTAATAGGTCACAAAAAATTAATCTAATTTTCTAATAGGTCACAAAAAATTAATCTAATTTTCTAAATAGTTCACAAAAATTCACAAAGAAGCGATTTGCATTACGTAACAGTCACACAGCTTACTTTCACTGGTAACTCCGCTTAAAACAAAAAGTAAGAACCGGGAAATACCCGCCATACAAAAACTAAATGTGTGATAAGTGTGTCATCTAGCCTACTGCAGACCAAGAATCGCACTACCTTTTATAAGCTAAATGATTGGCCTACTTGTAATTTTCTTTTCTTTTGTGCATAATCAGGTGGTTGAGGTCGGACGCAGAAGCCCACAAAGTAAGTTTTGTGTTTTTATTACCCTTCGAAGTAAGTTTGTTTGTTTTTATTACCCTTCGAAGTAAGTTTGTTTGTTTTTATTTAGTGACATAACTGCAATTTAAACTGGTTTCTAAAACTGCCGAGCAAATAAAAAGTGCCGTAATTTTTTTCAGAGGCCACAATATGATAACTGCAGTAGGCACACGACCATGTCGATGCCGTTTACCATCATTCATAGGCACTCAAACTTACTCGGCATGCAACCAGTTGCTTAATTAACAATTTTTTTTAATTTTTATTGTTATTTTAAAATAATGCAGTTGACAAAGTGAATTAAAGGCTTTTTGTGTAAATATGCTATATTTTGGGTAATTTCTGCTATTGTTATCTGATTTGATCTTTAGATAACATTGTAAAATTAAAGTTATAAAAAATGAGTTTCTGGTCCTTTAAAATTTCTAGAATACCCCAAAATAAAGATTCTCTTATTTGTTTGACAAAATATGGTGTAATTCAAGTTCCGGATACGGAGCAAAATATTTGTCCTTCTATTTAAGACGTTATGGGCACCGCAAAAGCTATCCAAAAAATATTTTTAAACCAGTATATAACTAACTGAATAATTTAAACATGTTTTTGTAATTTAAGGAATTTACACAATTTTTTTCGAAAAATGACTTTTTTATGTTTTCATCATTGTAGAGTAATCATGAAATAAGCATCTCGTATATTGATCTAATTACTTACAACTAAACGGTGAGTTTCTTATTGTGTACAAAATTGAATTTGGGGAAGATAATTGATTGACATCAGGTGGTGACGATATATTATTAAGTAAGATTTCCACATACACCGTAGAGTTTCCATCAAGTAAATTCGGCAATAAAACAGTAACATTAAACACGTCATTGGAATCTGTTACAAATGCTGATTGAAGTTCGGTTTGTAACTCATCAACGAAAGTTAAGTTGTTTAAATCATTGCGAGTAAAGTTTTGCATCAAAAACTCCACTTCAATAAAAACAGAAAGTCGATCTAAAAAAATCATTAAATAAACAAATTTATTTTGGCAAATTACATGGTTTTACTTTGAAGTCAAAAAATCAAATCTCTTATACTTGGCTTTTTTTGTCTAAAACTTGAAAATACTGCAGTTTATGATACATTTTAAACGGTTCATAAATTAAAGTGATCTTTTTTTCGTTTATTGAATGTCCTTCATAAAAAAAGTATTATTCACATTAGACTTCAAAAATTCTGGCAAAGTGACTTTAATTATATGTGCTGATTTAGTCCAAGGGTGACAAAATACTATTCATGTAACTTTTTTCCAAATCGATAAGAAATTATAAAATAATTTCTTTCCTGACAATTATGTCAATGTTTGTTAAAATCCCCGGTCTTATTAAATTTATTTAGAAGTAACAAAATCGCCATGGCGCAGTTAGCTTTTACTATTGATTGATGAAAGGTTTTTACTAACTGGGATGCGTAAAACTTTTCTGGGGCATATGAGTCCATCCAGTGGCGTACCGAAGATTTTTGAAAGGGTGGGACCATACAACCACAATCAAATATGCTTAGTAGAAATTTTTTTCAAATGGTAGTTAAAGAAAAGGTCTTCACTTTGAGCCTGTCTCAATTTTGTCGATTTTTAGTCACAAAACATAGTAATCTCTATTTTAAAAAAAAGGTCTTCATCTTGAATCTGTCTCTAATTTCTCGTATTAGTGATTTCAAAGGGGGTGTCATGGCACAATACCCCCCCCCTAAATACGCTACTGAGTCCATTCCAAATGACATTCTAAATATTTCAAAAACTCATAACTTGATAATTTTTTTTAATAATAACATGCTTAGTTATACTATATAGTGGTAACTATAGGTGAGATATAATGGTACTGGTTGATAGTATTTGTTGAAAGTGGATCTGAAACTAGTTCTCAGAACGTCTACAATCTACATAAATCAGCTTTTTCTGTCTAATGCAGTGGCGGCTGGAAAGTAAAAAACGTAGAGGTGCTGCAATTAGAAGCGCCGGAAAACTTTTGGCAAGCCGAGCAAAATGTTAAAAGGGCACTTTTTTAGTCAAAAAAACACACTCAACAAACGCAAAGTTTAAGCGTCGTTGTAACCGAGAGAATTTTTCTTAAAAAAATTAGTGAAGACAAAAAAATGAATTAAATAAAGGACTTCACTTTTCGGCCGTGGCGTTTCATTCATTTAACCCAAAAACATATTTTTTGATTTACTCAAAAAGGTGGAATGTCTGATTTGCAAATGAAGACCTTTTCTATTTTATCGGCCTTTATTTTGCATAACAAAAATTTACATCTTTCAGTTCAAACTCAAGTGAAGCCTTTTTTTGGTCTTCAGCAATTTTCTAAAAAACATTTTTTTCTAATTTGCTAAAAGTAAACGTTTGTTGAGAGTGCCTTTAATAAAAAAAAGTACTATTTTTCAAAATTTTTGCTCCTTTCGCTAAATTACTGTTTTATCAGGTGGCTCTTTTCAAAAAAGTTAGGTAACACTTTGTCTAAATTGATAGTTTCAAGCTTTGTTCGATTAGATTTTGGTCGAGATTATACTGTATATTTGTAAAGACAAATCTACTTCTATTTTGCAAATTTCAAAAGCATTTTAATCCCCGGTCCCCCAATTTCGCCGCCCCTTAATCTCCATTTGTAAAACACAAATTGTTTTAATTTGAACGATATTAAGTTTATCACTAAACTAAGCATTTTAACTAAAAACTTTATGCCAAAAAAGCAAAGCGTTGTACTTGATTGAGCTGCGGTCATTGCAGCTCAAAGGAACGTTTTTTCAATTCGCTAAAAGTAAATGTTTGTTGAGAGTGCCTTTAATAGAAAAAAGTACTATTTTTCAAAATTTTTGCCCCTTTTGCTAATTACTGTTAGGGATAGGCGGGGCGAAACGGTCAAGTGGGGCAAAACAAACATGTCCTCTATTTCTTGTTATTTCAAAGTTTCCATTTATTTTTCATGTTTTTTTATTTTCCTATTTTAGTTGCAGTTTTGTAACTGTTTCTGATATTTTACTGGTGAAAACGTGTTTTGTAGAGATTTGTTGTAAAATTTGATACAAAGCACAGTGGATCTGATGAGCAATCGATGACTGAATTTAAAAGTTTTTTAATGTTAAGTGTAGTGTGACAAAGTAAAATTTAAACAATGTTAAGGATTAAAAAAAAGAATTTAATAACTGCGTTGCATGTTAATTTCTAAAAGCAGCATGTTTGGGGCAAAACAGTCATAAGCTATGACCGTTTTGCCCCTAGCAACTGAAACTGTACCAGATGAAAGTTAACATAGTTTCTCGTGCAAAAAGCTGATAAATTGTGTGTTTGATTTAGACTCTAACATATATTTAAACTTTTTGTCTTCAAATGTTGCTGGACAAGCACTTGAAACGAAGAATTAAATTCTACTGTAGATGAGGGCAATGAGCTTGTTAGCTTTAGCTTCGAATGATGAAAGAGTTGTTCATCATTTTTCCGACATATCCCTCTTTCTACTGCAAAGTAAACAAAAAGCTTAAAACACAACAGGCCACCCACATTACGTTCTTGGTTTAAAAAATTTATCACCGTGAGTGGAACAGCATTAAAAAAATTAAAATAAGCCTACGTTAAAAAGCCTCAAGCAAATTTAAAGCAAATAAAAACAATAAACCAAACTAATGCATATCTGTTTGTTTCGCACACTAACTTATGAAGAGCCACCATCTGAAAATTGGATTCAATGTGCTAAATCAGCGTGGTCCAACTACGTTTTGGAATTTGTGGAATGGAATTTGTGCGGCCCGCGGAACAATTTTGCACAAGTCTTGTCGATTACAAGCAGCGGCAACTTTTATTGAAGAACGCTATGATTTTGGGACGAAAATAGGAACTTCGAAGATCGATTCCAATAGAAGACCTTTTTTTTTTTTTAGAGAACACCCTGATTTTCGGACGAAAATACGAATTTTGCAGACCGATTCCAAGTGAAGACCTTTTTTTTTTAGAGAACTTTGATTTTGGGACAAAAATAGGTGTTTTTAGCCGGCTAAGACCCGCAAACTCGAATAATTTTGAAAAGTGGCCCACAAGAGTGCAGAAGTTGGACCACCCTGTGCTAAATGTTTGCAGTGTTGTCACAATTGATGTTTGTACTATGCTGGCCAAGAATTTTTTTGATGCAATTTTGTCGTGTTTAAGTTTTTGACATTACTATGTTTATATAAAAAATGTTTCTATTTGGTTTTTTAGTTTGTTACAAAGCAAAAGTACTTAAATTGATACTTAAAATTCAAAACAAAAATAAAAAGCTATTTTCAATTTTACCTGTGGTAAAACGGACACTCTATGACCGTTATCCCCCAAGCCCGGGGCAAAACGGGCATGTAGGTAAAATCTAGATTTTTCTGAAATGAAATTTTTATGCTGTTTCCACGGTTTTAAATTATAATTGTGAGATAGTACATTGTCAGAGCTATTATAAAATCTTCTTTCGTAATTTAAGTTCAGTATCGAAGAAGTAATGCCAATTTAAAATAACTATGATCGTTTTGGCCCGCTTTTTCCTATATCTGGTGGGCCTTTTCGAAGAAGTTAGGTGATCCGTTGTCTAAATCAATATTTTCAAACCTTGTTCGATTAAATTTTGGTCGAAATTATATAACTAAAGAGACAAATTTAATACAATGCTTCTACTTTGCGAATTTCAAAAACATTTAATCCCTGGTCCCCACTTTTAACGCCCCTGAATCTGGTATTTGTAAAACACAAATTGTGTCAATTTGAAAGACTTTAAAGTTTATCACTAACTAAGCATTTTAACTAAAACTTTATGCCAAAAAAAGCAAAGCGTCATACATTGTTAAGTCTCTAATTAGTTCAATAGAGCTGAGCTCATTGCAGCTTAAACGAACATTCAATTTCTCATATAAAGCGTCAATGGAATGCGTCATTTTGAGTTAAATTTGAGCTGAATTTAAAACAGTTAAAGAAATTGCCAATTTGAAATTTTTTAAAACCCAACAAAGCTTAAATTTAATGAAAGAAAATAGAAAAAATTTGAAATTATTAAAATTATTAATTTTTTAGGCGTTGCTGATAATATTTAAAACTATTCCACAAATATTTGGGAATGCTGCGGCTCTGCAGCTCCTATGAGCAAGTCACTCTGATCACAATCACATCCACTGGTCGACCGATCCGAAGAAAATGCACTTTACAGTTATTTATATAGAACGAAGATTAGTTTTTAGTCAAATGGATCTAATTAAATGGTCTCAGAGCACTTGCGCCTTGCCATTTTTTACGCTTTTAAAAAGTGAATTGCCAGCGTGAAAAAGTTGAACCAATTTGCAAACTAAATTAATGAATGAAAGTAAAAAGTTCAGCTTTGAAAAGTTGGGTAGTAAATTCTTCTTTGGGTGCAGCTACGATCGCAAAACAAGAGTTCTTTTCATAAATTTGAGAACACACACTAACCTAGTTGTATATGATACAGATTGCTGAGATTACTAAATTGAAAGGGACTTTCGGGTGCTGTTAACTACGTTGTTGTTTCTCACTCGTAGAGAAGCAACTTCTTATAATGATTTCTACGTGTGACAAACAAGGAAGGAGCACAAAAAGGGCGCTTTTTTTACTCACGCAACATTGCTCTCCTTGATTGTAATGACAGGCGCATGATTTCAATACACTCTCAGTTCATGAGACCAGTGGCGGCTCGTCTATAGGAGCTGCAGAGCTGCGCACTCCCAAATATTTTTCAGAAATTTTGAATACTATCAGGAACGCTTAAAAAATTAATAATGTTAATAATCTTTGATTTTTTAAAAGTTTCTTTCATTAAATTTAAGTTTTCTTGGGTTTTTAAAAAAAAGTTTTTTCAATTTTCAAATTGGAAATTTCTTGAACTGCTTTAAATTCAGCTAAAAAATTTAACGCAAAGTGACGCAAAATGATTCATTTCATTGACTCTTATATGAAAAATTGAATGTTCCTTTGAGTTGCAATGACCGCAGCTCAATCAATCTAATTGTAGGCGTAACAAGTACAACGCTTTGCTTTTTTGGCATAAAGTTTTTAGTTAAAATGCTTAGTTTAGTGATAAACTTAATATCGTTCAAATTAAAACAATTTGTGTTTTACAAATGGAGATTAAGGGGCGGCGAAATTGGGGGACCGGGGATTAAAATGCTTTTGAAATTTGCAAAATAGAAGTAGATTTGTCTTTACAAATATACAGTATAATCTCGACCAAAATCTAATCGAACAAAGCTTGAAACTATCAATTTAGACAAAGTGTTACCTAACTTTTTTGAAAAGAGCCACCTGATAAAACAGTAATTTAGCGAAAGGGGCAAAAATTTTGAAAAATAGTACTTTTTTTATTAAAGGCACTCTCAACAAACGTTTACTTTTAGCAAATTAGAAAAAAATGTTTTTTAGAAAATTGCTGAAGACCAAAAAAAGGCTTCACTTGAGTTTGAACTGAAAGATGTAAATTTTTGTTATGCAAAATAAAGGCCGATAAAATAGAAAAGGTCTTCATTTGCAAATCAGACATTCCACCTTTTTGAGTAAATCAAAAAATATGTTTTTGGGTTAAATGAATGAAACGCCACGGCCGAAAAGTGAAGTCCTTTATTTAATTCATTTTTTTGTCTTCACTAATTTTTTTAAGAAAAATTCTCTCGGTTACAACGACGCTTAAACTTTGCGTTTGTTGAGTGTGTTTTTTTGACTAAAAAAGTGCCCTTTTAACATTTTGCTCGGCTTGCCAAAAGTTTTCCGGCGCTTCTAATTGCAGCACCTCTACGTTTTTTACTTTCCAGCCGCCACTGCATTAGACAGAGAAACCTGATTTATGTAGATTGTAGACGTTCTGAGAACTAGTTTCAGATCCACTTTCAACAAATACTATCAACCAGTACCATTATATCTCACCTATAGTTACCACTATATAGTATAACTAAGCATGTTATTATTAAAAAAAATTATCAAGTTATGAGTTTTTGAAATATACAGAATTTGAGACTAAAAATAGCCAAAATCGAGACAGATTCAAAGTGAAGATAGATTCAAATTGAGAAATCAGAGACAGATCCGCAGATTGAAAAGTTTTTTTTAGTTTTCATGTAAATTTGGCGACGAGAGTTGAGGAATTAGGCACAATTTTAAACTGATGGCCTTTTTTTAGTCTTCACGTAAATTTTGGACCAAATTTTGTCCATATCTGTGTCACATTTCATTACTAATAATTTTATCATATCGATGTAATTTATCCCCGTTAAAAGTAATTTGTAGTTTTGCTTTATATGTATTGCACTTTATATTGCACTTTAACTACAAAATATGATTTGTAGTTAAAGTGTGTTTACTACCCCAAAATGCTGTACTACCCGAATGCTGTACTAAACTTAAAGCAACAATTTTTTAAACTCTTTCCTCGGGCTCTTTTCTTTATTACAGTTTACCACAGCCTATAAAAAAAGAAGGAAAAAGCATTTAAGATTGAATCAAATACGAATTACGAGAAAATCGAACAAATCTTACCAGTTCGAACGGGAAAAATATTTCCATAAGGACTTTGATCAACCGTAAAATTAATTTTTAAATTCACTTGTGAAATTCTTGCTCTCAACAAGTAATCAGTGTTTGGATCTAATAGGCTCAGTCTAAAAATAGTTTACCGTGAAAGAAGATATAAATTTCACAAAATCTAGGTATTTTATTATCCCTACTGCTTTTTATAACAATGCAATAAAAAAGAAAGAAAAATCAATATAATAGCCCTATTTCCGTTGGGGTGGTGTTCCTCCCACATAAAGATTTTTTGCAATCTTATAACATAAAAATTATAAAAGCCATGCAATTGAAATTTTTTGACTTTTTTTAGAATTGATCAATGTTTTTTTTTTTTTTTTGATACAATGCTGTTAACTAATGTAGTTTTTGAAAAATTATATGAATATAATACCTTGCTCTTGATTTGTTGCTTTACAAAGCGCTAAAATGGCTCCCGCGAAACAAAAATCACTCATCTAAAATTAATTCGAGAAAAACGAGATGTCGAGTGAGAGAACCTCACAAACATTTATTTTTACAAGGTGAATAAAGTGGATGTTTACCCCTGGAAAATAGCAATCTTTCTATTGAAAAAATCCCGAAATCCTTGAAAGGGACATCACTTTTTTTGATGAATAACTTGTTAAAATTACTTTTGATTTTTTTAATGAAAATTACAAATATAAATAGTCACCAAACACTAACAAACAAATTTAAGTTTATATCAAGAACTTCTAAATCAAGGACATGCATTGTCTATGTCCAGACTTTGCTAGCGAAGGCGATCATCTTTACTGTATAAGTGCTAATGTATTACTGAAATCAATTAATGATTGGTCCGTAATTGCTTCAGACAAAAGCATTAAAACGTTTAAACGCATATTGAGGGATAAATACCCAAATATGTGATACCATGCCCACAGAACTACCCTTGAGTGAAATACCTGAAACCTGCCATATACAGCGCTAAATAGACATAAATATTTAATATGACATAAAAACTTTCACACATAAAAATTACAGTTATAAGAAATAAAAAAAACTTTTCAATTGCTAATAAACTTAATCGGACAAGCGCGCTTTCTTGATTGATGTCTGGAAGAGGACGGCGTTCTTTTGCTGATCCTTTTCCAAGTTATGCAGACCTTTCAAAAGTACATTTGCCACGTGTCGTCTGAGCTTGTCACTAGTGTTCAGGTTATTGTAGTCCTCCATCACTTGCAGAATCATCATGAATCTCCTGCAGCAGCAGGCCCTGTGTCTGGCTTTGGTGATAAAGGCAAGTCCACATCGCACAAGGTCAAAAGTGGTTTGGTGGGGGATTTTCAGGGAGCCTCGTGAAACTTCGGAGATAAAGGCACTGACTTCTGTTGAGACTAGTTCATCCTCCTCATTGAAGATCAGGTGTTCCTCACACTTTTTCTCCAGCCACCCTGCCACATAGGCTGCACTGCTTTCCTCATGGATAGAGAGTGAAGGCTCAGTGCAGTCCTCAATGAAAGTGGCGTCCTCAGCATCGATGGCACTAGTAACACACGTGTGAGCCATGGTTTCCCCATTTACGTCCAAGGTCTCCAGATAAGAAGCGGCATGTCTAGCCAGGCGTTTTTTGCAGGCAGTCAAGACATCCAGTCATAAAAGCATTTGCACCAGTCGATTGCCTGTACACAGAAAATTCACCCTCTATCCTGTCACTCTGCAGCTCACGAAGAAGTACATACTGGAAGCCAGCATGGGTCAGGAGGTGTGCACAAATGGAAGTCAGGCCTTGCATGGTCTGCACAAGTGCTTTCTTAGTGTCATGGGTTACACACTGCTTTCTGCCTTTTCCGTGCCCAGAAGGAGCTTTCTGGAAAATCTGTAGATAATCGGACAAGTTGGTAGTGGTGTGGTCCTGAGCATGCCGGTGGGGATCATTTAGCCTCACTTCTTGATGTTTTGATGACACATTCACAACATTCCACCAATTAAGCACAAATTGAATAAAGTCGGCTGTGTCGCCACACTTCTGGAGCCTGAGGGCAGCTTCAACTTTGTCGTTGAAAATTTTCAACACGTGCTGGACATTCTGCAGTTGAAGTTTTGAAGGTCGAACAGCAGCATCTGTCAGGGGAGATGTTTTCAAAAGGTTTGCCTTCTCAGCATCGTATAGCTTTCTGACGTCGTTGAAGGAACCAGTGACTTGGTTGTCGAAAGTCATCTTTTGGCAAGCCTCTAAAACAAAAGGAACAAACAGTAAAATCATCTCATGCTGGCATTTTTTGTTGTGGTGCTGCAGTATTCATTTCATTTTTTTTTTCTGTCACTGATTAAACAAAACTTTTTCACGTAAGAACTACATGAAGATATAATTATTTTGTAAGTGCTTTTTCTTAGGCTATTTTAAGTAAAATCACGAGTAATAATTGTTCGCTGTTGGTACTTAAATTTTTTTGCAAATCATATTTTTATAATAGATACGAAGTCTTTGCATAGATAATAATATTTAAATTTCTTATTAAGAGCAATCAAAATTGACAAATCTACTTATTGCGCAAAAAAACTCTCACAAACAGAAATGTCGAAATACAGCAAAACGCAGTCCAATGCATGAATACCAACACAATTAAAAATTAAATAAAAAAATCACGGAATTGTTATTCTTTTTATTCGTCAATTAAGTTCCAGTTATAATCAAAGATTTTCATTTAAAATAAAATAATTTTCTTTCAAGCTTTTTTTCAAAATTTGTATTAAAATGTTACATACAGCAAATCAAAAATAGTGTAGACTCACCTGATATCCAGTTGTTTCTTATGCACTTCAATAGATGCACTGTGTCAAACAGTAGGTACCAACTCCGTGTGTTATCTAAAGGATGAGTAGCAGTGGCAGGGTAATCCGACTCTGATGGACGATCGAACATCTTGCAGTAAAGCTGGTTGATCTTGTGGTTGTCTGTGATGGACCCAAGAACAGTGCCTCCAGCCTGTTCTACAACCATGGCAGCCTGCTTCACCACCTCAAATTGAAAAGAAGCTGTTAATTTATGGACAGGTGTAACAGATACCATGATGCTGGGGCCTCGATGAAGACACTTGGACATGACGCAAAGCATTGAAGTGGCTTTTGCGTTGTGGTCATTCTTGGCCATGCCACTGAGGACTCCTCCGGAGAAGGCTACTGTTGGCCGAATCTTCATCTCGTCAACTAAGAGAACTACATTTTTCTGTTGAGGCTTTTGAAGTTTGGCAAACGTCTTTGATAAAATGTCCTTCACATTCACTGAAGAGACGACAGCTTGCAATTTTCTTCTACTTGGCAAAACTAGATACTCACGGAGTACTTCATAATTGCAGTGTGGAAAAGATCCCACAGCAAAGCAGTAGTCTTTTACAGTAAAATTTTTGTTGACTAGAAGCTTCAAATTATTGATAATAAAATCGATTTTTTTGCCTTTTTTTTTGTCTTCAGTTTCTTGAGCCTGAAGCACAGTAAATACTTTCTTCAACACTTTATCCAGAGGAATTTTATAGTTAAAGCAAGTATGCACAACAGCATAAAACTGTGAATAGGAACTGAGGCCATTATTGGGGTTCAATATAGTTCCTAGGGGTACGCGAATTCCACTCTTGTATGCAAAACACGTAAGAGGAGAACATAGCGTTGACTTGTTTTCAACCAGAACAGTCATTTCGCATTCACGAAAGTCAGACGACATAAAAAGGAAAGCACACCTGTCAGATCTTCGGGTAATCACAACATTGTTATATTCCTTGTGAAGTTTCTTGTCAGGTAGAAATTCACTGAACGACTTGATCCTGTCTCTGGCCATAAAAACGTCAAGTTGTTTGTCTACTTGCTTTGCAGGGCGAGGAGGGATTTGGGGGGTCGGCAGACATGAAGCAGGTACATCAAAAATGCTAGGTGCAACAGCTGGTCTTGTTGTTCCACCTGGCAGTTTCTTCATTGGAGGATTTTGTGGCCAATGCTTCTCACAAATAAAAAAAGATTTAGCATTTGCAACATTAAAGTCTTTGCGAGGAGGAATCACAGCCAGCCACCTCTGCCTCTCAGGATCAAGCCTGGGCAGTTTGAATATTCTACGTTTTGATAAAAGGTCGTAGTTTCCTCTACAATTCACAATTCCACATTTATTCGGCATAATTACGTAAATTAATGCTCTTCGAAAAAAGAGAAAAATAATTATCAATATTACTCACAAATTTTGACCGGTCTGACCGGCCGGTAAAAAACCGGTCGAAACCTTTTGTTTTTTGACATTACAAAGTATATCATTTAAAACAATTTTATGGATTGTTTTGTTTCTAAAGTTATTTAACAACGCGATTTCTGAAATGGAGAGTCGTCCGTGATGAAAATTTAGTACCGCAGCGTAGTTAAATCTAACCTATTCTTTGACCTCCTAACCCTCACCCCTATAAGGGTGAGGGTTAGGAGGTAAAGGTATAGTGGGTGTAAAGGTATACAGTAAGTTAGGGTGAGGGTTAGGAAGTCAGGAGATAGCTTTAACTACAAAAAAATTTTCATCACGGCCGACTCTCCATTTGAACCCGATTTCTTAGTGTGAGTAAGTTTGAAAAAATTGTAAAAAGTGGTCAATATGCATGGAAAATTCACTTGTCATTTATTCAGAATGATGGGAAAAAGTTGAGCCCTCGACAGTTGAATATCTTTTTCTAGTAGTAGTAGGCCCTAGAGCCCTAGGCCTACGACTCAACTTTATCTTCTTTATGTAAGCTCGTATTTACTGTGCGTTCTACACTTAAAATAAAACAATGATTGATTGAGGAGGTCACCTAAATTTTCTGAAATTTTGATAGCTTTGAAGTAACACTACCTGACTACATTTTACGACCACTTGCAGCGACGCCGTTGATTTGACAAGTAACAACCCTTAAAAAACAGTCAATTACCAATCAGAACAATGCGTTTATCTGCCGGCCAACCGGAGAATGGTGTCGCCGGGTCACTAAAATAGCCTATTATCTTAAACAGGCCTAAATAGGCCTACCTATTACCTAACACTCGCCTATCCCTATGCCAACCAGTTTTGACACTCCACCTAACTTCCCTCAATTTGCTATAAATTTTAATGCTGTTCTTATTTAATTTTAAAAATCATTAAACGGTATTTCTTATTATTCTTTTTAATTATAATGAAACTTGAGTACACCTTACTAGGATTAAACTGCCTCGGTAACATACATTTAAATTTTCGTAAATGAACCTACCATAGTTAGCATTGTAGATCACAAAGTCTACCCTATGATGTAACAATAAGCTTTTATCGGCTGTGCAAATTAATAGAAAAAACAGTCGCCTTCGCTAGGATTATCTGAAACTAGCGCCTGCATGTCCTTGATTTAGAAGTTCTTGGTTTATATCTATATTTGTTTAAAATAATTATTTATGAAGATACTAGTTTGGGAAAAAACGGACCATTGGTGATGGAGTATAACGGTCAGCATGTTGTAGAACATCTTATAAAATATATCAGTATTATGCTTATTATATATCAGTATTATACTTATTATATAATTTGTCGGCAGCGTGGTCGAGCGTCGGCAGCGTGGTTAAAGCGCCGGGCTAGTGACCAACACGGTCTCGGTTCAAAACCCACTCGTTCCATTCTGTTGTGTCCTTGGGAAAGGCACTTTACGGCATATTTCTCTGCTTGGTGGTCCTGGCAAGCAGTTCTAAATTACAGTCATATCTCTATTAAATTACAAGCGGACAGCAATATCTTGGTATCCCGGAAGCAGGTCGGGGTAATTGCCTACCCTACGTATTAGCGCCTCCGTCGCTTTCCTGAGAGTCAGGAGGATAAATATAGAGATAAAAAATAAAAATAAAAAAAATAAATTATAAAAATAAATATGTCAGTAAGCCTACTTTTATTTAGGTCAGTGGTCGGGAACCTTTTTCGGTAAGAGAGCCATAATAGCTACATAATTTTAAATGTATTTCCATGAGAGCCATACAATGTTCTCTAATTTTTAGTTGTGCGTGGGCACAAATTTGTTGTGAGCAAACTTTGGTCTTTTTTTGCAAAGTAGAACTTATATTATTGACTATTGACTCTGATTTCTCGATTTTTGTCTTAAAAGCTCAGTGATCTCTTAAAAAAGTGTCTTCACTTTTGAAGTCTTGTGTGCGCAGACCTTTTTTTATGTGCGCTAGTTCATGCTTGTCAACAAAAGAACCAGATGCCGTTATCAAAAGAGCCACATCTGGCTCGCGAGCAATAGGTTTCCGACCCTTGATCTAGGTTATTTGAATTTACAATCTTCCCAATACTTTAATTAGCTAAATCAAGAAGTTAAGTTTGAAGAAAATAAGATAAGATACAGTTAAATTAAAATTTAAAGTTGTAATTATTAGGCTTTGACTAGGGTTAGAGTAGGGATGACAATCAATTCTACAGCAACTGGTTTGATGCAAATTAGATAGGAAAGCATGCCAAATTGTTAGTTTGCAAGTCGACATGTTTTTTACAAGTTTAAGATGTTCTTTTTGTTTCTGGCTGATAGTATACCAGTAGCTAAATATGGTACGAAATTATCAACGTAAATCAGATTGATCAAAGTCGTTCAAAAAAATTTGTCAAAAGGTATTTTTGAAGTGCGAGAAAAAAATTGTATGTACATACGGCTTCGAAGCAATATCGTATAGCAAGAACAACTTTGACTAGGCATTTAAGAAACAAGGTTTCCAATGCTGGCAAGCTAAATTGGGAAACTTTGTACCAACATTTTTACCTAAAATAGAAAATAAGTTGGTGTCATATTTGAAAGAAATGCAGTTACGGTTTTTTGGCTTAACAAAAGATGCAATTTGCAGCTCAGCATATGATTATGCTCTAACAAACAACATCAAAAATCGATTCAATATTAGCAAAAAAAAGCAGTAGTGATTGGTTCGACTGTTTTTTTGAAAAGACATCCTGAGCTGTTATTACGTCAGTTTGAGAATATACCTGTTGATAGAATTTACCAAGTGAATAAAAGTGGAATCGGCACTGTTACTAAAGCAACGAATCGAATAGTTGCTACTAAAGGGATGAAACAAGTTGGAAAACTAGCTAGTTGTCAAAGAGGAAGGAACATAACAATTATCTGTGCCATGAAAGTACAAGAAAATTTTATTCCACTTTTTTTCCTCTTTCCTCGAAAAATAATGATACTAGCACTAATGTATGGTGTTCCTCTCCGCAGCAACAGGCATCACTTCTTCATCTGGATGAACAGATGGAAAATTTTTCAAGCATGGCTGCAACACATCTAGGCTATTGTAGATTCAAGTATAGATAAAAAGGTGATGATAATTCTCGACACTCCAGCTGTCATCTTTGTCGTTGTTTGTCGTCGTTGTTTGGAAGGGCATCCACTCCAGGTCAGGCACAAACAGGACTGGGGCCGAGGGTTTATCCTTTTACTACCCCAGGATGCTGTACTTCCCGGATCAGATGTTATTAAGCCAGCATCGAGTTTCGTCATCCAAAATTGTTAGATCTCGTGCTCCATTTGGTGCCCGATATATGGGGCACACTATTAAAACGTGGTCTCCAGTTTGTTCAAAGGTGCCGCACTCGCAATTTGGTGAAGGAGCGAGACTTTATTTGTGCATGGACAAATGGAATCGCCGACAACAGTCCGCAGGCGGTTTGGGCCTGGCCTTAACCCAAGCTGTTCGGGGCAAGCTCATCCCAACAGGCCTAGCACTGGTCTTTGATATAAAAACATGGAGCCTGAAGTATTTTCACAGTATTCCATTTATGATTTTTCCACTCAGAAGCGCGGATGCCAAGTCCGGCAAGGAAGATTCCGCGCATCTGGCACAAATGGGCGTCTGGATCTTAGTCTCTGTTGGCGAGTATCTGAAGAACCACTTAAAAGACCATACAAAATATGATCAGGATCCAGAGATCCACGGTAAGCCAAGGAGAGTATCGCTCCCAGTTGGCAAAGCTCGTCTGGCTGGATGCCTGAGAGTATGGATAAGTGGTCCGTTGAAGTGGGACGCAGACATTCAGTGACTATGCGCAAGGCGTCGTTGAAAACACTGTATATGAGGCGAGTGTGAGCACTGCGACACCAGAATGGTGCGCAGTATTCAGCTGCTCAGTAGACCAGGGATTAGACAGCTGTGCGTAGAGTTTTGGCACCAGCATCTCATCTTGAGTCTACAAGTCGCCTCAACAGTGTGACGCGCAAAGATAGTTTTTGCACAATGCCACTAGATGGTGACGAACAGTGGCGGCTCGTGGCTTTCATTAATGGTGGGGCCAGCAAAATAATTATTGAAATGTCAAAAAGTTCCATACATAGACTACCTAAATTCAAAGGCTGGGTAAATAAATTTTTAACAAAAAATGCAATATTCAACACTAACCTTTATTTGTATAAGTAGTCAGCTCTTCGGTTCTTTATCTGCGCGAAAATGTTGATGACTTTGTTGTTGTAATCTCTGATTTTGCTAATATACTCCTTGTGTATCGACAGGCAAGCGAGGCTGTTCAGTCTGTCTTGCAACATGGTGTTTCGAAGAAACGTTTTTATTCGCTTCATCGTGCTGAAGCTTCTCTCTGAGTCAGCAGTTGAAATTGGTGTCACAAGAACAATTTCAAGCAGTTTAGACACTTCAGAAAATGTTTTATCAAGTCCATTTTCATTTATGAATTTTAATAGCTCGCTAATATTGGAAATTCCACTAAAATTATCATTTGCATACAAAACGGACAATTCAAACTTCAGTTTATCTTTATTAAGCATTGAGTAATTCAAAGCAATTTCTTTAACATAATTGTCGGGAAAAGAGTTTCTATAAAGCTCAAATTCAGCTGGATTCACTATGGAAAATGAACGAAATTTATCCAAAGATCCGAAGTTTTCTTTAACTTCCTCTTTGATTGTATCACATGCTTCCGTTACACATGACTGCAATTGCAAATGAGAAACAGATGCATAAGTTGCAGCTCTTCTAGGCCTCTTTGTTTGCTGGGATGTCATATATTCTGTTATTGCTTCTGATTGTTCGCTGTTATTGAAATATTTGACCACATTTCCACGCAAGTGATTAATAGCTGTGACAAAAGACTTAAGAGCTTTTTCAGAAGTTATGCTGTTTGATTTTTTAGACTATAAGATTCCAAAAGTACACTAACATGTTTGAACAAATCATCAACAAATACTCTACAAAGAAAATAAATTTTTTATCTTCCAAAATTTTCGTGAATCCAATTGATTCACAAAAACTCTTCTGGTCCCAACCTTCTCCATTTTGAATGCTGGTAAAGCACTCTAAAATTTGCTCCCTGTTGCTACGCACTGCAGAGATTATTCTAGATATATAATTCCAGCGTGTCTCACATACTCTTGGTATCTGAGCAGAAAAGAATTTCTTAAGCTGACTATTGCGCTTTGGTGAAATAATGAAAAACACCCCAATTCCATTTAAACTTAAAAAAACAGCTTAAGCCTTTTGTTGCAAGAAGCCATTTTCTTTATGATCAGATTCAGTTGGTGAGCGTAGCAGTGAACGTAATGAGCGTGTGGGAAAAACTTTTTCATTTGAACGTGGACTCCATTTATGGAACCCCTCATTACTGCCGCGCCTGAGCAATAAGCTTGCTCTCCAAATTAAGCGAATCAAGATTTTCCTTCAATGCCTGAGTAAGTCCATTAGCTGTTCTATCTTGAAGCTCAACAAACTTAAGAAATCTTTCGACAGGTTCAAAGTCCTTCACATGGCGCACTATAATCACAAATTGAGATTTGCATGAAATGTCAGTAGTTTCATCTGCCTGCACAGACACGTAACTAGAATTTTTAATTTCCCTTGTTATTTCTTCAGTATATACTTTAAGCATGCAAGACAAAAGATCATTTTGTATAGATTTCGATGTATTTTTTACCACATTATATTTTTCAAGATGATCACGAAATGCACCGTCCAAATCTGCCGTGTACGTTACAAGATCAAGAAAAACACCTCGGTTAGCAGACCCTTCCACTTCATCATGTCCTCTTAGCGGTAATTTATGAAAGCCACAAAATTTTATGCAATTAATGATCCTGTTTAAAGCGTGCCTATATCTGTCAACTAATTCGTTATGCTTAATTATGCTTCGACGTTAGCCAGAATCAATTGCAGATAATATATTGACTTTTCCAAACATTTGTAATGAAACACAATTGTTCATATGAGCCTTACTGCATTCGTGCTTAGAAATTCGTTCTGACAAATGTTTTGAGTCGTTGTAACCTTTATTTGTCCATAAACTCTCACCTCCAAATAAGAGACAGCAAAAGCAAAATAAACTCTTTCTTTTATCGCAGGCCGTAAGCCACGATTTTTTATCAAACCACGTCGATGAAATTGTCCTCAATTTTCTACCATTTTTCTGGATGGACCTAGTCTTTTAATTTCTAGTTGTTCCTCATGTTTTAAGTTTTTAAATGGATTTTTCAATAAATTATCAACTTTATTCATGGTGAGGGATGTTGAATCACAAATATAAACCATGCAAAACGTAACGTCTAAGCTCAATAATTACGAGAAAACAAACCACAATGTAGTAATCGCTAGTGAGCAATTTGACACCACTTACTGGAATAGCTTGTTTGAAGTTAAATTATTTTGATCTGGAAACACAAAAATCTTACTAAATATAAATAAACTAAGCATGTTTATCATTGCAGTGAAATCACTGCAATTGATTCTACTTGAGGTAATTCTTACTAAACAATTTGTTTCCTTATTCAAATAGAAAACCAAAATTATTCTTTAACAAATTATTTCTTTATTTTAAGTTGAAGTTGAAATACCTTGTTCAAAACTGTCGAATTGAAAACGAACTCAAACTCACAAAATTAAAGCAAATTAAACTGTACAATTGCTCACGCTTAAGCCAAAAAAAGCAGGTGCAGGCGCAGCTAACGTCTGCTTATAAGTTGCGATTGCTGTTTGGGCCAGACATTGCTGGCCCCAATTTTGTGCTATTGACTTGCATAGTAAAATCTTCACAAAGCGCGGCGTGTGAGTTGGTTGGCTTTAGATGTAAATATATAGGAGTAAACAGGCCAGAATATGTGGGCCCCTCTGGATCGTTTTGAAGAGACTTCAGGGAATATATGAAAATATTCTGGTTGTTTTTCGGTTAACTGTTATCTTGGCATGCATGTAAACATTTTGATATTTAATATAGGGTTTTTCTTTAGAAATTCACATATTATTAGTCAAATTTTTAGTGGGGCCCGGCCCCTGTGGCCCCTATGTACGAGCCGCCACTGGTGACGAAACATGAGCGATCTGTCGAGTTTTACCCCAAGATAAGTAGGAGTTGGACAGAACGGTAAAATTCTACCATTGTTGTAGACTTTTAGCTCACACTTGGGCTCTCGGATATTTTAGTGAAAGGCTGCCATCACCGTCTTAGTGTGACTGAGCTTCAACCTCCAAGTCTGGAAATACGCTGAAAGTGTAGACATGTCTTGGCTTAAAGTTCCCTCCAAGTCCTTTCAGTTTCCAGACGAGTGTAATAATGCTAAATCATCAGCATAAACAAACTTTCTGGAAATCATGAAAGGCAGATCGTACATATAAATGTTAAAAGGAAGCGGAGTCAAGATCGATTCCTGAGGAACGCCGTTTTTTAGACGGCATAGCCTGCTTTGCTTGCTGTCATCGATAGTAAGGATCACCGGAAAATTTTTTGTAATGCTTTTTGCGCCAATCAAAGTCGTATCTGACTTTTTTTATCAGATTCGGGGATAAAAAAAATTTTTACCAAGTCTTTGTTTTTTGACATTGTCGCTATAAATATTTGTATCTTGTTGAAATTTTGAAATGTAGCCTATCTTTATCATTTCAAGATACTACTTTTTGAAATGATAAAGATACATTTACCACAGTGTTTTTTTTGTATGTCTAAAAACCTAAAAATTTCTTGTGTTATTAAAAAAGTTTAATAAGGCAAGTTGTGAATGAAATTTTTTATCTCACTGAATGGGTTTAGTAATGTTTCAAAATTATAGATTTGAAAAGAAAAAATTATTTTTGATACATTGCCGCCCAGCACGACCTATTTATACACCCCAGAACAGCCCAAACACAAACAATTTTGTCAATTTTTTAAAGGAAGTGTCAATGTCCGAACTCATTCAAAAGCATTGGTTACCAGAAAGATGCTCCGCAAAATACCACCGACATACAGTAGAATAATCTTAAGAGTTGATTTTATTACGCTCCCTGTAAAAATACTATGCCCAATCACCATTGCGGGTGGAAGCTTATATAGCTATGCAGTTAGATGCGTAACTTGGTCATGAAACCGAACCAACTGCTTCTCTTCATTATAAACATCAAAAGCCTAGAGCTGGCACTTTATCAATTTAATATATCATGATTAGGGCAAGTTTTTGCAACTTTTGCAAATTTTTTTTACAGCTTCCAACAGCTTCCTAAATACTCAGACCTTATGTAGTAAAATGTCTTAAGCTGTTTTTAGGAATTTTAGATTGCAACTTTTTGCAACTTTTTTCTTTTTTACATGCAACTTTTTAGTGCAACTTTTATCAAGTATGGCGCAAAATGTAAGTGTAATTTAAAATACATTTTATAAAACTATTTGAGTACAGTTTTACTCTCTTTGATTTGCATAATAAGTAGTGTAGAATAGAGTAAAAGAAAAAGTGTACGGTTCAGTGGTAAGACCAGCAATGGTGTATGGACTTGAGACAATGGCAGTCACAAAGAAACAAGTAGAAGAGATGGAAGTCGCAGAGATGAAAATGTTGAGATTTGCTATGGGAGTGACAAGAAAAGACAAGATTAGAAACGAGCACATTAGGAGTACCGTTAAGGTAGAACGGTTAGGAATGAAGATGAGGGAGGGCAGGCTGAGATAGTATGAACATGTCATGAGGAGAGACCAAGAGTATGTAGGAAGAAAGATGATGGAAATGGAGTTACCGGGAAAGAGGAGAAGAGGGATACCAAAGAGAAAATTTTTAGATGTAGTAAAAAAAGATATGGGGGAAGTTGGTGCAAAGGAGACAGATATTGAAGAAAGAAAGGTTTGGAGAATGATGATATGCTGTGGCCACCCCTGACAGAAGGGAAAGGCCGAAAGGAAAAGAAGAAGAAGAAGATTTGCATAACAAAGAGCTATGTGATGGATTAACTGCGTCTCAATGTTATCTATAATGCAACAGTTGGCTTACAAGCTAGAAGTTCTACAACCCTAGCCAAGTACGACAGTACCTAAACTCAATTACAAGTCCAAGTATGACTTGGCTTTTGGCCAAGCCCGCACAAACGGAAATAGGTTGTGTCTAGTATTTTGAGGTCAAGTTTTATTGAGATAGCTTGGTTAGTTAAACTGTGAGCTTATAAAAGTGCATTAGTTATTTTGCAAGTAAGAAACGATAACCTTGATATGATTAATATGACAGTCTATGGAATAGAGCAGTCAGTAAAATTGACTTTAGGCTACAGTACCTTTAAGTAAAGTTGCTGTGCGAGTTGTTGGTAATATACAGAAAATAAGTTTTTGATATTTAGATATAATATATATTATTTAAAAGAACTAGTGTTGTATCAATATTATGTAATAGAATTTGTAAAAATTTATACAAGAATCTATAAAAGAAGCACAATGGTCACTTTCCAAGGTGTGAGCCTATGAAGTACACTACCCTATGGAATTCATGGCCACTGTTCGTGGAAAACTGTTCTGCACACTATGCTCTACAATTGTGTCGCATGACAGGAAATTTTCAGAAGACAAACATTGTCAGAGTACAAAGCACCACAAAGCCCTGTTGTCAACACCGCAGCAACGACAGCAGCTGCTAAGCATACCAACAGCTAGTTTCGACTGGAATGATTATGTTGGAAAGGTGACAGCTGCTTTCCTTTCAGCAGATATTCCCCTGTACAAACTTAACAATTCTGACCTGCAGGCCCTTTTTAAATATATGGGTCAAAAGGCTCCATCCGAGTCAGCATGCCAAAAACAAATTGATGATATGGGGAATGTGAAGTTAATCAAATTTGCAATATTCTCTCAGATAAGGTCATTTTCATGGTCATTGATGAAGCTGATATTTCAGGGTCCAAATATGTAAACACCCTAGTCGGAGACGTGGAACAGCCAGAAACAACTTACCTGTTGCATTGCAAGATTCTTGTTGCTTCACCAAATCAACAAACTGTTATACATGCCGTAAATGATGCAGTTCGAACCCTTCAAACAGACAGAGTCAATTTTGTTTTATTGCTAACAAATGCTGCCAGGTACATGACAGCAGCAGGTCGTGTGGTTAAACAAACATATCCGAGGCTTTTTCACATTACCAGCGTGGATCATGGTTTTCATAATGCAGCTGAACAAATCCATGTTAACTATGAGGATGTTGACAAGCTAATTGCTGCGGTAAAAGCTTCAATGGTGAAAAATAAAGATTGAAGAGCAAAGTTTTCAACAATCAACAGTCCCCTGCAACCCGTGGTCACCAGATGGGGAAGTTGGTTGAAGGCAAAAGTATACTATGCCGAAAACTTTCCGCAAATTTTGAGATTGTTAATGCTTTCGAAGTACAGAGCAGTTAGTGGTGAAAGCGAAGGAAGCAGTCGCGGCTGAAAGCCTTCCTAGAAGCCTAAGAGAAATTTATCAATGTTGTACTAAACTTGTTGATGAAATACAAAGAGCAGAAAGCACAAAATATACTGTTGCTCAAGCCTATGAAAGAGGTTACACATGTAAGTTTGGCAGCAATCCAGCTGAAATAAAATTGTATTTGGCTCACTGATTCGAACTGAATAGTAACCTTAAAGCAATTGTAGAAATGACCCGGCCAAACATCAATCCAGAACTGTATGCCAAATTCTTAAATTGCCAAGCAACGTTATGCACTGTAAAGCAAAGTTCTAGCATGCTAGGCAAACTGTTGGCAAAAGATTGCCATTTCTCCCCAAATAATGTTTGCAAATATTTAGCATTATATGTAAATAAATCGTTTGAATAAATCATTGTCTTTAAAATGCTTGTGCATAAATGCAACTTTTTTGCAACTTACGTTAAAAATAAATGCAATTTTTTCAATTTTTAGTGCAACAAAAACTTGCCCTAATATGATGATACATCGTCTGTATGAAAGCCTAATACAATGGTTCTCAACCTTTTTAATCTCATTTTTTTTAATCTTTTTTATCTCATTGACTCTTTAACCAATATTCAAAACTAAATTCCCCCTACAAAAACTTTAGTTTGTAATTAGTATGTTTGTATCAATATCATAGGCGTACCAACCAAAAAAAGATCTTCGCTTGCAATTTGTCTCTGATTTTTCAATTTTCATCCCAAAAATCTTGTGAATTAAAAAAAATTTATCAAAATAAATCAAACTTTTGAATTATTTTTCATAAAAAAAAATTCATAAATATTACAGTTAATATATAACCATTAAATTAAAAACAAATTATCTCCTTGAAAATACTAAATTCTTCCTTGTGGGGAATTTTTTCCCGGTTGAAAACCTCTGGACTAATATAAGAAAAAAATAGAACAAACAAGCTTCATATTTGTAGTTATACTCTCGTAATGGAATTGTTTTTTATTTTAAGAAAAAACGATACAATTATAGAGCTTTATGCAATATATTTAATGCAATTGAATGGAGAAGATCTAGGAAGAAATTGGATTAAAACTTTTTTTAAGTTTCTGCGTTGTAGTAAAATGTATTATAACAAAAAAACTAAAATCAATGACGAAGCATTGCTGCAATGCTTAAAAGTTTTCAAACAAATTTTTGAAAAATAAACTTTATTCATTTATCACCTTTTTGTTCCACTCACTCGCAGGACAACGTCGGAAAGTTGAACTGGGGAAACTGTCAAGTGATGACCTCTGCCTGCTTTCCCAGATGACAAGATATTTCTATCTGGTTGAAATTGTTTATTTTTTTTTTAGTTTTTTATTTAAAAAAATCCTTTCAATAAATTGCTGCCTTATCGTGTTAAAGGAGTTTGCAACTTCTAGGATCCTAAGAGCAATGTTGTATTGAGTTTTCAACTCCTCTCAAGGCTATCCATGGCGATAATGTCGAAGGACCAAAGCAATCTATCAAATGTAGCAAAATGAATTGTTCGAACAACGGTATTTATACTACATCGGGCGTCGCGCAGGATAAAAAGTCCGCGATCAGGCTTTAGACAAAGGGGCCCGTTCAAAAAGTAAGCTTTATTTTCCCCCACAAGCTGAAAGCAATTGAAAACCCCTCAATGCATTTTCTACGCGTTTGCGGAGGCAATCGGGGGCAGCGCACAGTATCTGTAGTTGAGTTGGTCCCAAACATCAAGATCTACGCATTGGAACGTCACTGTACTCAATGGAAAAGAGCAGGGATTGGTTTGGGAGGCAGAGCAGTATCATCTTGATATTGTTGGAGTTTCCTCTACCAAGCGTCGTGGTTCTGATACTGTTGAGTTAAATGAAGGTTCGAAGCTTTTCTACTCAGGTGCAAATGTAACCGTGTCTGCTGATGCAGGGGTAGGCATTCTTGTAAGCCCTCGCTTGACCCACTGTGTCACTGATTGAATTCTACTTCGAGGAAAAGTTTGTCTTCTTAAGCTTACGCTACAGGAGCGCTTATTGTACATTAGCTGAAACACAGTACCAAATTTTTTAGATGAAGTAGGTATTGCTTTACAAAAAGTAACATCTGCAGAATCACTTGTTCTACTAGGTAATTTCAATGCACATGTCGATACTGACAACAAGATATGAAAGGGTGTTATCGGAAGACACGAAGTCTCTGACATTAGCAGAAATGGAAGGTGTTTTCTACAGTTCTGCGCCACCAACAGACTATGTAAGATAAATACCTTTTTTTGGTACAAGAAATTCGAAAGTACATTTGTTACAGAAATTAAGTGGGATTTGTTACAAAGAGCGTTCAATCATTGATTTCTGTTATGTCCCAGCGGACTAATTTTCTTTTGTTGTCGATGTTCGCGTAAAGGAGGAACTGAACTGTCTACCAACCATCACCTAGTCGTCTGCATTATGAGAGGCATGAATCAGTTGAAAATAAGGAAACGATTCCGAGCACGAAGAGCACATAGAATAAAATGAAAGTTACTAACCGACAAAAAGGTGATATATACTTTTGCAAGCAAAGTTGCTTTCCAATTCAAAGAACTCCCTGACTTTACTAAAGACGTTAAGATTGAGTGAGATTTATTCAAACCAGCATTCATTACATCTTCAGCTACTAGTTATGGTTGCAAACGTGTGGAAGATCAAATAGGTAGTGAGAAAAAGCTTGGTGGAATTAAGAAGTTAAATAAGCTATCCGTGCAAAGAAAGCTGCTCTTAGAGCTTGGTTAACAAACACATTATCTGAGCAGCTTTGATTCCGATACTCCTCAGCACGTAAGACTGCCGACAGTCTAAAAATAAGTTATGGGAAGAATTTGGACAAAAGTTGGATACAGACTACAGATCGGCAAAAAAAATTTTGGCAAATAAACAGCAGTTATCACCTTCATCGAGGATGCCAATAGCGTACTTCTGAAGCATCAAAAAGGCATCTTAAATAGCTGGAGAGAATACTTTTGTGAGCTCTTAAATCCAGTAACAGTTCAACATTTGGAAACACACGAGGAATAAATTGGTGAAAAAATTTATCTCAACCGAAGCAGAAGTGAGCACAGCAATCGAATCTTTGAAAGCTGGCAAGGCCCCTGGTGAAGATGATATTTGACTGCGAAACGCCAAAAGTCATAAACAACTTTGGTGTTCGTTGGCTGACTCGTGTTTTCCAAGTAGATTGGAAAACTGGTGAGGTACCGAAACAATGGCAGACCAATGCGCTAATGCCTATTCACAAAAAAAGTGACAAGAGACAGTTTCTTTTGTCAACTTTGTCTATCGTACAATTTCATACTTATTCATTCGGAAGGCTCGCCAATTTTTATTGAAAAATAGCTCACAGGCCTAAAATCTTCCAAAATGTCGGAGCCTTCTTGTAAAAAAAAAACTCAAGAACATAACAAGCAAGAATGAAGATGCTGTCGCGAAACAAAGAAATATATACGCATTTGACAGATTGATGCCAGATATAGTATAGCATTTTACTCTATAAAAATGTTTTTAGGTAAAATAAAATAAAATAATTTCATTCTTCCCTTGTTTACTCCTCCTTTTATCCTTCACCCATTTATAAAACTTATTCACCAAGGAGCTAACTATTCTCCTATTTAAAACCACTTTTAAATTTAAAATGATTTCCTATTTTTTGATATTGAAAACAAAGTCATACAAGAAATGTAAGGCAAAAGCAAGGTGTCGACTACCACGTGGTTTTACAAAACCGGAATGCCTAATCAATCTTTTTCATAACCATTATAATTGTGTGCTTTAAATAAATATGAATGTAGACAGTTTATTGTTAGAATTCGCTTGACGTACTGTGCTAGTTTAAACTTTTAAAAATTTAAACAAAGTTTAGTTCTACAACTTCGGATTCTTAAAAAAATTGTTTGTTTTGCAACATGGCAAATAAAAATTTTTTAAACTGTTTATTTTAAGTAAAAGTCATTTTTCAAAAATTGACAAATAAAATATTATAATGCCATTTAAAAATAAGTAAATTCAAAAATTTTTTTCTACCATTATTTAAAAGCATCAGATGTTTATCAGGCCTTAAGATACAAAGTAGCTGAATTTAAATATAAACACCAATGACTCACATTCCCACGTAATAAGTCATAGACGTGGTATTGTCAGGTACAAGCAAGATGCGAGTTTCGTCAGTCCGGTTATTTGTGTATTCCACTTCCCAACCTGTCGCTCCGGGAATTTGCTCCAAAAATACAGTAATGAAGGTTGGTGTTGTAATTGTTGATAGGATATCACATCCGTTAGGAGCTGAATAACATCCCAATCAGCTTATATAATGAATAGATTTTTTGTTTACATCAGACAACAAATAAAAACATAAAATGTCGCACTTGATAGTTAAAAAAAACTGCAAAAATTGTAAGGAATAAGTAAAAAAGTAAATACGTTTATTTTTCTTGATTAATTTTAATTTCTATTTGTGAAACAACTTTTCAAGAAAACACTTTAGAAAAATCATTTTATAAAGTACATTTCTTGAATTTTTCTTGACAAACAGTTTGCTGAAGTTCATAACCCTTGTTAATGTGCCTTTTTCAATTAGTGGAACTTACGAAAGCGACAATCTAATCACTCATCACCGTCTCACAACTGCGATGCTTTACGGCGCTTTTGGTTTCGAAAAAGCCTCTACGTTTTAGAATACTTTTTTTCATCTCCGCAGCCTGGCGCCAGGGCAACATGCAACTAAAGTACCATTGCAAAGGTGTTGCAACACAGTGTGAGGTCCACCTGTCCGAGAAACAAACCGGAGTTAGGAACAGCAGCAATTATATTTACCAGACGCTTATTGTTTTTATTCTCTATAAAAAAATTTGAAAAGGAAGAGTTTTACTGTAATTACTAAACTAAATAAATTCTTTTTTATGTTTCTAAGTCTTGTGTTATATTACTTCACCAGTAGCCTAGTGTTTGTAAATACGGAGAAGTGTGTAAATAAATAACGACTTGGTCATTACCGATTTGGTTTAAATTAAGCCTTTGTCATGGTTTGTTTCTTAAAAATGATGGTTTACGAAAATTTTCCCAGTTTGGAAGAAATACTGGCAGCTCTACTTCTTTTTAGCAAATGTAGGGGAGATTAGGGACCATCAAGTACGAAGGACCTTTGAGCCATGAGCCGATTCTCCCAGATCAAACACTGTTTCGAGTTTTCTGTCATGTGTTAAAAATACTTGTGTCATGTTGTTTTCGTGAGTGTGATTGTAAGACGATTAATTGCTACAAAATAATTTTCAGGTATAACTAGGTTTTGTTACATGTATGTAAATATTTTGCCTCTTAGTATTTTTCTGTTACTTTTTTTAAAAAATAGTAAAAACACAACGCTAATTAAATTAAAAGTTAGTGAGCAGCATTTTTTCTCATTTTGATCTATCGAACCTAGTTCAATTTGACTAACTCTTTATAGAGAATAAACCGGACTAATGAGCCATTTATTTTCCGGACCAATGGACAAGGCTCAAAGACCCCAAAGCCCAAAGGACATCGTTAATAGATGCCGTCTACTTAAGACTCGAATAATGTATTATTGAAGTTTTTTGTCAAAAAATTACACACCAACATGATCTGTTTATATTATAGTTTTTCACTAATAGTCTATAGCAGTATTTACGAATCCACTTTTATTGCCTTTTTTTGTGCGGCCCACAATGAGTTTTTAATATTATCCGAAAACAAACGTATCCACATGCAATTTACTATTAATGCAAACTTTAAGTTTGCATCTTTAATATAGATCCAGTTTAAGCTTAATAGGAAACAAGCTCACACACAACGTAGCAGCGTTGTAGCCGAGACCAAAAAAATTGGGACCGAGACCGAGACCCGATAATTTTTCCTAAACGAAGACCGAGATCGAGACCGGCAAATTTCGAGACCGAAAAATTTTACAAAAATATAGTCCATTTTAATTATTCCAAACGCAATAATTTTTTTTAATAAACTAATGTTAAATTTTATATAAACAAGCATCTCTAACATGTTGGATAGCGCTTTACTCTGTGTGGTTGCATTATTGAACAATTTGCTTCAAAAAAATTTTCAAGCCGAAATATGCATTAAGGCATGCTGGTTAACAATGTTAAAAAAAAGCAGGATATTTGTTAAAATTTTTGTTTCAAAACTCAAAAATGCTGAAGGCATGGTCATCACGTTAGTGGTTGAAACTTCATTTAAAATATTTGATTAGCTCGGCTATATCTGTCGGCATGTTGCAGTTATTGAATTTGTTGGCTGTGTTTGGCTTACATAGAATAGAATTTGTAAAAAGTTTTTTTTCTTTGCTCGTACAAAACTTTAAAATAGCTAATAAAACAAGCGTTTTATTTAAAATTCTTTTGTTAAATAAGTAGTCTTAAAAAAGCTGTTTTGAAAAACTCGAACGTTTTCGTCTAGCTCTCTTCACGAGGTTTTGCTAGAATGAATTAAAGAACTGAATGTTGTATTTAAAAATTTTAAGATGGATTCTAATTGGCTAAAAATTAAAGTTAATAACAGTTATCATAATAATTGAAATTATTTAATAAAGTAAAACCATGTTTCGTCAGCGCAGAAAATTTTTAGCGAAAATGAAACAAAATTATGCAAGTTTTGTGCTGAAATTTGGAACTAAAAAGAAAATTTTTTACACTTATACTAATAATTTATGTTTGTAAATAAACTCTTTCGCTACATAAATTAGATTTACGCAAAGTGATAAAAATCGATTCTAAGACAGATAAAGGGAAGTCGGATCTTGCTTTAGAAAGAATAAAAAATTGGTTGTCCTTGTAGTGAGATGCACATTTTTTGATTGTGTAACAAATGATCTCCAATCGCCGAGTCACAATGAGGTATAAAATTAGCTGATTTACCTTGGCGTTGTGTTATCGTTCTAGACCGGTTCTTTTCCGAATAGACTTCGGCACATGCTGACAAATTCTGTCCTGCAAATGTTGGGACCTTCGACCCACGTACCGACTATCGCAGTGCACACGTATTTATGTACGACATTACGTTGTTGAAAAATGGGAAGAACGTCCTTATGCATTGCAGGTAAAACTCGTCTGGCAGAAAAGACCACTTGTGGTTGGACTGCTCCAAAACAATTAGTGATAGCTAATTTTATCTTTCTATTAAATTTCAGAGAATTTTCGCCAATCCATGGTAATTTTAAATAGACAGGATATTTTTTTAGGGCCTTCTTTAGCGTTTTGTTGGAAACGTAAAAGTTTTTTAAAAGCTAAAACGTCGACGAAAACGTTTGAGTTTTTCAAAAGAGCCTTTTTTAAGGCTACTTATTTGACAAAATTGTTTCAAATGAAATGCTTAGTTTTTGATAGCTAAATAGGATAAATAGAAATAGAATCTAAGTAGAATTAATCACCTCAAAAAGATTAAAATTAATCACGAATTATGCAAAATAAATACTGTTTAACGACTCGCTGATTTTTCTTTCGGTTTATCTCTATTTATTTTTTGTGTCTCTTTGGGTAGGTTATTCGAAGCAGTTTTTAGGACGTTGTTCTTTTTTTACCTGGTCATATTGACGCTTTTTGTTTAACTTTAAAGCAATTTTGAATTCTGTTTTAAGCAATTAGATTCATACAATGGCGTATGTAGAAATTTGTTATGGGGGAAAAGGGTGGTTGAGAGCGAAAACCACGATTTCTATAATCCGTGATGTCTTTTACAAAAGAGAAACCTGAAGCAACAAAAAAAGAGAGCCACTTTTAAAGATTCACCTAAAGAAAATAATAAAATTATTTATTTATTTTTAATACTAGTATTTTTTTTTATTCGCTTAACTCCTTGACTCACAGGAAATTGTCAGAGACGTTATACATAGAGCAACTTTCTAGCTATTACATTGACCTGCTTCCGGAGGAACCAAGATATTGCTGTCAGGTTAAAATTTTATAATTTGTTTTTTTAGTTTCTATTCAGAGATTTGATCAAAATTTATGAGACTGCTTCCTAAGACCGCCAAGCAGGGGAAAGTACCATAAGGTGTTTTTCCAAGGACACAAGAGAATGGCGAAAAAAGGCTTTGAACCGCAATGATGTCGATCACGTTCGTCATCAATCATGGCGTTCTTAACCATTCAACACGCTGTAAATATGTAAAATAATGTAAAATAAAAGTGAAGATCTTTTTTGCTCTTTACTATTTTCAAGTTCTAATTTTCTTTCAATTGAAAAAACCTTTACTTTATTTTAACAATTTTTAATTTGTCTTCGTGCCAGTATGAACCTTTGAACATCAATTTTCCTTAAAGGTCTTTTAACCCCCAACCCTCTCCCTTCCGCTCATACGCCAACGGATTTATGCATCACAACCTTTTAACCGGTTGCTAAACGGGTCCTGGGCAGCGTAGCCAAGTGTTTAGAGCATTGTAATTGTTATCAAAGCGGCTTCGGTTCAAAACCTACTCGCGCTATTCTTTTGTGTTCTTGGGAAAGACATTTTCTGGCATTTTTTCTTGCTTGGCAGTCTTGCCAAGCAGTTTTAAATTTCCGTCATATCTCTTTAACAAAAATAAAATTTCTGCATTAATAAAACCATATTTGATGTAATCAGAGGGATATTTTTTCTCACAACAACTTTCTGAGATTTTCTTTCTTTTTCTTTTGCATCGTCACATTTTCTTTTCCAAAAACCATTCATTTTGTGGGTATAACAAGAATCAAACAAAGTTAAAGAGTTTAAATAAATTATTATAACCCTAGTTTAGCCAGTAATTAAATGCAACTCAATGGACATAAGATTAACAATTACAAAAACCGGCCTCTTTGCAACTGTCTATTCGAATTCAACAAATTACTAATCTGCCTATTAGCCTAACAATCAGCTTACTTCTCTGTTCACAAACAATTGAATCAAATTTGTACTTTTAACAGAAATTTAAAAATTAAAACAAAATTCACTTTTACCCAACTACGTCTATGTTCATTTTACAACTTTTTACGGAACTTCTATGCGGGTAGAAGACTTTTCTCTAGAGATTATGCTCCGCAACCCACCTGAAATAGTTCCGCAACTTATTGGTTGGGAAACACTAGTCCATAGTATAGATCTTGCAAACTACACCAAAAATTCCTACTTTAACAAACAAAAAAAATATAGATTAATATCAATTTATATAGTAATATGATTTGTAAACTGCAATTTCTTGTCATAATGTATGAAAAACGATTAATCTGTATTTTTCATTTAGTCTACTGATGTACTAAATCACTTAAAAATATAAATCCAAAGGTCTTTTAAGTGTGAATCATTAGTCCCAATTTTTAAGAACCTTTGGGCCAAAAGTTTTGTAAATTTTAAAACGTGATATTTTATCATTTTTCATCGAATCAAAACGTTCCACGCATGTCTTAATAAGTTAAAAGGTGCAGTTTTAATGTGGATCTTCCAGCCAATTTTTCTCCTAAATCAAAGGCTGCAATCGAAAAAATTAAGTTTGGGCTCAATGATCTCATCTCCCCTACGCTTCGATGCGCCAGAATTGTGGCTTAAATAAAAAAGACAGACTTTATTATACTTTTACTTTTATCGTTTTGTCTTTTTCTAGCTTATGGTGGATTGCTTGCGGTTCCTTTTTGTGTTTCAAAACTGCCGTTATAAAAATCATCAAATAATAAAGATTAAAGCTGTTAAAAAAACCTGTTCGTGTTTGAATAGAACTCGAGTTTCCGCCTGAACCATCAGCAGCTATTCCTCGGACTAATATATTGTAAATTATGTTGCTTCTTCTTGCGGAGATCTGGTAAATTAAAAACAACTACCGTAAGTCATGTTAACTGAAATTGCCGATAGTTTAGCGAAGCCGCGACAACTAATTGTTTTGAAGTATTATCATAATATTTTTAATTATTACTATTAGGAAAACGTCTGAGGCTATTGTACTTAAAATAACAGTCAATCGATTACCCCAACCAAGGCTGCAAACTCAAACTTGAAAAACTTTTTATTTTTTGCCAAAAAAAATCTTTTTTGCCAAATTCAAACTTGAACTAGAAAAAATCGATCGAGAAAAAATTTTTTTGTTTTCGATCTTGTTGACAGGAAATTATCGAAATCGATAAATCGAAAATGGTGCACTCGAATTTGAACTTGCAAATTTTTTGTAAACTCGAACTCGGTTAAAAATACATCGAGTTCGCAACCCTGGTACGAACCTGCCTTCGTAGATGTCAAAATATTGCTGTCCAGTTAAAAATTTTTATTCGTTTTTTTTAGTTTTTACGTAATGATATTTTTGGGTGCAAATTATTTTTCCGGCTTCTATTTCATAGCAAAAACCTTTTTCTAGCCTTTTCTTAATTTTTAAAAAAAATTGACATTTCACGAACATTCCTCCAGGTTTCCAAAACATTTTTCCTGACTTTGGCCTGGCTACCACTTTTCCTGATGTTAATGTATTTTTCGTTTCCATTTTTGATTATCAATTTAATAATCAAGCATTTTTTCGCAAAAAATATATGAATATAAAGTATTAACTTAAAAAAACTTCATTGCATTTCTAGTGTTTTTATTTTTGATCATCAATTTTGATATAGTCGCCAAGATACGGTAGTAGCACTGTTTGGTTAAAAATTTATATTTGCTTTTTTAGTTTTATTCCATATATAACTATATTGATAGAAAACCATTTTTCTCTATGATAGGCTTTCAGCTCTTGTTTTCTAGCCTTTAATGAAGGTTCTGTATTCAATTAAATTGAAAATCTTTTCCTAAAAAATTTTATTCGTTACCTTTATAAATAACCTTTACATTTATTAATTAATTGTATAAAAGTACATAGAGAATCCTGATATCAACTGTACGATCAGTCACATTGTAAAAAGAGCCTGGATTTGTGGTCTCTTTCGCAGCGCCAGTGACTTTGTGACAATTTCACAAGAGCGGTTTAATATTTTTAAGACTTTTATTTGTAATTTCTTTAAAGAATGCAACAAATTTGTTTCAAACTTGAATTATATAAATTCTTTCGAGGAAACTTTGTGTTGTGAGCATGTAAATTAGAAGGCTACATACATGAAACAACGGAAATCAGAACGAAGCAGAATGAAATATTAAAACTACTCTTATTTGCCATTTTACTGTTGAATTGTGTTAAATAAAATTGCTAAAAAAAATAATGAAAATGATTTTTAACATCAAGAAAGAATGAAAAATAAATTGGTAATCAATTTGATACTCAGGAACCAAATAGCCAATAGCAGCCATAACTAGATTCGTATCATGATTTGATAAAAAAAAAGTTTGAAAATAAATTATATATACGTGACTTGGTAAAGAAAAAGAATAAAAGTATCAAAATAAATTATATAACTGAATTATATAAAAATAAAATTCCTCTGAATAATTAGCGGCTGATTTCTTAATCTATTTTCATACTTTTCCTTTACCAAATAATTTTTAATAACTTAATAAATTAGTTTAAACAAGACTTTTGTGTCAGAAAAGCGACTTTAACCTATCTGAGAGGTAAAACGACGTATATTTATTTATTCGTTTTTATTTCATTTCTATAGTTATCTTTCTGACTCGCAGGTAATTATCCTGACTCGCAGGCCACGGAAGCGCTATACATAGGGCAAGCAATTACCCCGACCTTCTTTCGGAGATGCCAAGATATTGCCGTCGCTTGAAATTTTTTATTTTTTTTTTTAGATTTATAGAAAGTGCAATTATTAATTACTATACTTATAAAAAATTTTATCACAAACTCACAGTTGCGTTTGGACAATTAATATTTAATGAAATTGAGTCCGAAGAGTTGTATCTAGCTGAAACATTTACTTCGTACATATCGGCCCCGCTGATTTCTTCAAAAGAGACATCGAAACTATTGAAAGTGACGTTTTCAATAATAAGATTTTGAGGAGCTGTAAAAATACAGACTATCGATCACAAAATAATTATTTTCAAAACAAAATAGTTTTTTTCAATCAACATTTACGAAAAAAGTATATATATATATATATATATATCAGTGGCTTGCGGTCAGGGCATGCAAGTCATGCGTTGCGTGACAAACGAATTCTTGTGCAATGACCTTTATTTCTGAAAGAAATAAAAATCATTGCTGGTTTGGGACGAAATTAGAGAAAGGTGAGACGAAATTAGAGACGAAAAGTAGAAAATCAGGGAGAGATTTCAGGTGAAGACTTTTTTTTTAGAGAACACCACAATTTCAGGACAAAAAGTGTAAATTTTGGGACTGATTTTAAGCGATGACCTTTTTTTTAAAGAATACCATGATTTTAGGACGAAAATTGGTCTATGTCTTAGAAATGTCACACAGAATTCTTTCTGCTACCCATAGATTATTG
Source organism: Diplosoma virens (assembly GCA_963680785.1). Lineage (NCBI taxonomy): Eukaryota > Metazoa > Chordata > Ascidiacea > Aplousobranchia > Didemnidae > Diplosoma > Diplosoma virens. The sequence continues at coordinate 9,041,852 of OY796892.1, read as the reverse complement.
TATATCCTAACTATTAACTACCCTTAAAATACCCAATTACATGACCAGCTTTTCGAATACCAGTTGCATGACCAGTCTCAGAGGTCACCGCACGACACTGATACACACACACACACACACACACACACACACACACACACACACACATATATTAATGAAAGCACTAAAATAGAATAAAAATTTAAAATTTAAAATCCACAACAGCCTGTTACGCCAAAAACGGCTCATCAGGTGGAATCTTATTCAAATAGAATTCTATTGAATTCTATCCACCTGATGAGCCGTCTTTGGCGTAACAGGCTGTTGTGGATTTTAACCCATTCCTCCCAATGTTCCGAAAGTGAAACATTTTTTCAACGGCTGTTTTGACATGTTCAAGCTAAAGTTTCAAGTTCTTTTTTATTATATTTGTGAAGTAGAAGGGTGGTACAACATAATAAGCATTTTAGTTTTTTTGGAAATAATAGATGATGTAAATACGGCAGTATTTTTGATCTAATTAGCTTGCGTTACTTTATTTCGTCTCGCAAAGCACACGCAAATTCAAAATGCGTTTCAAAGACATTTTCTAGTTTATTATGTGTCACTGAATAAACGAAAAATTTTTACGCCAGGCAAATGAAAATAAAGTGCTGTTTTTTATAATGTATTGTGATGTTCCACTTTTGGAACATTGGGAATTGGCGACTATACAATTGACACACAATGTCTAGTAGAGTTTTTCGGACAAAGAAGAATCGTACAATTAATGCACAGTAAACAAAACTGCTAAAATGACTAACAATGCACATTACACAAAAATGTCTACTGTAATGAAGCGTCACAAAGGCCCTTGTATGAGACTGAAAACATTTAAGAACCGATAAATCTCTTGGATTAAAAAGTCATAAAGCCTAATAGAGGCACAAAGCAATAATTAGTAGATAGTACGAGAAATATATTCTCCAGTACGCGATTTAGATGACGTGAAGGCAAAAACTTCACTACTAAGCAAATCTTGGTAACATTGTTATATTCTAATAAATTAGCAGCATAAGCTTGCAGTTTCGTTGCGTGATAAAACAGAAAATAGTTAGAATTTGCTTTACTGTTTGCGAGCGAATAACATTTTGTAATGCTATCTTTTTTATACAATTACAGTAGAACGTTGATTAGAAAAACCTTAAAAAACAATATGTCTAAAAGTTTCATAACGCTTGACGAAGCAGTTCGTCTAATTCAAGAAATCAGTGATGATGAAGATGAAAGTGCCTTGATAATTTTACCACCAGACACCAGGGGCGAAGTGACTGACGAGGAGGAGGACGATGAAGATCTGAATGAATGCCAGGAATTAAAAGAAGTAGCAGGCAATGTAGAAGTGTTTCATCCTAGTTCAAAGGATACTCACACAGAAGAGCTACCGTGCACATCAGCAAAAGCAAAGCGTAAAAAGAAAGAAAAAATTGCCTGAAAAAAGAACAGAAAAATCTCTAAATCGCCGCCTCAACAAACGTCAATTAGCTTGGAAAAAACCAACCTAGAATTACTCGAACTCTCTGCTTTTCAGTTGTTTCGGCTATATTTTGCTGAAGATGTAAATAACCTAACAAAAAGAGAGTCCGAAAGATACGCAAAACAAAAGCTAAATCATCAATTTTATTTGCCGCAATCTGATTTGGATGCTTTCGTTGGCACTGTTTTATTGAGTGGTTATCACACCCTTCCTCAGGAGTATCTATACTGGTGCAATGATAAAGATGTTGGCGTAAACATTGTGAAGAAAAAAATATCACGAAACAGGTTTTAAGAAATAAAACGATATTTTCATCTTGTTGACAACGATAACCCACAACAGGCTGACAAACTTGCAATGGTCGGAACGTATCTAAACCTAATGCAAAGAAATTTTCTTCGGTTTGGAGTTTTTTCAGAACACTTGTCCATTGATGAGCAAATGGTTCCTTACTATGGGCATTTTTCTACCGAAATGTTTATGCGAAATAAGGCAGTGAAATTTGGTATGAAGATGTGGTTTCTTGCATCTGCCCAAGGCTATCCGTTCAGTTTTGATGTCTACACTGGCAAAGATATGTCTTCAAGTGAGCCTTTAGAAGAGCGAGTTGTAAATAAACTAACTGCAGTACTCGAAAATTATTCAAACTATGCAATTTTTTTTGAGAATTTTTTTAGTTGAACAGCTTTTTGCAGAGATATGACAAGAAAGGGCTTACGATGTACCGGAACTATTTGCCAGAACAGAACACAAAACTGCCCACTGACTCTTCCAGCGGTAATAAAGAAGAACGAGCGCGGAGTATTTGAAACCTACTGCGATGGAGAGGTGGTCTTGTGTCAATGGAATGACAACAAGCCAGTCTGCATTGTGAGCAATTTTGAAAGCACAGAGCCCACAAATACGGTTCGAAGGTGGAGTGCCGCAAAGAAAAGCAAAATAAATATAACGCAGCCCCGAATGGTGGAAAGTTACAACAAATACATGGGTGGAGTCGATCTCTTTCATCGCTTTCTTAGTGAGTACCGACCCCGACTGCGTAGCAAAAAGTGGTGGTGGTGTTTATTTGCAAACTTTTTAAATATGTCCGTTGTTGCTGCTTGGAGACTACACAAAGAGATTGGTGGGACCATGAATCACCTTCAGTTCCGAAGAGAAATAGTGCGAACTTTACTTGGGAGAGTACCAGACAAATCATGTAGACCAGGACCCAGCGGAATGCCGGTAGACAGTATTAGATTCTCAGGGTCTGTACATATTTGCGTATCAGCTGGAAAACAGGAACGTTGCAAGCTATGCAAAAAAAATACGATGACCATGTGCAACCGGTGTGAGGTTCTGCTTCACAAAAAGTGCTCCGTGATTTTCCATGACAAACATGTCTGAAGTTTGCGAAGCTACAAACATTTATTATTATGTACTTTTTGAACTATCTCTGCACTGCAATATTTGTTTCTACGCTTCTCTTATCTGTTGAAAATTACATAAGTTTCATAAAATGGGTGTTTTGATAATTTCGGTGTAGTAGATAACGTCAGGTTTGATTTCAATATGTTCCGACGCAAGAAATGACACAATAAACGAATATTGGGTTACCAAGCGAAACATAGCAAATAGCATAGTCGGAACTTCCCAATGTTCCGAAAATGGAACAAGTAATTTAAAAAAACAAACAAAAAAATTGAAAACTTTTTTGGTCAAAAGTGATCAGTTGTGGGAAAGTAACAAAATAAGCTAAAAAAAATTACAAAAATATTCTTTGGTCTATGCTTAGGAATTAATGGGTTAAATTTTAAATTTTTATTCAATTTTAGTGCTTTCATTAATAAATACTGCTCTAGCTATCTGGTTATTGAGCTCTGTACCGGCGAAGTAAAGCAAACAGATATATATATATGAGTGAGCGTGTGTATGTGTGTAAGTCAAATATTACCGTCATTAAACACTTTTTGAAGAGCAACGAAATCAAAATTTTGATAAAAATCTCAATATTTCTTTTTACATTAAATTTCAACAACGTTTCTTTTTTGTCATGACAACATTCACCAGAATAGAATTCGTTTTTAAACAAAGAACGTCAACCTGTGCATCAACATGTGGCTCTCTATAAACATCAACAGACATTCAAATGTAGCTCTCTTTAATATGATATTTCCGCACCTTGTAAATATAAATAAATAGAATTTGTCAAACCACAAACTTATTTCGTCACATAAACTAATTTCACAAAATCAATATGTGATCATATATGAAATCAAAATAATGAAATATAAGAAAATACCCTGACCTGGTAATTGACCTTGAATTTGTCCATAAAGCTGAAAAAGAAAAAAAAACAGCAAGGAATTTTTTACATAACTTTTTTTCATTTTCCAAAATATTAAAACTAACCTTAGCAACTAGAAACAACAGTTGCCAAGATACAATAAATTGTAAGCTATTACGTTTAATACCTATAAAGCACCCTAAATATAAACAAAAATTATGAATATATGGAAAATATGTTTATTTTAAGTGTCTACCGGACAGAGATTACTGCAGTCAAACGCACCTTTCTCAGTTGCCCAGCCTCTCTTCATAATCAAGAATATTGGCAGGTTAGCTCATCGTGATAACACTCTGACTTGCAAGCAAAAGGACACGAGTTCGATACTCAGAACACCTGAGTAGTTTCCGTTGTGCCCTCAATACCCTTTGACTTTTGTTGCGCTTGATCTTACAATAAATTTTAAATGGGTTCACGCTGCTTGTTTAGAATGATTATTTTGCTTGAAACAGAAAGCAGCAACCGGGTCATTACGGAAATACAAAGAGGATTAACGAGAAAACGATGAAAAACGCTGAACCGAGCCAGGATTGGACGCGAATGCGCGAGTGCCAACCGGCACAAGTAGGACCACCGCAAGTTACCACATTTCCCTGAAGTGTCTCGGCTTTCCTCAAAGTATAAATCACCCGCTGCTGCGCTTCCTAATAAACTGATAAACCTTTTTCTGATGGCTTGACGATATAAACTTAGATATTTGACAACATGGCCGAGTAATTAAAAGCGCTTTATTGATGGGAAACGCGAGCGGTAGCGGTTCAAAACCTATTCAGGTTATTTTGTTGTGTCCTTGGAAAAGAAATTTTATGGCACTTTCCTGTGCTCGGCGGTTTTAGGAAGCAGCTCTAAATATCATTCATATCCCTAAATAAAAATTGAAAAAACTAATAAAATATTTCAACTGGACAGCAATACCTTGGCATCTTTGAAAGCAGGTCTGGGTAATTGCTTAATGATGGCCTAAGAATAGCGCCGTCGACTTTACCTACGAGTCCGGGGGATAAATAGAAATGAGATAGAATAAAAAATAAAAATGTATTCAACTAGACCATCACCTCTACTACTTCTACTATTGCTGTTCTTAGCTTTTGAACACTTCTTTCAATTTTTTTGCAGTCTAAAAAACTAGTACAACATTGAAAAGCCTGCTAATCAAATTTTTGAGAATCCTTATTTAAGAGAAATCCTAATCATATAACAATGCTTTGAAATGTTTTCTCAAAAAACAGTATTTGACAAACTGAATTTTTTTCTGTCACATCGCGGTTACTTTTGTTTACATAAAAACAAGCTCATTCATTTAAAGTTAAAAAGGCGTAAAAACTATTTTGTTTGATTTCAAAATAATCTGCAACCTTTTATTTTTTTCAAAAACAACCATTCTTTTAAAAAAGCAAGTTATGGACTTTTTTAAACCTGAGCTTAATGATTTTCAACTAAAAACTTGATGAGTCCAACGTTGCAGCAAGAGTTTGGCTTTAGCAAAACGAACAAAAATTCCGTTCAAAATCGTTTTTTATTTCTAAGACCCTATAAAGTTTGCTTTAATTTGTTTCTAATCTGATAGAATGCTTTTTTCCTCTGTTGAATGATAAAAGTTAGCAAAAATCAACTCTTCGAATTTCCAATAAACACCCTAGTTTTTAGATTTTAACTTGTGAGCATATTTTGTAGAACAAAATTATAAAAAACCGTAGCAGATGTATGTTGAATTTTTATAGATCCAATTTAATAGCTATTCGATTTCCAGTATTTTCAATTAAAGATAGCATGCCGATCAAACAAAATTGCTTCTAAATCCTTTTTTATATTTCAGAGCACATTTTTAAAATAAGTTAAGTGTAAACTAGTTTTGAAGCGATTGTTTCGTGCTTCGTTGTTTGTGCCCTAGTTGTTTTATTTTTTTTCTCGTAATCTTTGTTTGGATCCTGCTCTACAGCTAAAAAAAAGTAAAAATAAACAAACTACTTTTTCTAACTAAATGTTGCATTTATGATGCCAGTATTTCTAAGTAAACGCTTGCTCTTTATAAGAGTTTAATTTATAAAATGCAAATTTCTTTTAAAAAGTAAAGTGTTTAGCAAATTAGCAAATTTTTGCTGTGTTAAGCAAATGTTTAATTGCTACAAGCGCAACAGTAATTTCGCTATAAATCAGCCGTAACGTTAAAATAAAAAATTTAACCAGTTACACGAGCTGTTTGGTCGAATTGAGTGATTAGAGTTTAATATTTGCAACGTTTTAAAATTTGCTTTCAGTCACTTTTAAAAATTCCAAAAATTTTCGACGAAACTAAAAAAGATTCTTAAAATGAAATTTTTAAATCGCTTTAATGTAACTTTTTTGCTTTAATGGACATTTCTAGTTTTGAAGAAAAGATAACTTTTGGATTATGAATGTCTGATTTTTCACTTTTTTGGCGACATATATTTAAACCTTTTTTGTAAATAAACAAACCTTTTTCTCACTAAAGTAATTTTAACGATGTCTCTTCTTTTATTATTCAAAAGAAGCAAAACTTTTAACTTTATTTTTTCTCAAATGTGAAACCATTATTGCGCCTGACCAAAAAATAATTGCACCATACAATTGCAATGCAATCGAGCGGTTTATATTTAAACCAAAACCAAAACATTTGGTAGGTTCCGTGCGGCTAATCAAATTTCTGCCTAAACATTTTTACTATTTTTAGTTTTTCTTTTTGCTTTTCTACGAAATGATTGTCTTTATTGTTTTTCACTTTGGTCTCGGTTTGATGGTCAAAAATAAAACCCAATGAAATAGATAGGACTTCAAAAAAATAAACCTTTTAAAGAAATTACTTTTCTCAAACTTTCAAAAATGAATGAATAAAATTAAACTTTGACATTGTAATCATAATTTTTCTTATTAGTTTTAAAATTTGAAACAAACCACTGTGGAAAGAAATAAAACAAATTCGCTTTTTTTAAGTAATTGCTAGATCCATGTTTCTTTTGACTTATAATTTTTTTATTTTAACTTTATTATATTCAAATTTGGACTTTTTTTTTGACGTATTGATATTTTAACTCAAACTTAATTTAAAACCCCCTTACTTTCTAGTAAAACCTGTAACCAATCAAGCCATCAACAAAAAATCATGTTACACTTATCTATTTCTTGAAGTGCAACATAATATATTTTCGAACAATTTTTATCTTAAAGTTATTATCATTGCGCAAAAGCTTTTTCAGCATTGAAAACCACCTTTCCACAGCACTCGAAGTTGTTTGCATTCTTTGTAGAAGTATGTAATTTGTTAGAGAAATTTTGGAATTTGAATAATTTACAATGATATTGAAATCAGAATTGGAAAGCCGATAATCAATGTATGATATAATTTGACATGGACACTTTCAAATTGCATATCAGGAAAAAGTATGTATGCTTTAATCATACGTATTAGTACAATCAGACACTTCCAGTTGTTGCACACTGTCTGCAAGAGATCGATATTGACAAATTTGCATTAAACCAGCAAGTACAGTAATGTTGTATTGTTCACAGCTTCCTTGGTCTTTTTTACCAAAACTCCATTATCTTTCTGGTTATTTACGGCTGTTCGTATTTTGAAAAGATGGTCATTATAGTAAAAACCAGCTATAAACCAAGTTGACCATCTAGTGAGAACTGGATCGGAAGGTCTCGGCAAAACAATCTCTCTAAAGTCATTGTGTCAATTTTTATTTTTAATCGTTGCTGCTTTTACTAAAGCTACCAAATAATCGATCTCTTTAAAATATGCTCGAATTCGCATTGCACAATTTTGTATCAAATGTGTAATGCAAGTGACATGCATCAAACATGAATACAGTTCTTTAAGAGTCTTTCCAACAAGACACATACAGCAAGCTGCATCAGATAATAAGAAAAGAAATTTCTCGCGCCGCGTGCCATGTTTTCTCAGGACATCGTCAACAATGTGAGTAACAGTTGTATTGTTTACACTATTCTTCAAGGGACAGCATTCAGCTAAAATTGTAAAAGTTGAAACAGCTATATCGCCAAGCAGAAAATAAATAAACTTTTGCCCATTAATCTCCGGTTCGTCAATTACTACAAAGATTTGCTTATCTCGCAGTGTTTTATGAATGCGGCTTTCTTCCTTTTTTGCAAGTTCAGTAACAATGTTGCGTGCAGCAGTTTCTGATAGCAATTCTTTTCCCAAAATTCAAACAAGGATTTAAAAGATAGGTGGTTTAACTTGTACAAAAGGATATCTGCTGCTAAAAATGAAGATATGACTTTTTCATTAAACCGCAAAAATAGTGTTTTTAGGAAAACTTGCTTTGCCTACTTGGTATTTTTTCCCTTTAAAGCCCTTTCGTGACGTCGCGATTTTCTGTGGTTGTCAACATAACATTTTTTCTCATACTTTACAACAGTGTTTCTCAACCTGTGTGTCGTGAGAGATTTCCAAGTGTGCCGCGAAACTTTTTAAAAAACATTCGTCTATTGATCCGCGATCTTTTTGTAAGTAAAACTACCTTTTAGGGACGAATATCAAGAAATTCGAAACAGATTCAAAGTAAAGACCTTTTCTTTTTAAAGAACAGCTCTTTTTGAGAACCAAAATCAAGAAATCTGTACCAAGTGTGCCGCGAATTTCGAAAAAGTCCTAAAATGTGCCCCAATCTGAAAAGGATTGAGAGCCACAGCTTCATAAGAATACAAATCGCCTCTTCGTGTAATCATAAATTCATGTACAAACTGCATAAATATTTCTGTTGCTTTTGCTGCAGCTGACTTTACTTTTTTTGGCATTATTGATTGAATTATGCAGTGACTTACTAACTCTTGTTTAAAGCTACTTCTGTTTGAGTTTGCAGTATAATGACAAGAACATGTAAACAATGTAATTTTCGTTCTGTAACATGTGAAACATCTATTGTTAGCCCAGAAAGAAATAATACCGAATAAAAAATGTCGGTAGCTGTTTATTAGCAACCATAATTCAATTACTGAGAAAATTGATTGCTTTAAATCATTTCTTTTTTCTAAAAATGCGTTTTTAATATTAAATCAAAATAATTGACCTATACAAAAAATTGGACTTTATTTTGACGTAATAAAATGTAAAGACAGTTATATTCTTCAACCAAACAAAGTTTTGGTCTGAAGTTTCTCTGTACATGTAAAAAGAATGCGTGAATTAATTTTGACTTTACTGACTTTTATTTGCCTTATTAATAACAAAGTAAAATTCGGTTAATTGTGAGAAACAATTTGAGAATAATTAATAATAACCTTTTAATATTTCTATCTTCAAAAAGTTATTGCTTCGCACTCCCTAATTAAAGTTGTTCTCTTTTATGCGGTTTAAAACAAAACAATCTCTCTTCAAAAGACTGTGATTAATTCATTCAAACAGAAATTAGCAAACTTTTCTATTAAAATCCTGAATTAGGTGCATTCCGTTTACTAAAATTCTAACATAGAGGATAAAAAAAGCATATTCATTTTAAATTTTTATTCGGCAATTCTAAGAACCAAACTTCGTTGTTTTTTCAGCTAATTTTCTCTCATTTTTTCTTGAAGTTATTCTGAGCTTCAAATTTTTTAAATGTGGTTTTGTTTTTAGTTTAATGATATGTTTTACGACTCTTGACTAACAGACATGTTTTTTACTTCTGTTCATTAAGCGTGACCAAGTCGTTGGCGATGAGACGAATTCGGTAAGGATTCTCAAGATCAGAACAAAGTACCAGTATGCGGAAACTTTTATCGGCACAATACAAAGACACATTTTACTGATTTCAGTACAGCGAAGAACTTCGTTAAAAGCGTTTTATTGAACGTTAACGAAGTAAATGCATTGCTATTTCGGTATAAAGTGTGAAGATAATAGTTGAAAAAATATTAACCAAGTAATGAAATCCTTTTCATTGAAAAGCTACTATAGAAATTTTACATTGTTTAATTAAACAAATAAATCAATAGCAATTTCTTATTGAAAGATTTAACTTTCTCAAAAAATGTTTTAATCAGTATCTGCTCCGAGTGAGCCTAAGTAACTGCAATTTAGACTGAAGAGATAAAAAGATGGTCGTGGCATCCGTTTGTAAAGAATTAAATAGGACGTAAATCTCTTTATTTAATTGAAAACAATTAAATAAAAGAGCAATTAGATCATCGCTTCGAATCGATAATCAAAAATAGTAGCTTATGCCGGTGTATCATGAAATCTTGAGGACTATTAAATCTTGAGGACAAGAGAAATACAATACAACTCGCGAGATCTGTCCACGCGCTAGGAAAACAAAATTTTTTATACTTTATAATAGGCAATTTTAATCGATTCAATTCGTTTTTATTTGTTAATAATTAATTACTAATTAATTTATAATTTTAAATAAAAATAAGCTTAATTAGTGCTCTTTAATTATTTTATTAAAAAAATTATATCTAATTAAAAGTAGTTACCGCATCGCTACTTGGTGCCTTACCGCATCGCTAACACTAATAAGCGATTTACTATTGGTGAAGAATTGATTCTACCTGCGCGTACTGATATTTGCCGTGAAGTTTTAGGAGAATCGGCAGCTAAGAAGATAGCACAGGTTCCTCTTTAGGCTCGCACTGTTGCGAGCTGAAAAAAGAACTCATCATATGAGTCAATGAGTCAACCGATATTGAAAACAAAGCTGTGCTACTAGTTTTTGTTCGATATATTTATGAAGAGGATATTCATGAAGATATGTTATGTGCTTTGTTATTGCCAAAAAACACTACAGCCTCCGAACTATTCAAGTCTCTGAATGATTATTTCGCAGAAAAACTGAACTAGCCTTTTTGTGTCGGTGTGTGAACCATAATTGGCCGTCTGTCTGGTTTGACTGTTCGGATTAAGGAGGTCGCACCAGAGTGCGAGGCCACTTATTGTGTCATTCACAGAGAAATCCTGGCGAGCCGAAAAATATCTCCTGAGCTTAATAGTGTATTAGATGATATAGTTAAAATAATCAGCTTAATTAAAGCTCACATACGCGGCTGTTTGAGCAGATATGTGAGGATATGGAAGCAGAGCATAAATGCCTTCTCTTGCATACAGAAGTAAGGTGGGCTCCAGAGGAAAATTATTGATCAGGGTGTTTGAATTACGTAAACCACTGAAAGGTTTCTCTCGAGAAAAATTCAGATCTTACTAACACAGTTAGTGATGAAAAATGGGTTTTCAAACTTGCCTACTTGTGTGACATCTTCAATCTGCTTAGCGAACCAAATCTTTTACTTTAAGGCAAAATAACAATTGTATTCAAGTTGGCAGAAAAAGTGTTTGCGTTTAAAGACAAACAGAAATTATGGGGTATTTGACATGTTTCAAATATTGGCAGAGACTTTGAAAGACAGCGAACCTAAGCAAGCGTTCTCCGACCTTCCTTGTGAGCAATTACTTGCGCGTTCTTTTGCAAGAGTTCAAGCGCTATTTTTCAAGTGCTAAAGACCATTAAACTCCAAAGAAATGGATTCGTAATCCATTTATTTTTAAACCAAGTGAATCGATCTTTCCTGTACAACAAGAAGATAGGCTGCTGGACATTACAAATGATGGGATTTTAAAATATATTTTTGATACAACGACTCTACCAAGATTTTGGATGAAGGTCTTGCCAGAAAAGCATTTAAAACTTTGTTGCCATATCCGACATCCTACTTATGCGAGTCGGGATTTTCTGTGATGACAACAACAAAGACAAAACCGCGAAACAGGCTAGACCTGAGAGACATATTGCGGGTGTCATTGAGTTCCATAATTCCTAGATGAGAGCGTCCCGTTGCGGCAAAACAAGCTCAAGGCTCTCATTAAATCAAATTTGTAAGAACTGATATAAGTTGTAATGAATTTTCATTTCTGAACATTTGTGTTTTTTTAGACCGGTCCGCAAAAAATTTAAGTTTTAAATCGGGCCGCAGTGCAAAAAAGATTGCCGACCTCTGATTTTCACTATAGCAAAAATGTGAGCAAAGTGAGCGCTATCTTCCTTTCATTTATTTCTCACCCGTTGAGACACGCTGGTAACATAAGAATAAAAGAAACAAAGATAGTGCTCGCTTCTCTCAGATTCACTTCTCTGTAATAAAATTTGTAAAATCATAATACCGTGCAAGTCTAACAAATGAAGACTTGGGAGAATTAATTTACACCGCTTTGGCTTTATATAGCCCAGATTTTCGAAAGCTAGCTAATAAAGTGGAAACCCACAGTAGATCTAATGCTGGTTAAATCTCGGAAAAATTGTAAATCGTGTAAAGCTGTATTTGGTTTTATTATTTAATTAAAACTTGCTTTGTTTACTGTATTTGTATTAATACCTCAAACAAAATTTGTGGCTCTCCGGCAGTTTTGAATTTTCATATGTGGCTCTTTCATTAAAAACTTTGCCCAACCCTGTTATAAAAGAAGGATTGATGCCAGATGACCAGAATATTGATGCAATTTTCAATATGCCTCCACCTTAGATGTCCCCTCACTTCAACGATTTTTAGGATGATAAAATACCTTTCTCAATATATACCAAATGAATCTTCTATCTCAGCCCCTTTTCGTAAACTTCTAAAAAAAGAGTTCTGAATGGACTTGGGATGATGAGCATAACGAAGCTGTGGCAAAGTTAAAGCTTGCCTTGATTAATAAACCTGTGATAGCTTCCTACGATGTTGACAAGGCAGTTACTGTTCAATGGGATGCATCGCAAGACGGACTAGGGGCGTGTTTGATACAAGAGGGCGAACCTGTTGCATTCGCTTCAAGATCATTATCTCCAGCTGAAAGAAACTACGCTCAGATAAAAGGAATTACTGTCTATTGTGTCTGCACGCGAAAATTCCACCAGTACGTCTACGGACACCGAGCCGTGACAATTGAAAGTGATCGCAGGGCCTTAGAATATATATGGAAAAAACACTAAGTAAAACTCCTTCACGACTGCAACGTCTCATGCTTCGTTTGCAGCTTTATGACTTTAAAATCAAATATGTTCCAGGAAAATATTTGTATCTGGCCGACACATTATCAAGAGTTATCAAACAGATACTCATGATGCAAAAATAAATCAGGATCTTGTTCAAGAGTTCATTCGCTTATTATAAATCTGCCTGTTACCACAACAAAACTCGATGAAATTTAACAAGCCAAAAAAACGATAAATTTTACAAAAACTTAAGATTTATTGTCAGACCCGTTGGCCAAGATGTCAAAAAAATGTTTGTTCATCTGTACGACCCTGTTGGAGTGTGCGTGATATGTTGCATGTTATAGATGATATAGTTTTTTACGATGAACGCATCGTTATACCAAAATCTTTACAACTGCAAGCACTAAATTTATTTCACGAGTCGCATTTTGGTATTGAAAAATGTAAATCTCGAGCAAGGGGTTGGTTTATTGGCCTAGTATGGATGCTGATATTGAGCGCATTGTCAAAAGTTGTGAATTGTGTATTAAGTATCGTACACAATATTGTCAAAAGTTGTGAATTGTGTATTAAGTATCGTACACTATTTTGAACAAGCGCTTTCTTAAAGTGGGTATTGATATTATGACTTTTCAAGCCAAAGATTATCTTGTGATTGTTGATTATTATTTTAAATATCCCCAGTTACAATGTTTATCTGATAAAACATCTTCTACTATTATTGAACAATGTAAAAGCGTTTTTGCGAGGTATGGTATACCTGTAGAAATTGTGAGTGATAAAATGCCGTTTTAAAGTAATGAATTTATTGCGTTTGCCAAAACTTGGGGCATCAAAACTACCACCTCAAGCCCGACAAAAAGATTTAAAAAAAAACTCACGAAGAAAACACAGATCCTTATTTAGCTCTTTTAGAATATCGTAATTCACCAGTTTCGGGCATGAAATATTCCCCGGCTCAGATGTTAATGAGCAGACGTCTAAAAACAAAAATACCTGTAGCGACGTCATTGTTGACCCTTAATATTGTTGATCCGTCTGCAGAATTAACTAAAGTGCAGTCACGTCAAAAACGTCATAGCCGTACCTGCCGGGGGGGCAGGGAGCAATTGCCCCCCCAAGTTTCTAAGATTTGCGCAAAATTGAAATTTTTCGGGCAGTGACAAAAAAATATTTGGGCAAAACCAGAATTTTTCGGGCAGCGATATGACAAATTTGGGCAAAGTCAGAAATTTTAGGGCAGTGACAATGACAACGGCAAAAAATAGTTATCAAATTTAGTGAAAATCTTTTTTTTTAGAGATCACCATGATTTTACGACAAAATTGTTCTCGGTTCGAGAATCGCAGACAATTTTTTTGTCCTATCCGTAATGTGCTAGAAAATCATGATTTGGGCAAACGTCATAAAATTTGGGCAAAACTTCATTGACCCCCAAATTTTTTTGGCTGGTACGCCTATGAAAAACGTTATTATGATCGCTGTGCAAATTCATTGAAACCTTTGCAGGAAGAAGACGTTGTATGTTATCGTAAGAACAAAAAATGGAATAAGTCATGTGTTGTGGAAGTGCGCCCTGAACCACGCTCTTACACAATTTGTGGCGAGAAAGGTTTCCTGCGCAGAAATCGTCGTCATTTGTACAAAGCAAATTTAACTTTTCCGACTTATAATACGCACTTTCAAAGTTACAGAGCTAATTTTAAACAAAACTTAGGCGTAAACCAACCACAACTTAAGCCACTTTCTAATCGCCGATCTTCAGGCTCAGTTATGCATGAATCACGTCTTACATCTGGTTATGGACGGCCCATCGAATTTCCGTCCAAATACAAAGACTATATTGTATAAGTGCGCATTAAAAAAGCTTGTTTGTTTTGTTTTAATGTTTGTTTTTTGTTTTTTGGTTTTTTTTCAGTGTGTCAGTTGATTTTTTTTAAGAAGGAAGATGTAACATGCCGATTAACTGTGCACATAAGCTTCATAGTGACGTCACACTACTCGCACGTTTCATCTGTATGTTCGTTTTGCTGATCATTGTAAAATGCAGTTGGGGAAAATATTTCAAATGAAAAATGTTCCACAATTTATATCTAGCTATATCAGGGGTGGCCAACCCGTGGCGGATTGCACCCTGATTTCCAGCGATGACTTTTTTTTTTTAGAGAACAGCTTGGTTTCAGTAGGAAAAGTAAAAATTTAGAGAATTTTTTCCAGCGTTGGCCTTTTTTTTAGAGATCAGCTTGGTTTCACTATGAAATTTTGAAGTCTTTCGTTTGTGTGGCGGATATGAATTGGACTTGAATAAAATTGGCGGTTGAGGAAAAAGGTTGGCCACCCCTGACCTACACAATAACTTAAATCTCTTTAAAAAATTGAACTCCACAAAGAGATAAATAAAATAATAAAACTGACTGTCATTAACGAAATTAAACAAATTCATTTAATTTGTTCAAGTTAAACAGAGAAAGATCATTAATTGAAAACTTAGTTGTCCAATCGAAAGTAAATGTACAACTTAGTTGTCTTTAAAATTCAACAATTTAGTATCAAAAGTAAAATCCAAAATATTATTTATTCTCTTTTCAAAATTCTTCAGCTAATGAACTGAAATTCGATCATATATTTTTTAAGTTCGAGTACAGCAATTTTTATTTTCGAGTTCAAGTTTGGAAAAAAACCGAGTTCTTCAAGTTTAAGTTCGCAGTCCTTCTTTAAACATCTTTAAACATAACTTATAAGGGCTTTTTTTGCTTTTTAAATTATAGAAAAAAGGTTTTGCAGTATGACCAAAAACTTGTGCGGCCCGCTTGGTCACGTGGAACCGACAAAGCGGTCCGCGACAACGTCCAAAAGGTTCGTTGCACCTGATGTACACAATCTATCAAAATTATATTTTGAAACTTTGCCACCATTTTACTACTGAAATTCAAGCCAAAAACGTTATAGTCTCAAAAAATAGTGATTAAAAGAATAATTTAAAAGAATACTACATATACTGTATTTCAATGACTAGAAATTGCACTGACGGACTTGATCAAAGACAAAAACCTGATTTCTTTTAACAGTAAAAACGAACTTGTACTTGATTGCATAGCAAAAACAACCACAACAACAACAGTTATTATTATTGGACAACTATAAAAACAATAGGACTAAATGATTATTGACTCAATTTTCACAACACAATCAACTGAGCAAAGTGAGATTAATCCAAAAAATTATACTGAGTTTATAATGTCACAACAATTTCTGTCATAACATTTGCAAAACCTATAGCCTAAACATTAATAAAAAAAGAAGTTTTAGTTCTGATTTAAAGAAGATACTGAAAAAAATGCGGATAATACCAAACTTTGTAAAATATGAACAACTATCTTAATTTTTAAATAAAAATAAAATTTGAAGGCTTCTATTTAATTCAGTTTGAAAAAGAAATTTAAATTTGCTTTTTAAGCAACAGAGTCTAAAAATAGTAACCCAATAAATTAGAACAAGGGTTTTGATCCCTTTTATAAAGCAAGTTATCTATCAAATATATTTTCAGCTTATATTGCTGTAATCGAATACAGTGTCCCTCGCTACTTCGCTGTTCACTTATCGCGGTTTCACGACATCGCGGCATCCGCCAGCGATATTATTCTTTTATTATTTTCATTCACCACTTCGCTGCATCCGTCCGCAGTATATAACATCCTTATTTTCAATGAAATCAATGTTCCACCAGCACAACTGCAAAAGACACCGCTAAACCGCAAGGGTATACTGGCGGCGGTTCCGATATGCTAACCACATCGAGTTAGCTAACACGGATACGGGTTAAGACAAGCAAAACCCTGCAGTTCCCATTACAAACATATAGTAAGAATGGTCAAGTCAATCAACAAGCAAGTGCCGACAGACCTGTTTCGTCCTGTTACGAGTCCTAATAAGGACGAAACAGGTCTGTCGGCACTTGCTTGTTGATTGACTTGACCATTCTTACTATATGTTTGTAATGGGAACTGCAGGGTTTTGCTTGTCTTAACCCGTATCCGTGTTAGCTAACTCGATGTGGTTAGCATATCGGAACCACCGCCAGTATACCCTTGCGGTTTAGCGGTGTCTTATGCAGTTGCGCTGGTGGAACATTGATTTCATTGTACTACCTACCCAGCGTTCAGGTCCACAACTGGATGTTTGAGGTGTAAAAACCACAAACAGAAAGTTGTGCCAGCTGTTTAAGTTTTCAACTTTTTCAGCTGGGGTCAACAACAAGCTGTAGTGTCCTGACGAGTCCTAATAAGGACGAAACAGGTCTGTCGGCACTTGCTTGTTGATTGACTTGACCATTCTTACTATATCCTTATTTTCGTTAAAATGATTCGTTTTTAATAATTTTTAATCTTGTTTAATGATTTCTTTTAAAGAATTGAAAAGTTTTAAAAGTTCAAAAATAGTTCAGGAAAAGTTTAAAAATCATATCTAAGTCCGTCGCGGTCAAAAGCCGAAGTATAAATGCAGTATCGCTACTTCGCGAAAATTCACTTATCGCGGCAGGTTTCGAAACGCTTCTACTGCGATAACTAAGGGAACATTGCACTGTAGTTTTAAGATTTTTAAAAATTCTGAAACAAGTCTCAGTTTTTTTCTTTAAAACCTAATTTTGTCTAAACTTAACATTTTACAAAAATAATCCAAAGCGGTCGAAAACTAAAACAGGTCCAAACTTGCAAAGAGTGGTAGATTCATTGTCGGATACATAGACTGAGAAAATTATTTTAAAAATTATTCTTAGCAAAAATTCTATTTGAACAAAATAACAATGCAATATTTTATTTAAATAAGTTATCTGAAGAAGTTGAATACACGAAAGTTTCTAGAGCTGAGTGGTATTTAGCTGAGATTTTTTGCTAAGAATAATTTTTGAACGTTTTATCATGATTATAAATTATTTTAAAAAATATACAAACCAAAAACCATGTTGCACACCACCATTAATTTAATGTCAAACAAGGGAAAAATTCCGCCTTTTTACACAATTTTAAATGGCTCGGATTTTCTAGATTCAAAAATTTTAAGTTTGCATTTCATTCAATTTTTTCAAAAGTGAAACTGATTATAATAAGTTAGTTGTTTCAAAGTTTCGAAACCCCTTAGTTTTTTCAGATGTGCTAAATATTGGTTAATCTCTTGCTAACAAGTTTTGCAAACTGTTGTTATCCTCTTTACGACCAAACAAATTCTAGAACGAAGTAGAAACATTTTAATCAAAACCTATTTTTTAAAAGTGTCTCAAGGAACAAAAAAATTAAATTTACGTTATAGACTTATCTAATAAAAACCATTCTGTTGCGTACGACGAAATTGGTAAGAAGAATTTTTTAAAAAGAGCAACCAAGTTTTCAACAGTCAATACAAAAAGATACGAGTTTTGACTTACATTCCTAAAAGACAATCAAAATTTTTTAAGTTTATTTTTCTTCTATTGTATATCCTTCTAGCTTGTACTTAAGCGATTTTACGGTGGGGTTCGCAAAGTCGGATTATCTCTAAGAATAAATAGTAAACTGGTTTACTACGCGATCTCACATCTAATCAAAAGCTATTTTCTTTTCGTTAGACCAGGGGTCGGCAACCTTTTCAACGCAGCGTGCCAGTTTTTGAATTTTGTTAGCTGCGCGTGCCGAACTATTTTTGATAATATAGTACAGGGGTCGGCAACGTTTTCTTTCCAGTGTGCCAAGTTGTGAAATTCAATGTCAAAATATACGTTTGCGTGCCGATGTCTTCACTTCGATTTCGTCTCCGATTTCCCTATTTTTCTCCCAAAATCAGAATGTTCTCTAAAAAAAAAAAAAAAGGTCTTCACTTCGATTTCATCTCTGATTTCCCCATTTTTCTCCCAAAATCAGGGTGATCTCTAAAAAAAAAAAGGTCCGTAAACATGTTTTTGAAAAATATTCACGACGCCGCGTGCCGTATAAAATCACCTCGCGTGCCAAGATTGGCACGCGTGCCGGGGGTTGCCGACCCCTGCGTTAGACTATTATATGCCAAATCGATTTTACGGTAAAAGAAAAAGACGGTCAGCATTACAAATGCTTTCTCAAATTGAAAACCTTCTTGATTAAAAAATATCAACTCTTACCTCAAGCAAGTTCGACTGTCTGCTAAACAACACATTTCTCAAGCAACTTTCAGGACGCGGCATTGTATCAATTTTTTTTATTCGATTTTCTGACAATAAAAGCAATCGACCTTACAAATTTAATAATAAGAAGTGTTTTTTCTCGAGTTGAAGCCGCATTGACTAAAAAATATCAACTTTGTGTCAAAAAAAAATCAAAAACAATACGTTTTTTCATCAAGTTTAGAATGTAACTGTTTTTACAATACTATCTCGCAAACTTTTCGACTTAATTTAGTAAAAAAAAATAAATAACAGTCACTTTGCTTTTAACACATTTCAACAAAAAACTTTTTTCAAAAGTAAGGGCGCGTTTACAGCCGTTTACAGTACTTTTTTCTTTTAGCGCGATCTTGGTTTGTTTTATTGACGCTCAAATCCACTCATGTTTTCGAGAAAAAATGAATGGATTTGAGCGTCAATAAAACAAACCAAGATCCCGCTGAAAGAAAAAAGTACTGTAAACGGCTGTAAACGCGCCTTAAGACTGAGGAATTTTTTGAGTTTGCAATTTGAAGTCGCAATTTGTGTATTTTAATTTGTTTCAAAAAACCTAAGCTTTGCTAATCTATGTTATGCACGTAATTTGTGGAGCGTATTAATTTCTATTTTTTTAATGGTCTGTTACGTTAAAGTATAATTTCTATTTCAAAAAATTCTTTGGAGTTTATGTATTGTTGTCTTTTTAAACTTTATAAAAGTTTTTGCAAAATTTGTTAAAAACTTTCTTTTATGAAGATTTATAGTAAAAATTTGTTTGACTTAGGTAAAGTATTAGATAAAAGTTGTAATGAGCAAACTTTTTTTTTAAAGAAGTGAATTCTACTGTTTTTATAAAACACGTAATTAATTTTTGCATGCAAAACAAAAGATTATCATTGTTTATGCAAAAATCTTTAAAAAATGTGCTGTCCACACATGCGCATGAAAAGATTGAGCCGAATCTCACTGAGAAACATTTACTTCGAGTCCATTACGATGCCGTACATGAGCGACTAGGCGTAGTTCGAGTTGACGTTTATAATAATTATGTCCAATTACCAATGTAATAAAAAACCATTTAGCTTTTTTCCATCATTACTCTGATTTGCCAAAGTTTTTAAAAACTTTAAAACTCATTTTCTCAAAACTGACATTATGTGACTTAGGTACATTTAGAACTAAGTCTTCAATTTAGACCTTGTCAACGAGGGGGTCCCTTTTGTTGCTTTGAACAAATAGACGGAGAAACGTCCTATCCCTGGGACATGTAAGCCAACTAGGGAGTGATGGCCCAACGCTTGATCTTCTCTTAAAAGCAGAGCATATATGGTGGGATGTTATATTGGTGGCTGTGCAAAGTAAAGATCTATTAGAATCTTCCAAGGCTTTCAGTAGGACTATTTCTCATTGTTCACGAGGCAATTCAAAAGTTGTAACTGCTGATTAAATTGTTTTCCAAACTGTTTAAACCGTTTTCTCCGTATGTTCATTTCCAGAAGAATAATAAATACTGCATTTGTTTGAAGATATTCCACTTTGTTGTAGATATGCTATGGTAAGGATAAAAAAGAGCTAGCGTAGTTAGTAAGTACGAAGCTAGCGATGCTACACAGTGTAAACAGTTAATCAAGACATTATTTTACAGTTGAAGTAGGGATATATTTACATGGAAATGCAAACGGAAAGCGAGAATATTTATCGATCACTATAAATAAATATTTATTGAGAGTTGATGATGGTAACGAACCCTTAAAATCTATACTTATCCGTTCCATAGGCGGCTTTGCCTTGATTAAAATTTCTCGGTCCTTTCGAAGTTTAACGCGAGCACATACTTTGCAAGGTGAAACAATTCTCGTAACGTCAGTTGTGAAATAATGTTTTTTTCTAATAAAATGTACCATGTTCGTTACGTCGGGAGGACATAACCTGTCGTGTATCTCTTCCAAGACGCAAGAAGAAGTACGAAAGACCACTGATGTAGCAGAACAGTAAGCTCAAGTAAAAGTATTCGGGTGCAGCATTTTTTTGGCTTTTTCGACTCCATTTTTAAGCCAGGTCAAAGCAATAGTAGCCTTTAGGCAACGCTCAATCTGGATTGTCCTAAGGGATGGCAATAAATGTAAAAAAGTTTTAGGCTCTTATTTTTTTATTTTTTAAGGTAAGCACTTGTATATCTCGTATATACACGTATTATCTCTTTCTGCTCTTAATTTTTATTTAATTTTTTTTCGATTACAGTAACATACTTATATGATAGAATCAATAAAAATCGAAGCCAAATACAATTTTTTGCAAAGTTCAGAACACTGACCAGCACTTTTTTTTATCAACGATCACATATTTCCTCGATTAAACACTTTCCTCGAGAAAGAAGGTTACGGAACGAAGGTCAAGAGCTTGTATCGAAACGTTGACACAACAAATCCATCGAACTTGCACTAATCAATTACTTTCAATCACCAAACTTTTTTACGTATACGTATAAGGTCGCTGCGTGATTTTTACCAAATTTTTAAGTCAATATTGTATATGATTTTTTAAAGTTTTCGGAAACACTTTATGTTCAATTATGATCAGTTAGGTAAAAAGGTAAAGAGGTAAAGCCGATGGCCGTTCCAGAATTAATTTTTAAATAATTCTCAAAAGTCATTTAGTCACAAACCCTCAAAACCGTAGAAACAAAATTTGAAGCAATCAGATACTACTTTGGCATAATTAAAAATTAAAGCTATAAAATTAGGTTTAATGCTTATAAAGTTTAAAAATTCGTTTTATTATTATTATTATTTTTATTGTTATTATTATTTAGCAAGCATCTTTGTGATAATACGACGATTCATCGAACGACAGTGCATCGAAACGATAGTTTATAGGACAAAAATTTATTTAAATAACAATTTTCTCCAATTGAACCATTGAGGATCTATGCAAGAAGCTGTGAAGCCTTATGTCGCCATTATACAACTTCAATAAAATGTCGTTTTATAAACTGTGGTTCAAAAACAGTCGGATTACTTATCTTTGCATGCCAAATTAATTAGTTTTTTTAATGGGTGGAATTTAGTAATTAAAAAAAAAAATACTGAATTCACAATTTTAACTGCAAACTTTTAGATGCATTTATTCAGCTAAACTGCCAAAAGTTTATCAAATTTAATTGCATCTTAAGGCTGGTGGTCAATTCGGCAATCTCAATTAATAGATAAGAGATAAGCACTGTTTTATTATTCTTTTTACGTTATTCTCCTCAAGTATTTTGAGTGATGTACTCCTGAACCCAAGCTCCATAGCCAGGTTTCAATGATCGCACAACTGCTAAGGTTATTAAAATATTTAAAAAAGCAAGTAAAAATAGAATCACATAAACGGGTGACCTTCTGAATTGAATTTCAACCATTGAATTTGAACATAATGCTTCTAACCATGAGCCAAAACAGCTTTTTAAGGAGTAAACACAGATGCTTGACTAACTAAATATATGTAGAAACTGATTTTAACTAATGTAAAACTTGGCGAGCTTTTTCTTTTTTAAAAAGAGATTTTCGTAATGAAGAGCTCTAGCCACACTGGCGTATGTAACTAATCTTTCTCTAACAAATCAAATTTTTCAAATATTTTCTTATAACACCTGCTAACAGGAAAATAATAAACATTGTAACTTTAGGCCTCTATATTTCCTTGCCTTATGGTAGTTGTGAAACAGGCAGACGAACTATAAGATTACGTGCGTTTCAATTTTTTTGTTTTCTGTAAACATTAACCCGTTAAGTGCGGAATTAAATTTTCGTTATCCGAGTTACAGTGCGTAATTAATTTCGCATCTCGCTGTTTTTCTCGTCTCGATCGATTATAATTGCTGCTTGTGCAAGAATATAGCAAGTGCGAGAAGCGAAATAATTCGCGCTGTGAAAAGCTGCAACGATCAAGATGTATATATCCGTCATGCGCACTGAGAGAGCGTTTGGCCTTGACGTATATATAGGTCATGCGCACTTAACGGGTTAAGGCTCGTTCACACTCGAGGAAACCAACAAGACGTTGTCTCATTGACAATGAGAGATTAAAAAAAGTTTGATTTACACTGAATGAAACAATGCGACAGGAAGCGTCACCAAGACGCGAACCAAGTTTATGATCGCGCTTTGATCAAAGTGTGTACAAGGCACCTAATGATTGTTGCGTACTGTTATTTCCTGCCTTTTGGCGATCTTTCAGTATAAAGGTGCGTTTACACCCGTTTAGAGCCGAACTTTTTCATGAAAAAATTAGTGTCAATAAAAGATTCGATTTGAGTGGATTTGAGATAGATAAAAGTGGATTTGAGCGTCAATAAAACAAACCAAGATCGCGCTGAAAGAAAAAAGTATTGTAAACGGCTGCAAACGCCCCTTAACAGTTTGCACATAATTCAGTTTTTGAATTGGACCGATTTTGGTAGCCTGCTGGCAGCAATTTCGTTATAAATTCTTCTGAATTTTATCGCTTTCTGGCAGACGTTTGGAACCGAACAGTTTTTGTTAAAACCGATTTAATCTATTTAATCTAATTGTTGAAACCTAATCTAGTGAAACTACGTAATTGTCCGAATAAATTAATATCTTTTTGTTCAAGTTTTAATCATTTCCGTACCAGAATCAACAGAGTTATAACAATATTAAAAATTATTGTTTCAATTATTGATTCTATTTTAGTAAGATAATCCTGTTGGGATAAGAACTTTGATAAATTTCTTAACTCAAATTGCAAGAAGCGAAGTTATATTTTTTTCCTTTTTCTACTGTGTCAACTAACGCATCCGACTTTCAGTCTTTAAAAACAATCCTAAGAAGTTTGAAGACCACAAAGAAAACGGTATTTGAACGTTTAAATTTTATTCGCTCGGGTATAAAGCATCAAAAATGTTAAAACTTTAAACAGTGACTACACGTACTTTGAACCAACTAATTCCCTACTGTTAATAATATATTGTGTTGACTTTAAGTTTTGTGCTGTTTGAATATTTATTTAAAATGGAGTCAAATACTCCCGAGACTAACCCGCTTCAAGGCGACGTAGAAAACGTTATCGAAAGCTTGCGATCTGTATTGAATGATGATTATTTAGCCGCTGAGAAAATAATGTCGTTGTCTAATTCTGAGATCAAGGCGTTCAATGAAAGGTTTGCTAAAATAGAGGATTTTTAACGATAAATTAATAAAATTAGTGTCAAGTAATATGGTTTCTTTGCAAACCATATGTGCTGTCCCAATTAATAGACGCGAGTTCGATGCGCGAATGAGCGATTGGTTTACTCGCACAAGGACTATAGGTTCTAGTAAGATACCACCCCTTTTAATGCCGCGCCCACTTGCTCAACCAAATACGATCCCCAATATTGCGCTTCTAGTGAAGGCCTGACTAAATCTAATTGGAGTTTACGATCTTCTCTCACTGTTAAGCGACTTCAAGCTATTCTTAATCTTTAATCGGCGCAATTGCATGCTAATCATACGAGAGAACGGCCTGAAGAACAGCGGCGTGAGTCGCAGCTAGAGAAAAAAGCAGCAGCAGCTACAAATAGAGCTGCAACAAAAGGAAGCCCTATGTAAAATAGCTTTAGCCGAGTTGGAGTGTAAATTGTGGGAAGATGCTGAAAGAAACGAATACAGGGGTTCCTCGATTCCAAATCCAAATTCTTCCAACCGATTAATTTTTTCAAACCTATTAATTCCTTCAAGTAGAGCAGAAACTCAATTGCCAACCTCTGCCACGACTACTAAGAAGATTAGCGTTATTCAAACACCTGTATGAACTCCCAATTCTACGTAGTTATTCAAGATGTGAAGCAAATAAGAATGCAGCGTTTTTAAACGAAAGTACTTTCCAACCACCTTTGAATGCTCAGCAACATTTACCAACCCGGTTGTATCCTCCATTTACCAAGACTCCTTATCAACCATGGCGTTCTAACGTCAACTATGACAATACGTTTTTGCCTCGACTTGAATTTACTAAGTTCTAAGCGAATCCTCATAAATTCAAGTTCTTTCTTAACAATTTTGAAATGCACATTGAGCCAAGGTTCATGATGAACGAACTCTGTTTCGTCTGTTGCTTCAACATTGCTCCGATAATGTACAAAGCCAAATAAACCATTTGGCCGGCAATGAAGCATGCTATCAATAAGCTAAAGAAAAAGTTATTATGGAGTACGGTTCACCTTAGATTATTTTTGATGCTTGATATCAAAAACTTAGAGTTTCCAGCACTTAAAGGTGGTACAAGTCAATAATTAAAATCCTTTTGCGAACTTCTAGAGAAAACCCTAGTGATAAGAAAGACATTACTCGATAACTTTAGATACTCTAACCCAGGAGTGTCAAACTCATTTGGTGCTGGGGACCATGTTTGCGCACTTACATTTTACGTGGGCCAGACATTTATTCAAATAATTACACAACCAATATTTTCATTTATTATTTATAGTGTTCCCTAAAAAAAAAGATTTTGACCAGATATCTTGAGTTTCGTCCTTAAAACAAAAAGGTTGCGGAGCAATGGACTAATGTTTTTAAAAAATTTTTGCAGCACACTTGGTTGAAGAACACTGAACTATAGTATTAACAAATGTAACTCTGTCACGCCGAATATAGTAAAAAAATTGAAAGACGGAAGCCACAAAACAAAGCATGGCGGGCCGGCTTTAGCCCGCGGGCCGCCATTTTGACAGCCCTGCTCTAACCGTCTAACCGAATTGCGAGTGTGGCGCCTCTGAGCAAACCGCAGACCATGTACTAACAGCGTATTAGAATTAGAAACAACGAAAGTACAAGATAATCCAATTTACTGTTAAGCAAAAAAATAAAGCTCGCAGCTGTAACATTATCCAGCAAACTAGGAAGGTAAATAGTTGAATTTACAATTATGTGATAATGTTTTTGTTACCCGGCTAAATATTACTACATAAACTAAATTAGTTCTTTAATTTTCTGTCGTTTAATTGATGCTAAAATTTTAAAACATTTGGAAAGGGATATTAATTGTAAATTTTTATTTGATCCGAATATTATGTTGGATCAGTAGCGTCATTGTTCCCTTGCCCCAATTAACATCGATAAGTCGACTCTGTTCAAAAAGTCTTACCTTGATGAACTAAATAAAAAAGCATATACCTTAATTTATTGATGTTGTTCTTAGCCTCTTAAATTGTAGAACTTTTTGTACTGCAATTATTTCTTATATTGAGAACGCAAAGTCAGCATTAAAATTTGTAGTATATTATTTTGTTTAACTTAAAGTTTTCGCAGTTTTGCTAAGTATAATGAATAGTTCTTTGGATAAGATATTTGCTGTTGTCACTTTAATTGATTGCTAACGAACTTCCAAAAAAGTTTTTAAATAAGATTGCTTGATTTAAGCGTGACAAACTAATTATTGACTTTCGAAATCTAGGAAAAGTTTTAAAGACGTTTTTGCTGTCATTGCTAATCTTGTGCAGAAAATATTGTTTAAATAGTTTTAAACTGTTAAGAGTCAATTCTTTTTATCTTGGACTAGAACAATGGTTCTCAAAGTGGTCGATATCAAACCCAGGGTTGATTGAAGCATCTAAGGGGTCGATAGATAGTGGCGAATAGCGAAGAGGCGAATGGGGTCACTGAGCAAGGAGATCGATGAATAACTGCTGCTTCTACTGAAACAATAAAACCTACATTTAAAAATATCGTTAATCGAGCCAATTAATCAGACACATTTTTTACATTGATAAGGTTGAATGTAAAAAAATTGATGTGCTGCACTAACAGCTATGTTTTGTATTATACAATGCAGTTCTAAACGTTTTTTTAACTAGGTATTATCCTATCATGCATTTTTAATAAAAAGAACTTTGTTATTTTAATATAGTTTTTCCCATTACAACCGAATGTCGAACATCCGAACTAATTGGGACCAGGGGTCGTTCGAATAAACGAATTTTTTGCATAATCGAACAAAATACTCGTACAATCTTATAAAAAGCATCATTTAGCATACGGTGATTTATTTTGCATTATGCGCAGTATAGTAATTATTTTATCTTTTTTTGTTTCAAATTTTAAAACTTTTTTCGTCCTGCAAATCCCTCATCCTTTTCAGAAGCAGAAGTTGTGTTTAAAAACTCTCATTCTTTGGCTCATACCATGTTAGGACAGTTGCATATGCCGCCGTATATGTTTGGATCATCGGTGTTTTGGATAATCGAAGTTTTATTGTATTTGTCCCCATTAGGCTAAGCTAGGGGATAGACAGAAAATTTTAAACTAAATTTATAATTGACGTGCGGGAAACTTTGAGAACCTTCGGGCTATAATTTTAAAAACTTAATGATACCGGTGTTTAGTATCAATACCGGTATTAAGTTGCACGTTCTAAGAGTCACGAAAAAATTATTAACTAATACAAATACAATATATTAAGCTGTCCGATTGAAAAAAAACTTTTTTAATATGTTTTTTGACCCGGACTGTGGACAACAGCGGTAATATAACATTATGTTTATAAGATTAAGTTAATGCAATATTGCTTAATCTTTTTTGAAATTCGCTAAATTTTTTTCCGCTGTTTCGGTCTTTTTTTAAATTTTAAAATTAAAAACCCCTATCTTCCAGCTTTGCAACGTTCAGCTTTCTATGTTTCGTGTTTAATTTGATATATTGGACACATTGTTAAAAAGTTAAATAATATTTATTTTCAAAGATTCAAAAAAATTTGATTTCAATTATAAAGAAACGTCTTCACTAGAAGGAAATTGGTTTTCTGCTGCAACGTGCTTTGATGCCAACGTGTCTCTCTGTGATTGGTCGTTCGGGTCGGGATTTACAACATATGTAAAATTAAATGACTCATCCGAATAATCATCATCTTCGAAACTAGATAAATTATTCCTTGTTTTGTTCTCTATTTCAGGTTTGTTGTTTGAATAAGGATTTACAAAGTCAGTAAAACGAAACGATTCTTCTTCTGAATCACTCTTCACTATCGCATTGGAAAACTCAGTTTGAGCTGGTAATTCTAATGGGATTTCGTGGTGAGGTTTGGGAGATTCCAAATCATATTCTCCCTATATAATAAAAAAATATTTTTTAATTGTTGATTGTACTTTTTGTTGTTATTCTATTAAACAACGTTAATTAGAAGCGAACAGTCTGCGAAACTTAATCATGGAAGCAAGTTTTAAATTCATTAATCATATAAACTTTTTTTTCTATAAAAATTTATTTCAATACCTTTTATAATCAAAAAGAATTAGCAAACGATATAAAAAGCGTTTAACATTTGTAAAGCAATGTAATAGTAAACAAATCAAACATAAACAAACCGACAAAATTAATAAAGCGGTTATTAGGTGGGTGTAAACCACAAAAAAAAACAAATCAAAGTTTTTAAATAAATATTAATTTGTTAAAAAAGTAATAGCCGCTCTGAGTGCTGTGTTGCGCAAAGTTATTCTAACATAGCATTCGTAGTTTCTTTTCAGTCAATTTTGGTATACTTTGTAACTGATGTGTGCTCTTAAACATTCTAAACTTATATTCGGGCAGAAAATATTTTTTAAGCATACAGTAGAAGCTTTTAATGATGAACACAGCGAAACAGGATCTTCGCTTACTGTTTCATGAGTTCAAACTGGGGCACAATGCCTCCAAATATATATGTGTGTGTGTGTGTGTGTGTGTGTGTGTGTGTGTGTGTGTGTGTGTGTGTGTGTGCTGTAATTGTTTTTTGTTACGGCTTCAATAGTTATTTGTCGGCAGCATGGTTGAGGGTTAGAGCACCGTGATTGCGATGGACATGGCCTTGTTTTAAAACCAACTTGTGCCATTCTGCTGGGTCCTAGGGAAAGACACTTTACGGCACTTTTTCTCTGCTTGTTGGTCTTGGAAAGAAATTATAAATTTCAGTCGTATTTTTATAAAACTAATTTCAACCAGACACCAATATCTTGGCATCTCCAAAAGCAGGTTGGGATAATTGCTCGACAGTAAATAGTGCACGGCCCAGGTGCACAAGAATTTAGTAGCCATACCACAAAACCTTTTTTCTATAATTTAAAAAACAAAAAGGGGCCTTATAGGTTATGTTCAAAGAAGGACTGCGAACTCATACTGGAAAAACTCGTTTTTTTTCCAAACTTTAACCATAATATTTTGGATTTATGATATTAAATTGTTAAATTTCAAAGACAACTGAGTTGTAGATTTACTTTCGATTGGACAACTAAGTTTTCAAATTATATTCGCTCTATTTAACTCGAACCCATTAAATGAATTTGTTTTATTTTCGTTAATGCCAGGCAGTTTAATTATTTATTTTATTTATCTCTTTGTGGTAGCCTCTCGACTTTCAAAGAGATTTAACTTATTGTGTAGGTAGGCTTAATCAAGCTTTCGATTTTCATAACATAGTATAGAACTCAAATTCGAAGAAATCTGTCAAAAAATTAGTCTAGTTAAAGTTTTCTCGTTGAAAATCAACAAAAATTTACAACAGCATTTAAAGTACAGTAGTAAACCTGATGTAGTGATGGAAGCGTACAGTTTTTAAACACATTAACAGTATTTAAAAGATCCAACTAACGACCACTTCATAGAACTGGTTTGGATGGCTATAACAATTTTTACCGCCTAATTTTCAGCGACTTACAAATAGAATGGAACGCATATGACGACAGCATGACAGATATTTGCACAGTTTGGTTGAATAAACTAATTTTTTTGGCATATCTACAATGTAGAAGATTTTCGGCTTGCAAACATTATTTGTTTACTGAATGCGACTCATGCTTGTAAAATTATGGCTACCCTTGGTCTGTTGATAATTTCTGTAACTACTTGGCCACAATGCCAATTTTTAATAACAAACATGCATTAGAGACACTTTTTTTTTCTCCTAAATAAAAATAATACCGTATTTTTACCAAAATTTAAATAGGTAAGCATTTTTACCATATAGTTCTAGGATTTGTAAACTAAAAATTGCGCGCCCCAGAGTGGGAAGATGCTAAAAGTTTAGGAGGGGTTTGAAGTTGGTGAAATATATTGTAAAACATGTAAAACGTATATTGCTGATTCAGAAATTATAAAGAAAAATGCTAAAAGATTGACGCTTAGGGGTCGATATTTCAAAAGTTTTAGAATACCAAGGCCTATTATAAATCGAGCTGATTAAAAAATTCCAAAATTAAGCAAAAAATGATTTTTGTATGTAAAATTTGACATAATAAAAATTTTGACAAATTCTAAATTTATTCGACATTTGTCTTTATTTTGACCTATAAAACTTAATACAGTAAAATACTTTTGAAGAACTGAAACATAAGATTCTGTAGGTTTTATGGAGTAATAAAACCCCGAAAAATTTAACTTTATTGACTTTAGCATTATAGCATGAAGACAAAATAGAAAAAAAATAGTTAATAAAAAGACCTACACGGTTGCAATTGCCTTATTTGTCATATACGCAGGTAAGTTGCAAGTCGAAAAGGGATAGAATAAATGCATATACACACCAGTATAAAAAAGTGACTTTGATACGCTTGCACAATGTCTTAAGGGACCAGCCTCAAATCCTGGGTTCTTTTTGCTCATTCTACTACTATAATATATCTGTTTTAAGATTCATACTAGTATTATGCTTTTTAGCAACTCACTAACAGAGATGGGATGATTATATGACAAATGTAATCGATTACGATTGCTTATCCATTCTGCAATTACGATTATGATTCTTCAAAATTTGAAAATAATCGATTACAATTACGATTACTTAAACATTCTGCAATTACGATCACGATAACTCAATATAATCCTGTGTTTTTCAATTGCTACAATAGAAATTGTGAAACGCATTGGTAAAATAATCTTTTTGTTAATCAGTGTCACGATTAGCATTTAAAATATTTGTTACATTCACAAACATAAGTTTTGAAATTGTTTATTTCAGTGGTTCTCACTTGGCAAAGGTAGACCACTGCTGGTCCACCATAAATTTTAATGGTCCACTGAAAGTTTTATAAATTCTTGATAAAACGTTTCTAAAAATTATAAATTCTACAATATTAAATTATTTTGAAAGAGCATTTGAGTAAATTTGGTGGCTAGCCCTAGATCGCAACAGTATTTTTTCTTTAGTGTTTGGTTGATGTCTGAATAGCTTATTTCTTTGATGTTTTTAGCTCGACACTATGCTTGGCCTTGTACTTGGCACAGAATGCTGTCATACAATCAATTAAATTTCTCAACACAAAATCAACGAATGCTGGGTTTGTGCAATTCTTGGAAACTGAAAAGCTTAAAAACATTGTTGCTTCACCCAGAAGTGAGATTGTTATCAAAAAACCTTAGCTTTGAAAAGCTTGTGATTTTGTGGAAACAAGCGATCAACTTTCTCAGGTTTAAGTCCCAAATGATTGATTGCAAATTCCAAAAGCAAGCTGGTAAAGCTCGAGAAATTCTGGAAAAACTTGAGAATACTGAGATAAAATCAAAAATATACTTACTACCTTAGTCATCTCTTTAAAACAGTGAATATGTTGAATTTTGAGCTGCAAGGTAAAAAAATCAGACGTGGTTATCTGCGCTCAACAGATAAAAGGTTACACCGAAAAAATGAAATATTGGAAAAAACAATTTAAGAAAAATAACCGTTGACATTGAAAATTTCAATAAAACTGCTTTTACATTTAGAATGCATTACTGTATGCATTGCTCATCTTGAAGGTCTTCACCAAGACTTTGGGAAGAAATTTGAGAATCTTCTAAGATGGATTATCCACTCTGGTTCGTAGACCTAGAAAATTATGAGCCAGGAGATGAAATTTTCAAGATAGCCAAAACGCAGCTGGATTTAGAAGAGGATGTGAAACTAAGAGCAAGAGTTAACAAGGAAGGGGTATTTGCGTACACCTTGATAAAGAATTAACACCTAAATCTTTTTCAACAGTTAGAAGCAAGCATATTGGAATCTGCGTTTTCAGCTGTACTGGATATATTCATTTAAAAAAGAAGAAAATCAAACATCAACAGCGGAGAAACTATCAGATTAAGACTGAATGATTTTGTCAAAATACATTTTGATTCTTGTGCAGGAAATACAGAGGCCAGTTAATCATTAGCGCTCTAGACTGTTCTATTGATTCTGCAAAATAGATTGCACTAAATATGCACGTTTTGTTAGAATAAAATTTGAAATTAAAAGTATGTTCCCTCACTAACCTTTTAGTTGTTAAAATTAAACGATTAGTGAGGTTGAATGTGCAAATTAGGAGTGATTGTTTGAATAGTTTATTGGATATTATTTTATTAAGGATAAAGATTGAACATACCTTTGACTTTACTGACCTATGTGCAATACAGTTTCAACTAATGGCGTTCATAAGGTGTCAGCATAGCAAAGTGGTTCATCAGATATTTTTTCTTAAAAAAATGGCTTATGGGCCAAAAAGGTTGAGAACCACTGGTTTTTCTGAATAAAGACAACAACAGGTGACGTCACCAATAGGGTTTCTGCGCTTGAATGCTAGCTGAATGTAATCAATTACATCAAAGTTTTTTTTCAATGCAATCGATTACGATTACATGAAAATGCGTAATCGCTTGTAATCGATTACAATTACCCCATGTCTGCTCACTAATGCCTCGTAAGCATCCGCTATTTTAGACACGATTGTGGTTGTGGGATTGGTGCTCACTGATATAGTGATGCCTGATGTAGGTCAAATGCATATTCATAATATCACTTTGGAAAACTCTCCACTGGAAAAATATAAGAAATTTAAATTGATGGTAGCAAAGTAATTTTAAGGGCTGAAGATGAGCAGAAATTTTTCTAGGGAGCAAAAGCTTTGCTATTGAAGTCTTCAGCCTTGCTGGCTTTCTGATTTTAACGCCCTTGCTTGTTGCTATCTTGAAATAACCTAAAAAAAACTTGATATCAAAATTAAAATTACAAAAACTTTTCGCTTCCTCTTTTAGGGTTTGCGAAATTATTATTATATACAGTGTTTCCTCGCTACTTCTCGGTTCAAGTTTCGCGGCTTCAGTGCATCGCGGTATTTTTTTTTCAAAAAAAGATTTTTTTTGATTGGCTGCGTATCACATCGCTGATTGTCTACCGATAATCACGCCATTCTCGTTCACCTTGTTAACTGTGTCTCTTGTATCTTACGGTTGTAAGTGTTGTATTTGTGATTGCAGTACTGTACTGTTAACCCTTACAATGACACCTAAGCGCCATGCCCCTGCAAAAGATTCGTCCAGCAAACCCAAGAGGAAGAGGAAGATGATGACAATCAGCAAAAAAGTCAAGCTTTTAGACATGTTAAAAGAAGGTTGCCGCAGTGGCACGTCATTATGGAGTGAATGAATCCACTGTACGCTGCATTAAGAAAGACGAAGCAAACATCCGTAAAATTGCTGCAATCACCGTGAGCACTGAAGCGGAACGTGTGGCAACTCCGCGTAATGAAAGAATTGTGAAAATGGAAGCTGCATTGGCCCTGTGGAAAACAAAACAGAAAACATTTCTAATTTTCCGTGTTCTTTATTCTTCAGTTTTCAGAAAAGTAAGCGTTCGTGTATACTGATGTGCATGAATATGTGTCGAAAAGTAAGCGTTCATGTGCTGTATATTGGCCCAAAGGCGTCGGGAATTCTATAGTACCGCCACTTCGCGGTTTTTCACTTATCGCGGTGGGGCCTGGAACGCATTAACCGCAATAAATGAGGGTTTACTGTACAGTCATTCAACTTTGTTAAATTATACTAAGTTGGTTTTGCAATTCACACCTAAATACTTTGCCGTTGAATAGATTTAGTGTTTAACTTTTTAAAACCTACGTATATGCCTATCAGAAATACCTCCATTTAGAAAATTTAGTTATACAATTGTTTGACATAATCCTCTAAGAAACATGCCAACTGACTTCCATGAGATATCATTTGGCTAAAAAAATAGCCTTACAAATTGGTGGCAAGGAGCATCGTTGCTATCTCAAAGCTGTTCACCAACAAAAAAGTTCGAGAACAATCTCATTTTTCGAACAATAAATATGTTTTTCAAGCCATAAAACGCACATGTACAAATGTTTCACGGAAGAATGGAAGTTATTATTTACGTCCAAATAATGTAGTTTATTTCAATGATCTATACACCAGGTTCTATCAAAAAATTGTCTTTTTGGGTAAAATTAATTATTTCAACTCTACTAAATTTATTTTTTGGTCCCAAAAAATTTTGGGTAGATAACAAAGTTAATGCATTCTGCTCAGTTATAAGCCTTTTTGTTATGTTTGGGCTTCTTGATAAAATCGTGCAAAACTATGATGTGGGCAAATTTGCTTCCCCCCTTTACCAAATTTTTTGGTTTTGGCCACGATTTACGAGCCATGTCCTTAATTTGTACCAGCGGTTCTTAACCTTTTCGTGTCTTCGGCACACTTGGGAGCCTTTTCAAAATTCACGGCATATTTGGACCAGAGTGGAGGTTTTGATTTTCGTCCCTAAAAAGTAGTGTTCTTTAAAAAAGAAAGATCTACACTTTGAATCCGTTCGGATTTCTTGATTTTCGTCCCTACAAAGTAGTGTTTACAGAAAACAGGTTGCGGTACAATGAACCCTTTAACTGGCGATTACTTCAAATGCGTGATTGATTACTTGTTGCACTGTGACGATCGCGTCATATTAGGACTAGGTGATGATATTTGCAGCATTTTTTTACCTTATAATTGATATGTACTTCACTTCTCTTTTTCATATTTTATCATAGCATTCCCAAGTGTTTGTTTATCAAAATTATATCACTTTTAAACTTTTCACTTCACTTTTTATTTTTCATTAAAATTTTTTTAATAAAAAAAAACGTGGAAAAATGAATATGACTTGTTTGCAATTAGTCAAATTGGCTACTGATAGCTATGTTGGTATTTCTGGCAACATCACCTCCAATATATTACTACCTTACGTCTGCATTTTTGTTAACGCCATTTATATTACTGTATGTAAAAATTATAGTAGAAAAGTAACCAAAGAATGAATAGATGCTTTTACTGCAATCTTAATTAGAATATGTATTTTCACCTATTACATCCAATTCTTTGAAAAAACGCGATTTTTTATTATTAAAAACGTAAAAATTTTATTGCATCTTGTTCCTGGCAGTGTTCTACTATTCTCTTTAACGATGGGTGTTACTTTATGAGATTGCATGACGTCAGGTAAGCAGAAAAACCAACTCGGCCAAATTTCTTAGTTAAAGCTTCCTGAAAAACCTTTGTTGTCTATTGTTTCATAACAATCCCCAAGCAAATACGCACGTCTGTTTATGTAAGCTGTGCGTTGCTGCGAGAGCCAGAACTAATTATCAGCTAAAAGCATCTAAAAGCATCTAAAAGCCCCGTACCGAACGGTAAAGAAATGAGTTGTTCAATGTAATAAAAAATACTTTAGCTCAGTGGTGGCCAACCTGTGGCGCATTGGACGGTTAGTGATGGCGCATTGCAGTTGGGGAAAATATTTCAAATGAAAATGTTCCACAACTTATATCTAGCTATATATATTGTATATCAATTAATTTTATTTAAAATTGACTGATTAACTTGCTTTGTGTTAAAATAATTAAGTCATTGTGATATTTTTTGTTGAAATTTATTTTGATCAAGCGGACATTTTTGTCTCTAATTAATTAATCAATCATCATCTACTAACAGTAAATGTATTTAATTTGATAATGTTTGTTTTAAAAGTTTTCTAAGTGTTTTAAATTGCCTAAAAAATTTCAGACGATGCTTTGAAAAAGGTTTGTTGCAAACCGAAAACGTTTAGCTTTTTTATGTTTTATTATAATGATAAAAGGAATTTTTACTGTTATTGTTCTATGGATTTTAACAGTAATTTTTGTACATAGTATAGTTGTATCATAGTTGTTTAGAGCTGTAGCAGTTGTTTAGAGCTTTTTTCCGGAATATATTTTAATATTTATAAAAAATAAACCTTCAGTTAGTAAAGTAAAAATGTGACAGTTGCATAGTTTTACATGTAATTTAATTATCAATTGATTTTTTTTCAATTAAGGAAAAGTGCATTGTCATTAATGCTGACAAAATATTTTTTTATTGTGATTTAAGAAAAGCAATTGTGATTGGCATTATACTTGTGGCAGTTGATAAAGTAATATAGAAATTTGATTTTGGTATTATAGGTAAGTTTTAGTACCTCGCAATGGATTTACTGATTAATTTTCTATAAATTTGCTGCGGCTTTTTGTTGAAGCTTCTTTACAGGAGTTTGCTTCAAAAATTTTTCTGCTAAATAAAAAAATAATTTCTTTATATATAATTGGTTTTGTAAAAAACTTTCAATAGGCTATATAAGCTAGAGTGCATATGTTTTTTACGTAGCATTTTAATTTTTTGCTTCTTTATACAGGAGTAGTATTTCAATTGATTTGCCAAAAAAAAAACAGGTGGTTAGTAGATGTGCTTTGAGTTGTAGCTTGTTTGGTTGTTGCGGTTGTCGTCGTGTTGTATGTGACTTTTGTCAACATTTTCAGTGTGTTTTTTTTTCATAATTATTTCTTATTTTCCTTTTACCCATTACAGCGCGTAATAAAATGAGTAAAAGAAAAGCCGAAAGTGACTGTAAGCGTGAATTTAAGGAAGAGTGGGAAAATGATTTTTTATTTATAGCGAATCCAGCAGGAAAACCACTTTGCATTGTTTGCGAAACTACTTTTTCCTACAATAAAACACATGA
Source organism: Diplosoma virens (assembly GCA_963680785.1). Taxonomy (NCBI): domain Eukaryota; kingdom Metazoa; phylum Chordata; class Ascidiacea; order Aplousobranchia; family Didemnidae; genus Diplosoma; species Diplosoma virens. Next base: position 9,005,172 of record OY796892.1, on the reverse strand, counting down.
TCTTAATAGACACTATAAAACACAACACCAGACTACAATTGAAGATGAAAAGAAGCTCAGGCTTGGTTCTGAGTTACGTAAAGAATATGTTACCAAGAAGAAGGAAGAAATCAGAAGACGACAAAAAATCTTTGGTCAGATAATTTCTGAAGACTTGGCGATGACAGAAGCGTCTTATGAAATTGCTTTACACTTGGCGAAAAGAAAGAAGCCTTTTTTTGATGGAGAAGAAATTGTTAAGCCATGTCTTCAAATATTTGCAAAACATCTTGGGAATAAGAGTATTGAAAAGAAAGCAGACAAATTGCTATATCAAAACAAACCGTAACAAGACGAACAAAAGAACTTTCTCAAGATGTATCTTGGCAATTAGAAGATCTCGTCAAGTCTTGTACTTTCTTCTCATTAGCCTTGGACGAATCAACTGACATTTGTGGCGTAGCACAATTAGGCATTTTTATTCGAGGGATCGATGATCATTTCAACGTGTTTGAAGAGCTTCTTAGTTTAGAATCGATGCGTGGGAAGACAAGAGGATCAGACATATTTAACAAAGTAGAGACTTTTAAATTAGATTTTAGTAAACTTGTCAGTGTGTGTACCGACGGTGCCCCGTCAATGGTAGGTAAGGTGGCTGGGGCTGCAACTTTGCTTGAAAATTTTTTGAATCATCCCATATTAAAATATCACTGCATTATACATCAAGAGGCAATATGTGGCAAAACTTTAAATGTGCAGCATGTTATGTCACCGGTTGTGAAATGTGTTAACAAAATTAAGGCAAGAGCATTGAACAAACGAGAATTCAAAGAGTACTGTGAATTGTTAGATTTTGAGTATAGAGATCTTCTCCTTCATTGTGAAATGCGCTGGCTTTCCAGAGGGCAGTGTTTGAGTAGGTTTTGGAAACTGAAAAATGCTATTTACGATTTCCTTGAAGTCAACAATGAGCTTCCAGACGAAAGAGCCTTGTTAGCTGATAAAAACTGGCTATTTGACTTTGCGTTTTTAGTTGATGTTACCAGTCATCTCAATAATTTAAATAAAAAGCTACAAGGCAAAAACATGTTTTTCCCATTCCTAGTAAATAGCATCAATTCATTCAAGATGAAATTAAAACTGTTCGTTTCTCAGTTAGAAAATCAGGATTTGAGCCACTTTCCACACTTGAAAGAGTAGAGAGAAATTGCTGTTGATGTTAAAAATTTGACAAAATATGTTGATAAAATCCAGTTATTGCATGAGTCATTTGAAAATCGTTTCCAAGATTTTGCAAAAGAAGAAAATTCTTTGCTCGCATTTGCAAACCCTTTTGTTCCGCATGATGAACATATAATGAAGCTACCCAGTAGCATACAAATGGAGCTTATTGATTTGAAAACCAATTCATTATTAAAAACGAAATTTGATGAGCTTCATCTAGTTCAAAATGCAAGAAACACAATAAATTTTTGGCGATTATTGCCTCATGAAAGCTTCTCAGAACTGCGAACATTTACTCAGAGCTTTATATGTCGTTTTGGATCGACTTACAGATGTGAACAAGCCTTCTCATCTATGAACTTGATTAAAAGCAAAATGAGGTCGCAACTCATAGATTCAAATTTGAAGAATTGTTTGCTACTCTCTGTTACAAATTTATCTCCAGATATTCAAAAACTGGCAAAGTCGAAACAGAGTCAAATATCACACTAATATAAATAAAGTTTATTTGACTGTTAAATACTGATTTGATTTTGATATATTGTAAATTTATGTAATAATTGGCGCATATGCTCTTATATTTAATTCAAATGGCGCATGGTACGCAAAAGGTTGGCCACCCCTGCTTTAGCTAATCAAGTGACAATTATAAAAAAGTTTTTTTGTATGAGACGAAGATGGATGAAGCTTTATGAAGTAAAGAAATCTGAAAAATATATCACTTTATTGCCGAAAAATACAGTTAAAATCAGACAATTTTTTAGCAAATAAGAATCATTCTGGGACTTGTTGATAGAGTTTAAGGGCCGTGGAAAGCATTAAGTTTCTTGTGGCACACAGATTGAGAACCATTGGTTTATACCTTATCAAAAATAGACATAAAAATATATTTTATAAAATTGTATGGATTGAACCAAACATGAATCAAAAATTGTATTAACCGCTAATTGTTTTCCTCGAACCCGAAACGGAGCTAAACCGGAATTGAACCTTTAAAAATTAAATTTGCCAAATTTGAACTGAAACTAAACCCAAAAAAATAAAATTTTATTTTTATTTATTTTATTTTATCTCTATATTTATCCTCTTGACTCGCAGGAAAGCGACGGAGGCGCTAATACATAGGGTAAGTAATTACCCCGACCTGCTTCCGGAGAAACCAAGATATTGCTGTCCGCTTGTAATTTAATAGAGATATGACTTTAATTTAGAACTGCTTGCCATTGCCAGGACTACCAAGCAGAGGAATGTGTCGTGAAGTGTCTTTCCCAAGGACACAACAGAATGGCGCGAGTGGGTTTTGAACCGATACCGTGTTGGTCACGAGCCCGGCGCTTTAACCACTCCATCACACTGCCGACTATTTGCTGAACCTAAACTGGAACTGGAACTTTAAAAATAAAATTTGCCGAAACTGAACCAGAATTGAACCATTAAAAATAAAATTTGCCGAACCTGTACCTGAACAAGAAGGTTACTTTTAACGGCTTGACGCTCTGCTTACAACAACACTTACTTAACTGGAATGCAACAACTGGAATGAAGAAAAACAAACTGCTAGTTACAATTCAGCCTAAGTTTCCAGATAAAAATTGAAAACACTAGAACGAACAAAAATTCTTAGATTATTGTACAAAGTTTAGCAGTTGACAAAGCAGCTTGTGATGTCATAATACAATCATATGACAAAGTAGTAAATACGTTATGTAACTTACAAAACCAAACTTGCTTAACAATATTAAATGATACCAATCATATCTTGAAGACTCTAGATAAAATTAGGTAATAATACCGCAAAACGTCACCATGCTTTTCTTCAGTCAATCAATGCGCTTTGAATAAAACAGTAAAATGACTTTTTATAATCACGTGTAAAAGTAACTTGGTAGAAAAAATAAATTAAGTAGAGGGGATGATCATGTACCGATTACGCAATTACAAAGTAACGATGGAAAAAAAGACGTCTAAATCAAAAACTTAAAAATTACTGTAAAAGACTAAAAATCAACTATAGACTAGAACATCGTGGTCCAACTGCAGGCCCGCGAAGTAATTTTTTTGGCCCGCAAAGACGTGAAAAGTTACGGCAACTAGAACGTTTAGATCTATAAGATTTTTTTACTTATTGCTCTAAAGTTTTCGACTGCATTTACTTTTTTTTTAAGTTCAATGTTGAATATAAGCTTCGTTTCATAATTTAATTTCAAAGCTATTTTATAACTTCTGTGGTAATGTTTTATTCAACGAATTGCAGCCGATTATTTTTTACTTTGACTGCTGCTGTTTATTTTTTGATAATATTTATTATTGTGTCATTGTTTTTCGATAATAATAAATGTTAACGTAGAGAAACTAAGACAATCGAGAGAGTAAGATTAGGATTTTGCCATATTATTTCTATGATTTAGCAAGAAAATGGCAGGTTTTGTGCTCTTTTTAAGGTTTTAATGGTACAAAAACTCCCTTTACTGATTTTAACTTTCAATTTATTTAAATAGAACTAAATTTAAGGTTATTTTCATTCTGTTTTTTAGAGGTATCTTTTCCTCTCAATTGTCTTAGCCTCTCGATGGTGACATTTATTATTATCGAAAAACAATGACACAAATTGTCGTGTAATGGTTTTTTGTTGTATAACAAACGGTTATTTACTTTCTATTTCTATGGGCTTGCTTACTAGCCATTGAGCAATAAACTAAGAGGCTAGTTTTCGGAGTTTAGACTAAATATTTAACTTTAATCAAAACGTAGCTTTATAAAACTAAGAGATGAGTAGTTGCAAAAAAAGAAAAGCAGAAGAAAAGACATTTTTTAAGAAGTGGGAGGAAACTTACCTATTTATTGAAAACATGGGAAAACCACTGTGTTTAGTATGCCAAAAGACAGTTTCAGCCAAAGGAATACAATCTAAAGCGAAATTATGACACTCCACAAACATAAGTTTGAAAAATAAGAAGGAAAGGAAAGAAAGGGTGTTTTGCAGAGTCTCAAAGACAAACAGGAGAAGCAAGTCAGTACGATGTTTAATTTTGTAAGCAGTCAGAAGACTAGGCTAGCAGCATCATATGAAGTTACACTCCTTCTTGCAAAAAAAATGAAGTCATTTCGAAATGCTGAATTAGTAAAAGCATGTGCAATTAAAATGAAAAAGGCGTTTGGTGAAGAAAAAATAGCAGAAAAATTTAAGACGGTGTCTTTATCCCATCAGACAATGGCAAGAAGAGTAGCGGATTTAAGTCAACATGTAACTTGTAAACTGAAATCTGCGATGAAAAATTGTAGCTATTTCTCAGTGGCTTTGGATGAGAGCGTTGATGTGACTGATATTAGTCAACTAATGATATTTGCTCGACTGGTAGATCAAAGTTTTGAAGTGCAGAAAGAATTGCTAACACTTTATCCATTAATAGGCGGAAGAAAAGGCTCTGATATATATGAAGCATTAAACTTTGTTGTTTCCGAGTTCGGAGGTTTCAAAAAATGTTCTTGCATAGTTACAGATGGCGCAAAGGCCATGGTGTGAAGCAAAACTGGTCTAATTGGATTGCTAAGAGCAAATGAAATTAACTGTATTACTTTGCATTGCGTAATTCACCAGGAAGCGCTTTGCGGAAAAGTACTGCAAATGATGAATGTAATGCAAAGTGTTGTCAAAATGGTCAATCTAATAAGAGGCGGAAATAAATCTCAAAGCACCATTTGTTTGTTTCATTTTTGAAGGAGCTTGATGCTGAATTCAGTGACCTGCCCCTACATACGAGTATCAGATGGCTGAGCGCAGGCAAGGTATTAAAACACTTTTTTGGACTGCGCAAAGAAATTCTTTCATTTTTTGAAGACCAACTAATGGACAGTACAAACACTTTTCAAGCGCAGTTGCGAAGCATTGAATTTCTTTGCGGCTTAGCTTTTTTGACAGATATGACAAATCATCTGAACGTGTTAAATTTGAATTTGCAAGGAAAGGAACAACGCATTTTTCATTTAGTGGGACATGTTGAGGGTTTTTACTCAAAGTTAGTTTTGTTCACAAACTGTTTGCAAAACAACAATCTTGCTCATTTTCCATCCTGCTCAGTTATCAAGAAAGAAAACTCCAATGCTGATTTTACACAGTTTCTAAGTAATATTACTTCACTGTCTGAGGAATGTCAAAATTGATTTGAGGATTTCGAGAAACTAAAAAGTCCTCTTTCACTATACAACAACCCCATGCAAGTAAGTGTTGCTACACAGCCATCTGAATTTCAACTCGAATTATGTGAGGTTCAAAGTGATCAGTTTCTGTTGTCAAAAAAGCAGGAAAAACCAGAAAACCTTTGGAAGTTTGTTTCACAGGAAAGGTTTTCGATTTTAAAGAATGCTGCTTTGAAGTTGTTTTCTATGTTTGGAAGTACATACATTTGCGAATGTGCATTTTCAGCAGTGAACAGTATCAAAACGAAAAATCGAAACCAACTAGGAAACAATACTTTGTATACACAAAGTATGCATCTCAGTATGCACCCAAAGTATGTCTTTGCATAGCTACTACTAACATTTCCGTGGATGCAAACGCAATTGTGAAAGATGCATCTCGATCACAAACGTCCCATTAATCGGAAATAAACTATAAACATTGAAAATTATTTTGTGCATTTCTATGCTTATCTATTGCAAAAAAATTAACCTTCTTTACCGAATAACAAATTAATGTTAAAATTAGGTTTTTGTTAAAACTAATAGTTGTGTTGATCTTCTGGAATTAACCCTCAATTAAGCATTGGCCCGCGGAATAAACTAACAGCTTTTTTTGGCCCGCGATAAAATTAAGTTGGACCACGCTGGAGTAGAATTATGAATGAAGTGTGACACTCGGTGGCTATGTGTTTTGTACTCAATAAAAATGGAAAAAGTTTAAAAATTGACACTAATCTGAATAAACCGAGCACTGAAGTCAAAAAAACAAAAAAGCTACTGTCGCACATGCAATAACTACACATAAAGTTTATTCTGCAAATATAACTAAATTATACATTAATTAAAATCTGTTTAATTGCTTGACCGGCTCAAGTTCTAATCAAATCAAATATTTGTGTAAGAAAGTTTTATTCAATATCAAAATCAAGCACCAAAAGAAGATCTAAAGATTACTGACTTATTTTAAAATTGAAAAAAGATCTGTTTTTTAATCTTGATTTAACTTTGCCAATACATTGTTTTCCACTTTTAAAAAACCATAATGAAATTAATAAAAACAAGAGTAAATTTTGGCCGGGCAATAACTAAGAACAGTCAGAAAAAAGCAATATTTTTTTTTTAAATTCTATCAAGAACTCAGTAAACGATTTTAACAATCGTCGTCGTTTGAAGAGGTATCCACTCCAGGTCAGACACAAACAGGACTGGGGCCGAGGGTTTATCCTTTTACTACCCCAGACTGCTGCACTGCCTGGATCAGACGCTGGCAGTGATGTCATTAAGCCAGCATCGATTTTCGTCATCCAAAACCGTCAGACCTCGTGCTCCATGTGGTGCCCGATGTATAGGGCACGCTGTTAGTACATGGTCTGCGGTTTGCTCAGAGGCGCCACTTTTTAACAATAACTTTGAAGAACAAAGAATGACATTTTAGGTTTAAGACTGATAATGGAGAATTTAAAATGTATTGTCGTGATTACTTACTTTTTCTGTACAACAATCGAAAGTTACTCTCGGTCTTGTTAATATCAAAACCAGCAAAATAAGAATTCCAACAACAACTCCTGCTATCCACCATAAAGTCGATTCAGCTAAAAAATTTAATATCACAAACTTTTGTAGCCCAAGAAAAACGAATATTTTTCGAACTTGATTTTCTTTGTTCAACAAAATTAAAATTAAAAAATATTGTTACTATTTGTTATCAAGCATTGTAAAAATTTATTTTTCAAGCAACTAATCTGCAATAAAAATTTATCTTTTATTGCCTTTTGCTACATATTGGAACAAAAACAAAATTTTTCAAAATATTGGAGAATTTTATGAAACTTTTTTTTGCAGTATATGAACAACAAATCCCAGTTCAAATTTTTCATAGAATTACTCGCGCTTTTCTACTTTTTTTATAAAAGTGCATTGATGGAGTATGAAATCGAACTATGCTCACCAAAAGACTGTAATTAGTTTATTTGTTTCGCTTTTGTTGTTACACGCTTGTACAGTCAGTAATCAAAGAATAATCATCTTAACCGAGTTATTTAAGTTGCTTCTTTGGTAACATCTCTTAGTTCAGTTATTCTTTATGTAGTGTTTATGGTTAACGTGTATTTAATTGTGTTATTTTTCTTTTCAGCGTCTTAATTTGATTAAACCTAAATTACAGAAAATGTGTTCTTCTTAATTAAGGGTTCAACTCATGTATATGGCACAAAACAAAACCAAAAAATAAAAAATAAATTTAATTTAATTTTAAAATCGAAGAGCTAGATTTTGAAACCACAATACAGTTTAATTTTTAGCGGATAAAAAAATTATTAACTAGGCACAATGTCTAAATCATTTTCTACATTTAAAAATCAAATTGAGGCAAGTCCGACGTGTACTGGCTCAAAAATTATGAAAACATTTCTTTATTACCACCGTATAATAAACTCAAAATGAGAAGAAGTTGTTTACCAACTCTACAAAAACAATTTACCTTCACACAACATTCCATCGCCGTTAAACCCAATGTTGCACAAGCATTCAAAGGATCCAATGGTATTGATGCAAATAGCGTTAAGATTACATGGACGGGACACCTCACATTCATCAATATCCGAGCAAAATGTGTTATTGCCTGAGTAACCACTGTTGCAAATACATAAGAAGCTTCCCATAGTGTTCATACACATTGCATTTGTATCACATGGATTTATTGGAGTACATTCTTCAATATCCTGACAAAATGTTCCGTTGCCAATATAACCAGTTTTACAAGTACACATGAAACTCCCAAAGGTGTTTGTACACGCAGCATTTAAGTCACATGGATTTGATTGAGCGCATTCTTCTATATCCTGACAATTTAAGCCGTTAAAACTGTATCCATCGTTGCAAGTGCACATAAAACTGCCCACAGTATTTATACATTCACCGTTTAAGTTGCATTGGTTTTCTGTAAAACATTCGTCAATGTCAACACAACTTGATTCATTAACAACATAACCTTGGCGGCAGTTACATAAAAAACTGCCTATTGTATTTATACATATAGCGTTTGAGTCACAAACATTTGTTGTAATACATTCGTCTTCGTCCACACAAAATAATCCATTTCCAGAAAAACCATTGTTGCAACTACATAAAAAACTGCCTATTGTGTTTACACACGTAGCATTTGAGTCACAAACATTTGTTGTAATACATTCGTCTTCGTCCACGCAAAATACTCCATTCCCAGAAAAACCATTGTTGCAACTACATAAAAAACTGCCTATTGTGTTTATACATGTAGCATTTGAGTCGCAAACATTTGTAATACATTCGTCTTCGTCCACACAAAATATTCCATTCCCAGAAAAACCATTGTTGCAAGTACATAAGAAACTTCCAAGAGTATTTATACACAAAGCGTTTGAGTTGCACAAATTAACTATGGTACATTCATCAACCTCTAGACAAAATGTTCCATTTCCAGAGTAACCATTATTGCAAGTGCAAATGAAACTGCCAGGTGTATTGATGCAGCTAGCTTTTAAATCACATGGAAATGGATTGTTGTGACACTCGTCGATATCCTGACAAAATCTTCCATTTCCACTAAAACCATTGTTACAAACACAAACAAAGCTTCCTACGGTGTTTGTGCAAGTGGCATAGCCATGACAGATAAAATCTCTATCACATTCATTTATATCTAAACAGTTTAATCCATTTTCAGTAGGTCCAAAGCCCGTGCTGCAAATGCACTTAAAACTACCAAACATGTTTATACATGTAGCATTTGAGTCACATGGATTTAACGTAACACATTCATCAATGTCCTGACAAAATGTTCCATTTCCAGTGTAACCGTTGTTGCAAGTACAGGTAAAATTTCCAAAAGTGTTTATACATGTAGCATTTGAGTCACATGGATTTAACGTAACACATTCATCAATGTCCTGACAAAATGTTCCATTTCCAGTGTAACCATTGTTGCAAGTACATAAATACCCATTAAAAGTATTTAAGCACTTTGCGTTAAACGAACAAATTGAATTGTTAACACATTCATTAAGATCTAAAAATAAAGAATTTAATAAAATTTTGTAGAATTTCAATTTATTATTATTATTTTTAGGTTTTAATAGAATTTTTCGTTTTAACATTTGGGAAATGTTAAAATATCTATTGCGGGTAATAGATTAATTTTTAAAACATCAGAACAAAAATACTAATCTTTTTCGTTTGCTAATTTATTTGTTTAATTTTTTCAAATCTTAATTAAGTGCTAATTTCAAGAAAAAAATGAATCAAAATTTTAATATTTAGCTCAATACACGCAAGAGATACTGGCTTCAGATTTGCTGTCACTCTGCCTTGTAAAAAAAATGCCGTTTACAAATATGGTTGCTAGATTAATTAGAACAAGAAAGTTTATAGAGACCATTCATTTTGCTTGATAACTTTTCATACGTACAAACTTATTTTTTATTATCATTTATTTTTAACACAATGATAATTTCTAGGAGTATTTATCTCGATTTCAATTTGGCTTAGAAACTTTTAAGCATGAATGCTTCACAAAAGGTATTGTTGACAATAATAAACAATTTAACAGAAGCTGACACGCTAATAAAGCTGTTGTTTGCAGTAAAAACTTGAGCTGATTTTGTACAGAAAAAAAATTTATAAGATATTGATTTAAATTATATTTTTTTACAGAAACAATCCGTCTCAAACCAGACAGTTTTAAAATAATAAAGCTGTTCCGTTAGAAACGCTACTGTTAGAGACACTCCACCTATAGTTAAATTTATTTTTATCCTCATATTCAATATTGAAATGGTTACCAGTCATAACTGAAAGTTGGCTTGAAGCGCTTGACGTGGTGTTATCATGGGCTCTCGTTGTCACAATTATGTTAATTTGATTTTCTTGGTTTAAAGTAAGACCAGAAATAACAACCTAAAATTGTATTCATTAGTTCATTAAAAAAATAGAACTTCTAAAAATGACTCTTTATTTTGCATTTACAAATTCATGATAAAAATGGGTTATACTTTTTTGACAAATTAACATTCTCGAAAAATATTACCCTACATTATTTGCTACATAATTCTATTTCTTGTCATTTTTTACGTATTAGGTAAACAAATATTAACTTTATTACTTAAAAATACTTATGCCAGTGATTCTCAACTTTTTAAATTTCACCGAACCCCTTTATCCTTATTCAAAGCTAAATTCCATCCACCGGAAATTTAGTTTGTAGCCTTAATTAGTATGTTTATATCAGTATGCAAAAAAGAAAAACTAAGTTTTTACAATTTAACCTAATTTTGATAAACTTTTTAAACTTCTAATTATTAGCATTATCAAATGAAACAAGCTCAAGAAAAATAGTTTCATGTAACACAAAAACCATAGCAATTATTACAAATTTAATATCAGCATTATTAACCAAAAAGCAATAATTAATCATCAGTGGCGTACCGAGAATTTTTCAAAGAGGGAAGCCATGCAACTACAATCAAATATGCTTCGCGAAAAAAATTTTTCAAGTGTTAAAAAAAGATCTTTACTTTGAATTTCTCTCTGATTTTCTCCGAGGGGGATGGCACAATAGCTCCCCATAAACACGCTACTGTGAACCATTATAAAGTAGCCAAGAAAAAAACAATTTACTCTATATGATCGCTTACATGAAAGCAGGGTTGTGAACTCGAACTCCAACTCAAACTTGAACTCGATCTTTTTTTCGAAACTCGAACTCAAAAAATGTATGATAAAATTTAAATTCATTAATTGAAAAATTTTGAAAAGAGAATAAATAGTATTTTGGATTTTACTGTTGATATTAATCTGTTAAATTTTAAATGCATCTGAGTTGTATTCCACTTGGGAAATATTTGAGCAAAGTCAGAATTTTTCGGGCAGCGACAGGAAGATACAGAAATTTTTTTGAGCCCAAAAAACTAACTGCTTTTGCAGGACAAAGTTTTCAAATTCAGAAAAAAAATTAAAGTTTGAAGTAAAGATTTTGTTTAGAGATCACTTCTGTTTTGAGATAAAAATCGAGAAATGTGAGACAGATTGAAAGTGAAGATCTTTTTATTTGGTCTTTACTCTAAATTTAACACAAAATTTCTTCTTATTTCTGTAAAGTACTAAAGATCATGACTAGGGTAAAGTCATAAAATTTGGGCGAAACTGAATTGCTCTCCCCCTAATTTTTTTGCCTGGTACGTCTATATCATGGCCTGTTATATTATTTTTTTGTTTTGTTTACCTCTTCGTGGCAGCCTTCCAATTTTTAAACTTATTGTGTAGATAGGTTTAATCAAGCTTTTGATTTTTACAGCATCGAATAGAATTCGAACTCGAACTAGAACTCGAAAAATTGAAAATCAAAGAACTCGAACTCGGACTTGCGAATTTTTTATGAACTCGAACTCAAATTTGAACTCGAATAAAAATCTATCAAATTTGCAACCTTGGGTAAAAGTCACATTTAGCAAAACAAATCAAACTTTTGAAATTTTTTTCATTTAAAAAAATCTATAAAGTATTACAGTCAATATCTAAAACGTTCAATTACATTCAAAAAATTCCCCTTTTGAAAATACAAAATTCCCCCTTGTGGAGAATTCCCCCGGTTGAGAACCTCTGAGCTAAGCTTTTTTTAGATCTTTGAAAGCTTTTTATCTATATGAAAATAAAGGTAATGTATTCTTTTCTGCACACATTTTCTACGCTAGTCATGTCCTGCTGGAGGAAGCTTATTTTAAAAAAGTAACATAAAAATTGAAAAAGATTTTTTTTCAAGTTTTTACAAATTTTGATAAATCGTTTGGCATAGAATTAATAAAAGTAAATATATATCTTCACAATATATATTAACACAACTTCAGATTGGTGGTGCTCTTCAGAAGAGTGCTCAATGGCTTTAACAGAGCAATTATTCTTATTTAACCAAACACAGATATTTAAAAATACAATTTATTTAAATAGTCCCAACAGACTGTTTCGCCTGTGCGGTTTATCAGGGGACACAACATCTGAAAAAGCAATATTAAACATAATTGAAAGTTAAAATCAGAGCTGGGGAGCTGGAGCCGGAGCCCGGAGCCAGCCAATTTTTGAGGAGTCGGAGCTGAAGCCAACACCAAGTTCCGATATTGTGTAGAGCCGGAGCTGAAGCCGGAGCCATCGAAATTTTTGCTGACTCCAGCTTCTAACAATATATTTTTTTACGTTTGAAAGTCACTTACTTAATTCGTGGATCTAAATGTGCATTAAGGTAATGTAAAAGGTGTGTTTGTGTTTGAATCATTTGTTAAAGATGAGTAGCATGAAGTATGAGATGGGTGCCTACTGGTAGGACACTGGTTTTGTCTTGCCGGCCTTGAATATTTGTGTCTCTTGTACAGCCAGTAGCAATAAATAAAACTGTGTTCTGAATGGTTCGAGGTTTCTTCATGTTGGTGTTTGATATGATAGGGCTTTATATAGTGTTTGCATATTCCAATATGGGCGAATGATAGCTTTAAATGTAGAAATGCTTAGCTCGTTATATTTACCCCATTTATTTGAAGTAAGTGCTTTGAGAATGTTGAGCGTTTGCTTTGCTTTAATGAGGGTGAAATTTATGTATAGTGAAAATGTTAGTTTTGGGTAAAAAGTAATTTCAAGAGTTTTTGGGTGTTTTGTTGTTGGTAGTGTTTGATTGTTTAAATTAAGTGATAGAGTTGCCATATTTATCTGGATCTGGTCTAAAAAGTGTAATACTTTGTAAAAATATTGTTGAATGAGTTGTTGGGCCTTTAATGGTGTTAAAATCATAAAAATAGAACTCGCACTGAAATTAAAAAGGTTAATTAACTGCATAGAAGTCTTTTTTTGAAATTAATTGATTCTATTGTTTGCGTTCACTCCTTTATAGGCAGATCACGTGCAGCGATCTTAATGAAATCTGATTGGCTCACTTACACGTGGCGAGCACACTATAATTTGAGATGTTGGTAAATTTAATCCCTTTCAGTCGTTGGTGATCAAGTGGTTCGGTGGTTTAGTTTAAAGAGTGAGTTTGTAGATCGCAAGCGAAACTTGGGAAAATTTTGTTTTGCGATTGCATCGTTGGCTGCACGTTGGTTGCATCGTTGGCTGAACGTCGGTTGCACGTTGGCTGCACCGTTTGAACTGTCGTGTTTAGTAAATAATTGGATGTTGGCTTGTGGAAGCCTGTTATACTGTCATATAGAATTTTCAACGTAAATATATATATTATAAACCATAAGACGTGTGAAAAGCCAGCGGTGTGAAAAGCCAGCGGTGTGATTGGGGAAGGCTCGGATAGCTACCCCATAGTTGAAGAAATTGAAGCCAAGAAGAGAGGGATTGGCTGTGCGGTCTACAGTAAACCTTTAAAATTAACAAATGGTGATGGGTGTGAGATGCTGTGCTTGTTATGTTATCGGTTTATGTTAAGATTTGTACGTCTTTTGGGAGGAGGGTAATCTCAGAAATGTAAATTTTAAATAATGTTAGAGACTAAATTCCAACTTGTGCTACTCCAGATGTTGATTTATTTGACTTTTGAAAAAGTGCCACTGTATTGAGTGCATGCTAGTTGTCCTTTAAGTCTAATTGGCTATGAACTTAATGATGGTGTTCGAAATGTTTGTTAGTATAAGTTTGTTTTTGTTCACTGAATAAAACACCTTGCTCATGTCCAAAGTTACTGCTACAGTGTGATGTTACCTTGGATTGTTGAAGCCTTTTGTGATTTGGTGGCAGATGTTATGCAAAGCAGTGTATGTTGAGTGTTTATATTTGAATCTATATTGATGAGAAACAACTGGAGTGTTTTCTGTTATTTATGGTAGTAGCACTTTCTCTAGTGCTTTAGCAATAGGTGATAAAAGTCATATGGATCGGTAGCTCGTGCCAAAGTTGTGATCCTTGTTTTAAAAGGGAAATGGTTGGGGCACCTTTCCCAAGATCTGTTTGTGTTGAGGGAAGTGCTGTATATATTTGTGAGGTATTTGATGGAAAGTGACGTAAGTGCTTCAGGGGTGATTGGTAAATTCCACCATAGGTAAATTTTACCACGGTTGTTTTCGGGTGTTTGTTTTGTGTCCATGTATTTGTTTGTTTATGTGATTGTTAAAGTAATGATTTGTGGTGATCTGTTTCGTTTGCAAGTGTGATTACGTTGTTGAATGAGCTTGCAGATATGCTTTAGCAAGTGAGTGCAATTTGCGTTATTTCGATTTTCTTTAAGGGTAAAGAGTCTGTCCACATCCAGTATTGCCTCGACAAGATGTTTGTTTTCCTCATTGATTGTGCTGTGGGATCTGTAGAAGATGAGATATTTAACATGATTTTTAAATGATGTCCAAATAATTTTTTTGGTAATTTGTTATTGTTTTAGTGAAGTGAAATGCAGTTGTTTTGGTCTTGTGATGTATACTGAGGGTGGTAAGTAACAATAAATGATGTGATATGAAAGAGGGGGTAGTCTTCCAGCTAGTGCAATCACGCAAGTCTGCTAAAGCGGTGATGACTGGTGAAGTAAGCTGTTTTGTTTGACTGGGTGGTAGTCGACGTGTTGAGTGTTGGTGTTTAATGTAATGTGATTTGAGTTATTCAATCAGTTCTGTCTTTGGTAGGTGCGTACCATAATTGCTAGTGAGCATTGACATCTGCGGTGATAATTGTGTTTAGACGATATTATTTGTTTGTAAATGTGCTTTATATATATTGAGTCTTCTTTTGTTTGAGACATATAATTGATAGGATCCTTGGATAATATATAACTTTACCCATTGGACCCTTGGGTAAGATTAAGCACTTGGATAATATACGAGTATAATTAATTTTAGGCTTGTAGCAAAGTGCAAGTTAGTAAATTTTTGATGATCGATATACTTTATAGTTATCCCTTATTGGGCAATATTTATATATGTATTATCAAGTTGGAACTGGAGCTGGGCTGGAACCGGAACCGGAACTGAGCTAGAGTCAAGCATGAGCGGAGCCGGAGCCCAACTCTGGTTAAAATAAATGTTACACCTCAGACAAAAGCTCAAATCTTACAAAAAATAATGCTACAAGAAATTTGAGTTTAAACGATCGTTTTTCTATTATACAATGATTGATTGATAGTCAAATGATTACTTTTGTTACGATTTTAAAGAAAGCATGCTATAATGTAGCACTTAAATAAAGTTAGTGAAGCTGCCGAGAAGCTTTACAGCGTAGAATTGTTTATGGATCATTAGTTGGCAGAGTGTCGTGAAAAAATCGACAAGTTAATTAATGCGTAACTAACAAGATAAGAGGGAATAAAAGACAAAAATTAAAAGAAAAAACAGGTATGAAGGTATCAAATATTAAACATTCGTTTGATAGCGGTTTAATAACGAATAAAAATACTGTTAATTACATGAATATGAATAATTACATAACACTGAAATTACGAATTTTAAATTTACTGCGGTGACGACATTTTGAAATTAATTCCGAGCGTTTATTGAGTAACCGTTTTGATTTGCTTCAAAGATTTCTAGCTTTTTCAATAGACATAAATTACAAATAGCAGAACCGCACTGATATGGAGTAGATTGATTGACTATGTTCCATGTTATTGGGAGAGTTTCTCCAGTAAGTTTAATGGTCCAGACAGCTTTCAATGTCGGCAGCGTGGTCGAGTGGTTAAAGCACCGGACTGATGATCAACATGGTCTCGGTTAAAAACCCACTTGTGCCATTCTGTTGTGTTCTTGGGAAAGACACTTTACGGTACTTTCCCCTGCTTGGTGGTCTTGACAAGCAGTTCTAAATTACAGTAATATCTCTACTAAATTACTAGCGGACAGCAATATCTTGGCATTTCCGAAAGCAGGTCGGGGTAATTGCTTACCCTATGTATAGCGCCTCCATCGCTTTCCTGCGAGTCAGGAGGATAAATATAGAGATAAAAATAAAAAAAATAGTTCAGTGACGTTTTTTTTTTTTCAGGTTATCTCAAACGAATTGCTATGGTTGATAAAGCGTATTTCAATATTTGTTTCACAACTAC
Organism: Diplosoma virens; assembly: GCA_963680785.1. Taxonomy (NCBI): domain Eukaryota; kingdom Metazoa; phylum Chordata; class Ascidiacea; order Aplousobranchia; family Didemnidae; genus Diplosoma; species Diplosoma virens. The sequence continues at coordinate 8,988,740 of OY796892.1, read as the reverse complement.
CATAAATATTTTGGTTTTGGTTAGACTTTAAGGAAGCTTTATAGACTATGGAATTGGTGCAACATTTACCGCTCAAAGGACAATTTCTGTTTAATCTACAATTACATAATTTGGCGTCGGGTTTTGGGTAATTGCTAAGAATTTTTTTGTTCTGATAATCGATAATTAATTGAATGCTAGGCATACGACTGTAGCTGAGTTTCACGTTTTTTGTTTAGTACCGTATATGGAGTCGGGTATGTTTTGAGAAATGTTGGTTTAAAAGTTAAAAAAACTCTTTTCCAAAATTTGTAGCAACTGATTCGTTATATGGTGGATTAAACCAGATAATATTCCTTTCTCTATTGTTTTTTTTCGACTCCAGCTCTAGATCAGTTTTTCTCAACCTTTTTTTGGCTATGGCCCACCTAATCACTTTAAATAATTCTGATGTCCCCCATTTGGTGATACATACTGTAGCTGTTACATTCGAAAAAATTTTTGGGGCAATACACTTTGCCCAAATTGTGTGATATTTTCCTGAATCATAAACTTGCAGGATTGCATTAAAGGTCAAGACTAAAAAAAAGTCATCGCTTTTAAACTGTCTCTGATTTCTTCATTTTTGTCCCAAAAGATTAGTGAAGACTGAGAAAAGGTCTTGAGCAAAGGTTTCTGGTCATGGCCCCCTTGTATTTTTCCAAAAAAATTGGTTCGTAATATCTTAAATCTTCATGGCCCACAAAAATTAAAGCTAGGCCCCACCGGTAGGGCGCACGCCCGACGTTGAAAATCACTGCTCTACATTGTGGAATTGTAGTTTTTCATTATATCTACTAGAAACTAATGTTTTTTTGTAGGTTGATAAAGCTTTTTCTAATTCTTTAAGGTTGCTGGAGTTTCTTGTAAGTCTACCGATTATTTTAGTTATTTATTTTTTATTGAAGGTAAGTGATTTAATTTGGAGTTGACGCAAGAGTATGTCTCCTGGTTTTGTGTAGGGCCAAAATTTTCCCGTTAGTAAGTTTAGTGTACTGTTCAGTAAATGAGGTTTGCTTCGGTGGTAATTTTGAGGCTGTTTTTTTCCAAACGCTTCAATAATTTTTTTTAATTTTTTCTACTATGAGTTCTAATGCATTGTTAAATGCAATTAAGCCGTCGTCTCTGTACAAGCCAATAGAATGTGTATCCGTTATGCAAGATTATATATTCAAAACGTATAACCCAACAGCTCACAGACCTCTGCCCCATCATATGAACCCATAGCCATATCGAAAATCTTTCCATTCTTTTTAATCCATTTATGTTTGTTGTGAAACAGTATTGATTTTCTGCAATGCATGATGACATATGTGGTTTCTTGTTTATCTGTATGTAATTTTTGGCAAAGTTTAGTGCTTTGCACAGCAGGTTTTCCGTCATTGAAGGGTAGAATTCCACTACATCAAAACTTATGAATTTGCATTTGTTTGTATTAGGCAGGTTTTTGAACGAGGAAATAACTTCTGTTGTGTTTCGCCATTGACAGAGGGTAGTGTGTGAACGGATAGCGGAGTTTATCTTACCCAAATAGGTTTTGCTTATAATTTCGATTTTAGATTTTTGCAGAGTTTATAAGGCGGCATTTTGGATTCAATATGTTTGGCTTGTGCTTTAAAGTGATGAAAGCTTCTCTTTATGGAAATTGCTCAATACGATTGTCCAATTTAAATTTAGTTGCAAATTTCTTGGCCTCATTATTGACATTATTCATAATGATCTCGTTTGTTTTCTCATATTTACTTGTGATGTTGTTTCTTAGCAGTTTTTTGTAGTTTTCTGGAGTTACTTTATAAAGGTTTGTAGTTTTGTCTGCTGGTAGGAAGATTTCTTGGGATGTTGTTATAAATTTTATATCTTTAATTAGTTGATCTTGGAAGTCGTTTTTTAATTGACAATATTTAAAGTTTCGTATTAAATAATAAAGATTATTTTCAAATGAAGTTAAGACTTATGAGGGGGTGGGATTCTTTTGGTTTTGAACCCGAACGAATTTGGATTGTCTATTTCTACTTCGTCAGGTGTTCTACCGAAGAAAAAAGCTTTCCTTCAGAGGCGTTTCAGAAAATTTTCTGTTTTGCTGAGAATAACTTTTAGATAGAATCTTTTGCCTGGTATTGGTATGTTTTTTTAGAATATCCAAAAATTACTTTATCAAAATTCATATAAGTGATCTGGTCTGATAAGCAATTGAATAAACTGCTCAACTTATAACTCCCACAAGGAGCAATCAATAAACACAACTGCAGATTGCGGGTGCTCTTCAGAAGAGTGCTCAATGGCTTCAATTGTCAGAGCAATTATTCTTATTTAACAGAACACTGATAGTTAAAAAACAATTTATTAAAATAGTCCCGACAGACTGTTTCGCCTGTGCGGCTCATCAGGGTACACAACATCTAAAAAAAGCAATACTAGTTACGTTGAAAAAAGAAATATATATATATATATATATCCGGTTCTCTACCCGGTAACACCATCATTGTCAGGTGCATATAACTAACTTTTGCCATCCCTCGTAGTGTATTTACTGCAATATGCTTTACGTTCATATTCCTGATGAGTCCCTTAAGGACGAAACAGGGCCTTGTCGAATATTTGTATCGCATATAATACACAAAACACGTTGCTTTTGAAAATCGTTGTGTTCAGACAAGTAGTAGCTCCTCCCGGCATTGTCCAATCATTTGTTCTAATATATATTTATATATACAGGGTGTCCCAAAAAAATGTATACACATTTTAGCAGCTGATAACTCAATTGTTTATTTTTTCTTTACAGATTGAACCCATTGAACCGAGTGATGGCAGCCAGACTTGACTTTGAAGAAAGGAAATTTATTCTCAAATGCTACTGGAAGTATGAAAACGCAGTAGAAGTGCAAAGACAATTTAGGAGGGAGTTTAACAAAGAACCACCAACACGAGTTACTATCACTCGAATTAGAGATAAGTTTGAAGCTGATGGAACTGTTCAGGACGTCCATAAGAAGCGTTCCGGAAGACCACGTACATCGACAAGCCCTAGAAAGGAAGAAAGAGTACTGGAAACCTTTCAACGAAGTCCAAGAAAGTCTTTGCGGCAAGCTAGTCGTGAGGTAGGCATTTCAAAATCATCTGTCCATCGCATCATGAAATACATGATAGTATATACATGCATAATAATATTACAGAATTCAGCACTCTTTTTTCAAATTTAAAACATTAAATATATTAAAAAACTCTCTTACAGATTGTTTCGCCTTATTCAAATAGAATCTATTTGATTATAGAATCTATAGGATAGAATATAGAATTCTATTTAAATAAGAATCACCTCCTGATGAGCCGATAAGGCAAACAGACTGCTGAGGTTTTAATAAAATTCTTTAGGTGGCATTTGTAATTTAACTTAATATATATATATATATATATATATATATATATATATATATATATGCATATATTATTTATTTATTTATTAATTTAGATTAAAACACAACAGATGAATTTTTATGTGTTGCATTTTAATCTAAATTAACAGTACTTATTGGGCATTTTAAGCAGAAAATATTTTACTGAATAAGCTAGGTACAAAAATCCCATATCTAAAAAATAAACAAGTTTAAAAGTGGTTGTAAACGATTTCAAAAGTTGTTTCGCCGTCGTTGCTTATTTACTGAAGTTGAACAAATTGAATCGAGGCTATTCGTAGTCATAGTAGACCAGTACTTAATTAAATAATTCCTGCACCGTATTTATCTCAGTCTTAAAATATAGTAGGCGGTAAAGGAAAGAAAATTTTCCTCTGCGAAGTAAATTTTGTGCGACCTTCAAAGAACAACTTTATTACGAGACTCTTTCAGGGAAAGCCTATGCTATTTACCAAGGTTACCATACCATAGGGTCCTTATTTTTAAGATTTATCCCTATTTTAAAGCGCAATGTCATAGAAAAATTATCTGTGCTTGTTTCTAAGAAACGTTTCTATTTTGAGTTTGGGTCTTTATTTTATCTTATTTTATAATCTTATCAAATGTCAGGTTACTAACCGAACATACCAAATTATTAGGTTAGGACTATTATCTATTAATTTCCCAAATTACTAACGGCATCAAGTAAACACAAAAAAAGATCTTTCTATGATGACTAAACAAAAAATTTTTTTGAAGTTGGAGTGAAAAATTTTTATGTGCCAAAATGCAGTTTTTTGTCGTTTGTATTTTTTAGTCCAAATTGATAGTAGCCTCTTTGCTAGTAACTAATATGTAAACTAAGACGCTATACCAAATGAGCCATTGTGGTGTTCTGTAGGGCAAATCATTAGGCTGGCCATTAGAAAAGTAGCTTATTGCAGCTGTATAATATGCATTGCTGATAGAATTTGCGTCGTTTGTTTTCACAACAATTTATTGTTTTACTTTTGGGAACTTTAAAAACCTTTCGAATGATTAAATTATAATTTTTTACTTGATAAATTTATTGAGAGATTAAACCAATTTATAATTAAAAAACAAAATTTTTATCGCAGGTACCGAGTATGTCGTTGAACTATCCAATTCCGATTCATTCAATTTTTCGACAACTTGTCCATTGAACAAAAACTGGTACGAAATTGCTCGCCTTACTAAATTAGAAGGAATTTTTAATAAAACGCTTGTACCATCTGATCTGGTTTCATTCGTGATGGATTGAACTGCTATTGTTGAGACATCTGTGAATAAAATGAAATAATTAGAAATAAATTTCTTTAGATGCATTAATACTTTCGAAAAACTTTAGTTGCGGAAAATTGTTGAAACAGTAGTTCTTAACGTTTAGCCTTCAATTTTGGGAAACTCTATTTTTAAAGTATTGCCCTATGGACATCTTTTCCGCACAACCTAAAAAGCAAAGATCAAAAAATATTTTCTGTTGAACCAGACCTTTTGTTTAAAAAAACGTACAATCGGAATAAAACGACCAGACGATAAAAAACTGAAACTGTATTTATAATACTAATATATTTTTATAATATAATTTTATAAATTTTTATAAATTTTTTATATTTTATAATTTTTATAATTTTTATAAATTTTTATAATATGGTCGGCAGCGTGGTCGAGTGGTTAAAGCGCCAGGCTCGTGACCAACACGGTCTCGGTTCAAAACCCACTCGCGCCATTCTATTATGTCCTTGGGAAAGACACTTTACGGCACATTCCCCTGCTTGGTGGTCCTGGCAAGCAGTTCTAAATTACAGTCATATCTCTATTAAATTACAAGCGGACAGCAATATCTTGGTATCTCCGGAAGCAGGTCGGGGTAATTGCCTACCCTATGTATTAGCGCCTCCGTCGCTTTCCTGCGAGTCAAGAGGATAAATATAGAGATAAAATAAAATAAAAATAAAAAATAAATAAATCTTTTTATGTACATTGTTGTAAAAACATGCCCGGACAGACGTCATGCGGCCCTTACCCGATCTATCACGCAATTCGTCTTGTCTTTTAATTACTATGACATTCCAGAATAATAAATGACACACTTCATTCGTCATATTAATCTTAACCGCATAAATCTATAGTTAATTTTCTTTTTCAGTAGTTTAAAATTTTAGTATGTCGTAATCTTTTTGGGAAACCCCACTTAATTTAATTTATTTAGTTCATTTGCAAGTTATTTTTTTAGTCTTCTAATTAGTTGTTCGGAAGTTTGAGAGCCAAGTTTTTTGCTAATCGGTCAAGTTTGGTGAATTTTGTAAATATATTCTTTATACAGCTAGAGACAGTGGTTTCTGTTTGTCTGCAGAGAAAAGTTTTCTTAGGAATTAATTTGAACTTAGCCGGAGCTAATTGCATTAAGAAATTCAGTCTCGCGGCAAACTATTTCTTGAGCTGAAATAAATAAAAAGTAGACACAGCTTTACTTCAGCATTGGTATTCGGGTTACCAAGTTCAACTGCTCCTTTTGGATTCCCAAGTAAAGTTTGTCACAATAAAAAATATTAAAAAATACAAATTTCTTTTTAGGAAAAATAATTCATGAAGATTAGAAGATTATGAAAATTGAAAAAGAAGGTACATTTGCTTTTCTTTTGGAATATTATAAGATCCGCTTTTTCCCGGCCATTGACGCTTAACTACATAGCTTTGCGCGGACATAGCTGCGTATCGGTTGTATATACATAAACCATAAGCACGCCCATGCCCTTCCACAAGCCAGGGTGGATACAATCTGACCGGCTTAAATGATGATTTAAGTCTTTAATTCAACCACCTTTTAAATCTCTGCCTGGATTTTTGGAGATTCATGGATATCATTCAAGATTTACCTAGTTAAGGAGTGTCCAACTTGTGGCCTGCGTGGTTTTTTTCAAAATTACTTCAATTTAAACAGGTAACTAAATAGATTTTGTGTGAATCAAAGGAAAAATTTGCTTTAATGCAATACTATGGCCTTTCTTTTGGTCGTCAATTGAACTGGAGGTCTGAATACCAATTTCCAGGGAGGTTCATCCCTTAAAATTACATTGAAATTCAATTCAAGAAAAAAAAAACACATTACATTGCATTAAAGTAAATTTTTGCTTTGGGCAATTCAAACTCTTTACGCGGCCACGGTTTGGACTCCCCTGGATTAAACTGATGATTTTTTTTGTTTTCACTTGGATTTCAACATAATATTATTAGCTCGCAAATATTTTTAATAAACAAAAGGGCTTTTGGCCCAAAACGGTTAAACGTCCATGCTCCAGTGAAAACAAGCGTAATTGCTGGATTTTTGTTTGTTTAATTTAGCAGCTTGCAACATACAGTAAAGTAAAAGAGAAAGTTATGAAGCCTTGCCGAAAACAAATATTTTCACATTTATACAATCTAAAAATGACACATACTCATAACTACAAACACTGTAAGAATCCTTGAAGGTTTTTAGTTATAATTTAATTGATAAATGTTTCTTTCTAAAGAATTTGAGTAAAATAGTGACTAGAAAATTTTATTTTTTTTTACTTTTCTGCAATACTGTTTCTTGCTCATCAATCAGTCAATTCCAACAGAAAAAAAAGCATAAACAGATATTTGGAGTTTAATCGGAAATGATGAAGAACAAATTGAAAAAAAGCTCGAACAAACTTTTTTAGATTGCCTTTTAAGTATATTTAAGGTGTATGGATTTTCAGTCTATAAAAGCGATGTTCTGAAAAGCTTCTGACTTTAAGATACAGGGTGGGCCGTAAGTCGCGCACCAAAGACTTACGTGTAGTGTAGTGGAAACAATGTAAAAAAAGCGAAATAAAACATCCTTTCTTTTCCTTAAACGTGTTAGTTACCATAACTTTCAGATTTGGTTGGTTCCAATCAAAGTTTATTTTCAGTTTTTATTTGCCTTTAATTTGTTTCAAATTCTTTGGTGCGCGATTTACGGCCCACCCTTTACAACCTACTGATTATTTTTTTAATGAATCAAAAAGAATTAATGAATTTTTCAATAAACCTCTACGCCGAAGTTCAGTCTGTCCTGGTGAAGAAAAAGATTAAAATTACCAATTTTCAGCTAAAAAAATCAAAATAATTTTGGATAGGGCTTTAAAAGAAAATTGAAGAAATATTTTCAAATTAAACAATTATATTGCTTGCAGTTAAAATCGTTCGTTAGAATGATTAATAACTGATGATTATTCCAAAAAGTAATTAAAACCTACTTGTCGTATAAAAAACAGTAAATTTATCGGAATTGTTTGTCAGAGAAGCTTCATATAGTCGGTTGTAAAGTAGCCTCCCCAAGTCCGACTGAAGACATCCAAAAATAAGATAGTTTTGCCTGATTCCATAAATGGTGTTGGTCGAAAAATTAAATATAATTCTTCCGCCAACGATCACATCTAAACATGCAAATAATTTAATTATCATACACTAGTGAAGTCTGCTTTAACATACATTATAAATTAAACAATTCTTTTCGTGTAAGAAATTAATAAAAGTTATATAAATCCAAATGTACTGATGAAAAAGGGTAGAAAAAACTTCAAACCAAATTTATATTTTAATCAAAAACATTTTTAGTTTAATTTGCATTTTAAATATTTTTAATAATATTGCAGCTTAGTTTTTTAAAAACATTCGAAAAGTTGTTATTAATTATTCAAATAAATTACTATTCTCCGAAAATGTAAATGTTTGCGACGATGTTAAGCCATCATCCAGGAAGGGAAGGTTTTCTGAACTTCTTTTTCCGTTTCGATCAAATAATTTCCAAGTCCCGTTGTAATTTTGTAGAAGATCATCGCCGTTGTTGCATCGATCAAAGCCATCATTTATCCGGAGATCATCGCGAAATATTAAAATTCCTGAAGAGTTTATAGTATATCCAGTGTCTGCAACTGTATGAATCATTGTTAAAATAAAAGCTTTTTAATGAAAACTACAGCACCTGCTGAACAATTAATATTTGTGTGACAAACGAAGGTACAAATGAGGTTTGAGCCGCATTTCCACAGTTTCCTGTTTCTTTTGTTAATACGTATTAAGAAAAAAGTTTCTTGCAGGAAACTTTAAAACAGTAGATATAGAGTTGAAACAAAATAGAGAAAAAAATTGTTATTTAATATAACTTAAAGAAACGAAATACTACTTTGGAAAAAAATTTAGGGCATTTTTAACTACCTCTACTTATATTTTTGTTTGCATTTCAAAATTGACTTCTATTTGCAAATGCTTATGGCTTACGAGTAAAGAATTTATGTAAGGGTTTTAAGCTACGCAAAATAGATTAAGTAACTTTATTGGGTTGGACCAAAAACGTTTATTGCAATTTCATTATTTCGAGAAACGTTCTGTCAAAACTTTTTCGAAAATTTAATTTAACTTTCATCATATTTAATTATGAAACGAGCATATGTTGATCTAACTACTTACTACTAAACGGTGAGTTTCTTATTCTGTACAAAGTTGAATTCGGGGAAGATAATTGATTGACATCAGGTGGTGACGATACATTTTTAAGTAAGATTTCCACATACACCATAGAGTCGTTAACAAGTAAATTCGGCAATAACACAGTGACATTAAACACGTCACTGGAATCTGCTACAAATGCTGATTGAAGTTCGGTTTGTATCTCATCAACGAAAGTTGAGTTCCTTAAATCATCACTAGCAAAGTTTCGCATCAAAAATTCCACTTCAGTAAAAACAGAAAGCCGATCTAAAAAATAGTACCGCATTAACAAAAAATTGGAACCTAAATCAGCATGAGTCATAAACAAACCAATTCGAAAAATACGTTTATGAAGTTGGCAACACAATTTCTTTATTAGAAAAACAAAATTAGGCTTAGCCTATACCAGCGTGGTCCAACTACGGGCCCGCGGGCCGCATGCGGCAGCCTTGTGTAACAAGGCATGGCGAGCTGATGGAAGAGAGTCTAGGGTTGAGACCGATTCCAAGTGAGGACCTTTTTTTTTTTTTTTTGAGAACGCTATGATTTTGCGACGAAAACAGGAATTTCGGAGACCGATCCCAAGTGAAGACCTTTTTTTTTTGGAGAATGCTATGATTTTGGGACGAAAATACGAAAATAGGTGTTTTTAGCCGGCTGAGGCCCGCAAACTCGAATAATTTTGAAAAGTGGCCCACAAGAGTGCAGAAGTTGGACCACCCAGGCCTATACCATTTGAGTTTACTTTAGATCAGTGCTTCTCAACCTTTTTAACATCGCGGACCGGAAAAGTTGGAAAAGAATTGTCGCGGCCCAGCAGTGTGTCTTCGCTTCATTTTAGAAAAAGAAAATGTGAAATAAAAGAAAAGACTTTCTCTTAAATTTCGTTGTACATGCGTTTTAAAAAATCAGGTTGCTTTTCACTGCTAGCGTCAGCTTTAACTGATAAAATAAATAATTAAAATAAAATATTAAAATAAAAAAGTGTACTTTTTCCGTATCGTTTTATAACATTCATTGCTAGTCGCTTTAATTATAGGTTTAATTAGTCCGATCAAAATTTATCGCGTTTTTTATTATTTTTTCTCTCCTTTTAATTTGTTAAGGTCTCAGGGAAGCTGCTGAAGATCAAATCGTCACAAAGCACGGTCATCTTTTTTTTTTCGACAAATAAAAGTCAAGAGATTCCAAACATAATCTTTGGAAGTATTTTTAGAGGAAATCTTTATACTAAAACAATTTTTTTCAAAATTGTAAACAATGTAAAGAAAGAAACATTTTGCTTTACTTTTTAGTATTTACTGCTAAACAAAACTATCGATCGACCTGTTCGAGCTGTAATGGAATTTCCGTACGGGCTTTGATCAATTGTAAAATCGGTGATAAAATTTATTTGAGAAACTCTCGCCTTCAACGTATAAACCGTGTTCGGGTCCAATGACGTCAATCTAAAAATTTTGTTTTCGATTGATCTTTTTCTTATTTGAACAAAAAAAGATAAAACTATTTCGTCATCATAATTTTAACAACATAAATTCATAAATAACAGCTCGTTGAATTTTTTTTGAAAAATTAAATAAAATTGACAGCAAAATATTAAGACACCAAGTATTCCGTCTTTAATCTATTCGTGTTTTGCAGTACTTAAAGCTTTCAATTAGCTGGTGAGATCTCATATAACATTTTAAATAAATTTTATCAAATAGATAATCTAATTAAGTGTTTCCCGATTTTGAACAATATATGGTTTTCTATACTTTATTTTTTTGTTATATCAAGCTGTCACTGACAATTAATTTGCTCATACTTTGTCAATAATTTTCCATATATTTAAAAACTCTCATATTAATTTGATAAACAATTCTATGTACATAAATCTTAACTCTTCTTGGAAAAATATGGCGGCCAGGCAAACTCACATATTGATACAAGCAATCGAAAATTTTATTAGAAATTGCAAATACATTAACTAGTCTTAGATTTCTTCATATAAATTTTGATTCTGGTTTTGATTTCTATTCTAATTTTTTAAACTGTAATTCGGCTTTTGTAGATTTCACATTCTAACCTGTTTGACTCAAACCAGCTTTTTAAAATTAACGTTATTAATGTTTGACTCAAACCAGCTTTTTAAATTATACCCTTCGTAAAATCACACCTATTTAATATTTTTACGGCAATAGTGAAAAGGCTCGTAGTTTGTGATGTAGCTATAAAAACTATGAAATAGCAATTAGTATAAGAGCAAACAATAATTAATACTGCGACATCTATATTTCAAAAACGGCTTTGGATATTTTAGTTTAAAAAACTTTTAATTTCTTTTTTTGTTTCTTGTAAGCATTCAAAAAAAGTTTGTACAAATTTTTAATAATGTTTTGGATATTTTTCTTAGGTTTGAAATTCAGCATTTTTTTCTGGTTGCCGAAGTAAGGCATGCCTCAAAATGTTTATACAAATCCTTGGTTCACCTAGAAATGTACTGCTTCAAATTTTACAAAAGCGTTCAAACTGAATTAATAATTCTGGTATTACTCCTGTAAGTCTTTGTTATTCATGTCTTGTTGAACTGTCCACGGAAACTTCGATAGCTTTTTTTTATAAATTTTGCGGTAGATTTGTATTAATTTTTCAAAAGAAAATATTTTTCCTTTTTAAATTGCTGTATTTTTAGCTTCCAAGCTTTTTAACCGCTTTTAAAATCAAATTCGGTTCATTTGTCTTAACATGAAACTTACATTCCTACATAATACGTCGTAGAAATAGTATCATTGGGTACAAGCAAGATTTCACTGGCATTTGTTCGAGTATTTGTGTATTCCACCTCCCAACCAGTTGCTCCCGGCTGCTCTTCCAGAAACACAGTGATGAAGGTAGGAGCTGTGATTGTTGATAAGATTTCACATCCGTTTGGAGCTAAACATCAACTTTAAAATCAGCAATAAAAAAAAACTTCAACAACTATCGAAGCATTGTAGAATTTTACTTTATTACAATTGCTGACCCTCGAGACTGATTTTAACGTTGCATTTGCTAAACGTGCTTTAAGACGAGTAATTATATTAATAGAATATAAAAAAGAACATAAAACGCTTTTTTTTAAATGTAGCCCTTAAATTCAGTTTAACTTTAAATTTTTTGAATCGTCGCCGTTTAAAAGAGCAATAATTCGGGGCCTGAAAGTGACAGAATCAAGGGTCGAATGTTCATCCTAAATTATTCCAGACTGTTGTAGGGCCCGGATCAGATTTTTTGTGCACTTTTTGCATGCTACACGCTTACTTACTTGTTCTTGTTCTTTCTATCGACATTTCTCCTTCTTCTCCATTTGCTTCCAATGCTCTTACTTGAACTTCATAAATAACATTACTCTTTCTTTCTCTTACCTGAGAAGTTTAAATACAAGTTTAGTGAGTGAGTAAAGTTTTTTTAGACAATCAAAAACTATAAAAATAGTTTAACAAATTTTTTTATTGTTTACAGCTAAACATCTCCTTTACAATTTGGCGACAAACCGTCCATTGGCTTAAAGAAGGCCTAAAAGTGCAAACACGCCCGACCGTGATACAAGTCTTCTTCTGCATATAAAAAATTATATTGGTTTATTAACTAACAAATTTTTCACTTACTGTTGTTGATGTCCCATTGATTACTAGAGTGACGTTATCAAATGAATTATAAATTGATATGGCTCTAACTTTATAAGTACTGGCGTTGGCAACATTGGAAAATGTTACAACAAATGATGTGGGAGTTTGGCCATTGATTGTAAGAGCTCTTGGAGCTATAAAAAAAGCAAAAAAAATTTAGGCCCGTAGGCAAACTTTATTTATGTCATTTAAAAACAATATTATAAATTCAACCTTCTAAAACTTTTTTGTTGCACGACCCCAATCCCAAAAAATTAAGAAAAAAACTCATCTCTAAGCTTTTCGTCCGACACTAGTCAAGAGATAAACTTCGGAAGAAGGAAAGAAAAATTCAATCGATTTTATCGTCGTCGTCGTTTGAAGGGTATCCACTCCAGGTCAGACACAAACAGGACTGGGGCCGAGGGTTTATCCTTTTACTACCCCAGACTGCTGCACTGCCTGAATCAGATGCTGGCAGTAGTGTTATTAACCCAGCATCGAGTTTCGTCATCGAAAACCGTCAGACCTCGTGCTCCATGTGGTGCCCGATGTATAGAGCACGCTGTTAAAACATGGTCTGCGGTTTGCTCAGAGGCGCCACACTTAAAATTCGGTGAAGGGGCGAGACCCCATTTGTGCATGGACGAATGGAATCGCCCAACACCAGTCCGCAGGTGGTTGAGCTTAACCCAAGCTCTTGGGGTAAGCCTATCCCAACAGGCCTGGCACCGGTTCCGGGCACAAAAGCACAAAGCCTGGAAGCATTTTCACAGTACTCCATTTTCCATTTGTGATTTGTCCATTCAGAAGCGCGGATGCCAAGTCTGGCAAAGTTGTCCAAAAGATTCCGCGCAGCTGGCACAAACGGGCGTCTGGATCTTAGTCTCACTTGGCGAGTATCTGAGGACCCACTTAAAAAACCATGCAAAATATGATCGGGGTCCAGAGATCCACGATGAGCTAAGGAGAGTGTCGCTCCCATTCGGCGAAGCTCAGCTGGCTGGATGCCTGAGAGTACAGGTAGGTGGTCCGTTGAAGTGGGACGCAGGCATCCAGTGACTATGCGCAAAGCGTTGTTCAAGACACTGTTCAAGACAATATTCAAGACAAAATATTCAAGATAAAAAAAATAACAAGACAATATTCAACACTGTTCAAGACAATATTCAATATTCAAGACAAGGTGGTAAGGGTGAAACTCCGATTTCGGACAAGCTCCAAAATCATTTTGACCATGTGCTTATCTGGAAGTAATCTCAGAAGCTTGCAGGTAAGGCCACGGTGCCAGACAGTGTCATAAGCAGCTGTCAGATCGATAAATACGGCACCGGCCTTCTTTTTAGCCTCGAAAGAATCCTCGATATGTTTGGGTTAGCAGAACAATTTGATCTATGATTGACTTCCCGCATCGGAACCCAGCCTACTCTTTAGGGAGCAGTGGATCAATTAATGGTTCAACGCGGGTGTAGATAAGGCTCTCGAGGATCTTGTAGGGAACACAGAGCAGAGATATCGGTCGATAACTCTTTGGGTCTTTCACGGGCTTTGCTGGTTTTGGGATCGCGACCACAAGCGCTCTTCTCCAGATCTTGGAAATTTTGAGTCGGCGCAAACAGCAAGAAAGGAAGTCACGTAACCAGGACTTCAAAGCAGCTCCAGCATGGAGTATAAGCTTTGAGCAGATGGAATCAGGTCCCGGAGCTTTACCTGGTTTTAAATATTGGAGGGCAGCAGCAAATTCTCTCTGTGAAAAAGTGTCAGAGATATTTACTGCGTCTGGTGTTGTGGCCCTCCAAAGGTCAGACACTTCTTGAGAGACAAGTTGAGATGACTTGCGTTCAACAGCCTCGTATTTCCCATTTCTAACCAGCTGAGATGCAATAGCATCGGCTGAGACGGGACAGTGACGAGGAGAGTGTCGTGACCTACCAGTAAGGTTATTCAAATTACTCCAAGCTTTTCGACTAGAGTGTGAGAAGTCAATGCTCCAAACTGCCTCGGACCATCGATCCCTCCGCTTTCTGTCAAGCTTGGCAAGTAGAGCTGTAGCAGCCAAACTTGAGTTGTCTCCCTGAGAAGACTGCAGAAATCGATTTTAAAATAAAACTGAACGAAGATGATTGGATGTTTGAGAAAAGCGTCACAACACGTGATTAACGCAAGAATTTCAAGTTGTAAACAAACTCTTTTTGGCAGCTTAAATTTGGCTTGCATGATTTGATGTAAACGGCAAATCATGCAAGCCAAATTTAAGTCTTTGTCTTGCATTCTAATGCAGATAAATGAAAAGACGAACGGCCAAATGAAAGAATAGTAAATTTTTTATCACTGTAATTTTTGGCGTACATAGGGTAATCTAAAAGGTGTGCCGGTGAGTAAAAGGTGTGACCAATCACAGATTCACTGAACATGACTGGAGTTGAAGTTTTGCCAGAACAAGTGAATATGTTGCGAGAGTTTGGAATTTGGCCAGTTTTATAAATTTTGGCACGTGTTGACGAATTCTCTCCTGTAATCGTTGAGATGTGCGTGCCTACGTATTGACTACCACAGTGACACGAAAAATTATAAAGTGCATTGCTTAAAAGCGAAGCAGGCAACACATTCTTTTTCATTACAGAAAGAATTGGGAAAGATGTACAATAAAAATAACACGTTGTTCTACAACAAAGAAGCATTTTTCAACACTAGCTTTGATTTTATTTTCAAGCCCAAACGAAGGAGTTTCCAACCAGGGTAGATAAAGATAGATAGGGCATTTCTTCACCGTATGTAAAGTAGATGATGCAAAATCTTTTATTATTATCCTGTAATTAAAATTATGATGTAAAAATTTTTTCAGTACTAACTTATAATGGCTACCCCGACCACGTCATTGAGAAAACAATTCCCCGTAAATTAAAAGATTTTACATCACCTCTTCACACACGGTGAGGCTTTGGACTAATGGAATTAGGGCCCAGAGCTTTACCTAGTTTTAAGTGTTGAACGGCCACAGTGAATTAATTTTCTTTGTGAGAAATTCTCAGAGATATTCAGTGAGTCTGGTGTTGTGGCCCTCCAAAAGTCAAACACTTCTTGAGAAACAAGTCGATGTGACTCGCGGTCAACAGCCTCATATCTCCCATTTCTGACTAGGTGAGATACAATAGCATAAGCTGAAGCGAAACAGTAACGAGGAGAGTGCCGTAACCTACCAACAAGGTTGTTGAAAATAGTCCATGCTTTTCGACTAGAGTGTGAAAAGTCGATGCTCCGAACTTCTTCAGACCACAGATCCCTCCGCTTCCTGTCAAGTTTGTCAAATAAAGCTGTAGCAGCCAAATTTAAGTCGTATTCCTGAGGAGACTGCAGGAAAGTTTTATAGAGGAATTCACACTCCGTATCCCAACAAGGAATATAGTTGTTTTGATAACCGCATAGAATAGTCTTTTTGGCTACTTTCTTGATGATGTTAGCCATATAGTCCTGGTAAGCCATATTCACATCAAGTGAATCAGGCGGCAACAAAGTCTTTGCAAATTTGTTCGTCAAAGCAATTTACGTAGTGACTCCATTTGGCCTTGCGGAAGTTCATCGCTTAATGGACATGCTTGGCACTGACAAAGCAAACCTTGGTGATGTGATGAACGGAGGTCGATGTTGTGACCTGGGAAACTTTTCAAGAACACGTCTATCTGGTAAGCGATTATAAGGACCAACGCTAGCGAAAGTTAGATCTAGATTAGTGCAAGTGCTCCAGCGGCCGGAATAAAAACTGGCGGCATCCTTGGCATTGTATAAGAAGGCAAGATTATTAATAGTTGCCCAGCTATCCAAGCACTCACCGTCTGGACTGTTATCATCGTAACTCCAATCAATGTGGCCGCAGTTGAAAATGCTGGCATAGAGAGAAAGCACAGGGAGATATAGGGATCGCAGTCGCGTTGGTGGAGGTTTGCAGACGTTGACTATTTTACAACCATCAACTTCCAAGCACAACACTCAATCTTTGATGTCAGTGGAGATTGGTCAAAAAGCTTATGTCTTAGTGGCTTGTGGACAAACGTGGCAGGGCCATTCTTCCTGCTTAAGGTAGACCCAGCTAGTTGGTAGCTTGGAAGTATCAATTTCTCCGCATTAGTGCAGTAAGTCTCCTGTAGTAGGATGACGAGTGCCTCAAACTATAAAGCAAGATAATGAAGAATGTTCATCTTTTTTGCTGTGAGGTCTTCGATGTTCAGCTGAAGAATAGTCGGTCTTCGGAACTTGTTGGCAATGTGCCCTAAAAAGGGTATTTTTTCAGACATTGCTCCGTCCTGAAAAGGAAGTTTACCGATTAGCAGACCCTCGTCAAATATCGGGATGGGTGGATACCCTTCCGTTTTGGTTTCGGTCTGTCATGTGTAGTAGCATCAACAAACTTACTTACAACCCAGGCTGCGAGAGAGCACCTACCATCTCGGCCACCGTGTGATCATAATCACGGCGCTCTTAACCACTTTGACCACGCTACAGACTAAACGCCTGTTTTCTCTACAAGCGTTGGTGGGATTATTCTCTGTTTATTTATTGATATTTTTACGCCTAAGTGTTGAGAGATGTAAAAAAATTAATAAAGAAACATGGAATAACCCCGCCAACACTCGTAGTGGAAACAGGCTTTAAAGATTCTACACTTTGTCAAAGAAACGAATTTAGGTCAAGCAATTAACAGATCAATCTGATTTTGCCAAAAAGAAAAAGAAAAAATAATTTGCGGTTAACGCCATGAATAAAGACAATTTCGGCTATCTTTACAGCTTTCAAACTTGGGTTTGTGAGCAAATCTCAAAGGGTCCGCATAAAATTCTGTAGCTTCAAAATTGTGAACTATTTTTTTCCCATAATTTGTTAATTTCCAAATGTGCTCAGTTGAAATACATTAAAGGTTAGGTGACATTACACCCTCGAAAATTTCGTTTTTTAAGTTTTTTTGCGTTTTTGAAATTTTCTTTGCTTAAAAATTTATGAAGTTCGTCATTTCATGAAACCAAAAGAGGTCCGCCTTGCAGAAAAGCTTGAAAATTGTACTAATCTAAAGTTTTGCTCTTATGTTTGTTTGTTGGTTGGCTAAACTTTTTTAGGGGCACAATCTTGCCTTCATTATATTCACCTTCTGCGGAAAAAAACTTTCAAAAGTTTTAAAAACTCAAAAAATTTTAACAAAAAAATCATTTCATTGTTAAAATTTAGAATACAAAACCTTTAAAACTTAAAACTTCTAGAAGACGCATAATTTTTAAATGGTACAACAATCTTTCAACCGATTCAAGTTAAATTGTCATATATATAGAACTCTTACCATCAAGATGAATTTGGCACAGCGATACACAAGTAAGCAAGAAAAAAGTCAAAATCAAACAGTTATTTTTCATAATTAAACTCTTCTACATATACCCTATATTACATGATTTAAATGAAATTAAATCATCATATCCATAACTTAAGTCTTTATTAGTTATAATAATTGAGCTCTACATAATAGAATAAAAAAAAAGATTATATGACCTTACAAAAATAAAAATATATACAATTTTGCAATCTAAGTAGTTTAATTTAAATTTATTTTGATTTTATTGACAGGTGTGTAATAACCCTATCTCGCCGCTTCTTACGCCAAATATTTAAGTATAAATATATTTGGGGCACTGAGCATGCATGTTTTGGTCAGGAGGATGCTAAGCCTATTTTTTAGGCATAACGTTTTACTCCATTTTAAAACAGCGATCCAAATTAGTGCCTAAATAAAATTAAAATTTTATGAGATTTTTTTCACCAAAAAAAGGTCTTGACAGTTAATCTCAGTTATATTTAGGCGTCTACTGTACATGAAGTGTTGCGAAACCATGATTCGGGTGACTTTCCCGTAAAATTCAGAACAAATTTTTTGCTCTCCCCCTCCCCCAATGTTTTGGTCTGGTATGGTTATGGTTACAGAATAGCACATTTCTAGCTAAAATTCACTCTTTTTAAGTTTGAAGTTGATGTTTTCCAAGTTTAAAAAAAAGCTTTGCTGAGTTCATACATATTAGTAAATCAGAATACAATCCGGTTTCTTTTAAGCATGAGCGCTTCCTTATGTAACCCTGGTGTTGTGCGCGTCAATAAAATATATTGACGGCGTCAACGTCAACACCTCAAAATTTTAATGACGTCAGGTAAAGCGTATGTACAAACAAAATTTGACAGGGTTAGCGTCAATTCCATGAAATTCAAATACGAAAAATTATTACAAAATAGATAAAATTTATGACTTCTTGTAGGTTTCAAGCAAAAACAGCCAAAATCTTAAAGAAACTTAAAATACTGTACAACGAATTTCAATCTTGCAAATAATCATGCCACGAATTGTAATTACGTTTCTTATTTTTATTCTTGCGCAAAAATAATAACATTTAAAAATATTTATCAATTATGTGACTTCTTTTTATCTTAAAACGTTCTTATTTATAGAGAAAGACGTTTAACAGCGGCACTGGAAGGAATAGGAGTATTATATTTTAAAGATAAACCTTTCAATTTTTCATTTTGTAAGTTGTTTAAATCGCAACGATTAAAATGGTTTTCTCCGAAAAAGACTTCAATTAAGTTTTTGCAAATTTTCCTAAAGGCCATGCATCAGTTTTTCTTCGCATCTTTGGCACCACTTTTTTTAATTTTCTATGTAGCCATGGATAAAATTGTTCTAGCTCATACTATAATTAGAAAAAAATAATTAAACAGGAATAGCTAGCTACTAAAAAAAACGAAAGATTATATGAATGAGCGAGGCAAAAATTTTATACATGATCGGGACAATAGAGAATTAGAACAACAACCTGATGTAATTTTAACAATTTCAAAAATTCTCCTCCAGTGTAAACAAGACTTAAATCGATATTAATGTTTTTATTTAACTTTCAACCAATTCTTATTACTGCTGTTAAAAACATATGCATTGCTTCCAGTAATAATACTGATTAGAAATTATTTAGTATTATATCTACAACGTTTTAATTTTTAGTTCGTTGCTTAAAAATTTATATTAAACTTTGTTTTAATGTTAAAATTTTGTTTAGCCAACAACGTTTCAATTTTTTAACTGGTTGACTAGATGTTTCGCGTCACGGACTGCCTCAGTCCTTAGCGCACGATTGTTCACCCGACGAAGTCTTTTTGGTGCAAAAAAATTTTATTCCGATGCTCAATCAACTTGAATTATTGCAGAGAATCCAATGGCGCTCCGAAAATTCGGAAAACAATTATTTTGAGTTCAACAAGAGGTTCTTCGCTTTATTTTTTAAAATAGCACGAAGGGCCAGAGTAATGACTTTTTTTGGTCTTCATTTAAATTTGAAGCACAGATTTCATTTCTCAAGGAGTTTAATTTAAAAGAATACCACGTTTTAATTAATCCATTAACGGCCATTGTCCTTTTTTTGGGACGTAAATTAAAATTTCACTGGAACTTATATTATTGCATATATTTCATTGCTATCTTTTCCCACAGGATAAGAATCAAGTATTCTATGTTCTTTGTAAATACCAGATCAAAAAGTTTATAATTCTTGACTCTAGAGCAGTGCTTCTTAAACTGGTGAATGGTTCACCCCAGAGTGAATAAAATTTTTGCAGGGGTGAACCAACCAAAAGGGGTGAATAAGGGTGAACCGTCAGGTGATCAAACAGAAGTGATGCAATTACTTCTGTTTTCGTAAATCATTGCTTTCGTACTGTAATTATTGATAATTTTTAGATAAAAAAACAGCAGTATGTCTAAGAAATATGTTCAGAAAATACTTAATTTCGGTGCATGCAGTAATGACATTGAACCAGAAAGGCAACCAAGGCCAGCTGCATCTGCGTTAGAGTTAAAAAAACCTACTCCAAAGAGGAAAGTTGGTAACGAGAATACTAAAGTGAAAAGACGAAAATGGGATGATAATTATATCAAATATGGCTTTTTTCTACCCCAAAGTGAAGAAACCAGCCTTGTGCCATCTGCTCAATGCATGTTTTGTAGTGCAACATATCGCAACAGCTGTTTAGCTCCTTCAAAACTACGCAATCACTTGCAAACCAAACACGCCATACATCAAAACAAGTCTGTGCAGTTTTTCAAGAACCAACATGACTACTTATACAAGCAGCAGAGTGCTCTTAAATCATTGGTTAGAAACACCTCAGCCAACACAAAACCTTTGCTTTTTTCTTCTTTTCAAATAGCGCATGTGCTTATGCAACAAAAGAAGCCATATAGCGAAGCTGAATCAGTTATCAAGCCATGCTTGAAGATTGTAGCAAATTTGTGTCATGGGGGAAAGCAAGCTGTAGATAAAGTGGAACAAATACCATTGTCCAATGATACAATGGCAGTTCGAGGTTCCATGATTGCTGAAGATATCAAGCAGCAGTTAATTACTAAACTGAAAGAAGCACCCTGCTTTGCATTGCAGTTGGACGAAACCACAGATATTAAACACGATGCCCAACTTATTGTCTATTGTCGGTTTCCAGACAAAAGTGTTAAGAAAATTGTTGAACACTTCTTGTTCTGCCTTCCGGTTGGTGTGCAGACTACTGGGGAATTTATTTTTTCTAAGCTAGACGAATTTTTTCAAAATGAAAATTTATCGTGGCAGAACTGTGTTGCTGTAACTACAGATGGTGCAGCAGCTATGACAGGAAAACACAGAGGTGCTACTGCACTGATCAAACTTAGGTCCCCAGAGTGCAAGCTTTTACACTGCATTCTACATCGTGAAGCGTTAGCTTCAAAGAAACTGAGAGCACATTCCTCTGATAAGGCGAGTGAGCTTGATAAACTGATGAGTGATGTGGTGAAGATTGTCAATGCTATTCGTCCTAAAGCAAAAACAAGTCGATTGTTTTCTAAACTTTGCGATGAAATGTCTACAGATCACAAAACTCTGCTTCTACATAGTGAAGTTCGATGGCTTTCACGAGGAAAAGTTCTTCAAAGAGTTTTGTTGCTGAGAAATGAACTGTATGAATTTTTAAAATCTCGCAATGATGAAAGTGGATTACTTTTTGAAGATGATATTTGGATATCGAAATTGCATTACATGGCATCAGTCTTTAATCATTTAAATCAATTAAATTTGTCACTTCAAGGTAAAGATGGAGACATCTTTGATGTCTCAGGGAAAATAGAATCCATGAAATTGAAGATAAAAACGTGGCAAAGCAACGTTGGCAAAAACAATCTCTCAAACTTTCCGAATTTGGAAAACTATATGAAAGAATGCAACTGGGAAGATAATGCACCAGAGATGGAAAATAGGATAACAACTATAATACTGGACCATTTGCAACTCCTAAATGAAAATTTCGAAATGTATTTCCCAACAAAACTGCATCAAGACTTGGAAAAGGAAATGTGGATAATAAATCCTTTTATTGCTGATCATTTGTCCCAAACAAACCTTGGAGACATGATAGAAACATTGTTGGAGTTACACAATGATTTTTCTCAAAAATCTTTCTTCAAAACACATCCCTATTATGGCAATTATTGGGTCAGCTTGCTCGAATTCCCTGAGTATAAGACGATTGCTCTAAAAGCCTTGCAGGAACTGGTGCTCATGCCTACTACTTACTTGTCAGAAAAAGGATTTTCATGCCTAGTGGAACTGAAAACTAAAAAGAGAAATGCACTGAAATGTGTGGACTCATCGATGAGAGTGGCATTAGAAGGACTGATTCATATACGATTTGAAAAACTAGTTGCGAAAGTTCAGGAGCATCCAAGTCACTAGTAAACAATTTACTGCAGTAAATCGACTACTGAACTGTTGTTTTTTTGCTTATTGTAATAGTGAAGTTGGTTTGCAATGAGTGCATAAGTACAAAAATTTGGTGACTGTCTTTTGTGCTTTTTAGCTTTATATCTCTTGACTCGAGAAATTGTAGATTTGCAATGGTAAAACTTAGCTTGAGTTTATCATAACATGGGACAAGGGTGAATGAAATCTGGAGATGGATGCTAGGGGTGAACAAAACCAAAAAAGTTTAAGAAGCACTGCTCTAGAGCATTACAAATATAGCTAATTTTAGCTCTTCGCGGCCTAACTTGCAATATTGTAGCCAGTGTCAATGTGACTATAGTTCAGTGAGGGTGTGCTGCCTAATTACTCTTAGGAGAGACAGATAGACAGACTGAAACATAAAATTGATATGAATAAGTCATTATGTGAGTGTACTAAATGTTTAACTTTTATGTCCCATTTATCGGACAATGGCCTCATTTCAGCAAAGTGTGATAATTTTAATTTTTCTCAAATATTCTTTTACTTTTATGGTAACTGTTGAGAACTTTAGTTCCTAAATATTTAAATACCTTTGCAATAACCTTTTTATGCAGTCGGCAGCGTGGTGGAGTGGTTAAAGCACCAGGCTCGTGACTAACACGGTATCGGTTCAAGATCCACTCGCGCCATTCTGTTTTGTTGTTGGAAAAGACACTTTACAGCACATTCCCCTGTTTGGTGATTCTGGCAAGCAGTTCTAAATTACAGTCATATCTCTATTAAATTACAAGCGGACAGCAATATCTTGGTATCTCCGGAAGCAGGTCGGGGTAATTGCCTACCCTATGTATTAGCGCCTGCGTCGCTTTCCTGCAAGTCAGGAGGATAAGTATAGAGATAAAATAAATGCACATTTTATAGAAATTTTAGCTGTTTTGTAAATATATTAATAAATGTACCATGTTTTGTAAACGCGGCATGATTACTGAAGAAATTCACAGAGCACTTGCAGAATTGGAGGATGACGATATTGAAGGCGTTTCTGTTGCAATTATCCCACTCCCTATGGATCTTCTTACGGATGAAGAGGATGAAAATATTCCTGAAGCGACCAGCAGGAACTTTAGAACTAATAGGCTACTAACTTTCTCAAGTAAATGAAGGTGAGCCTTCAACATCTGCAATCCGGCATAAACGGAAGAAAAAAGATCCCTAGCGTAGATCCCAAATGGGAAAAATGTGAACCAGAGTACAAAAGTGAAATGATAACTCCCTCAAAAAATTTTTACGAGAAGTTAGAAAGCCTTCAAGGTAAAAGTACTGCGGAAATTTTTGAACAATTACTATCTGATGTACTTGAACTTATGCTACAGCAAACATTGACTTATGCTTTACAAAAGAATGATCCACAGTTTACACTTGAATTGAATAAAATCAAAACATTTATGGGAATTCTTCTCTTCAGCGGGTATCATAAACTGCCACAGCAAAACATGTACTGGGAGCAGAGCCCAGACACTGGGATACCATTACTATATAATGCTATGACAAGACAAAAATTCAAAACGATAAATCGGTACCTACATCTGAATGAAAATGCTATGATTGATGCTAGTGACAAAATGTATGAATTGAGACCTTTTTTAGATGCCCTAAACACAAATTTTCAGAAGTTTGGCATTTTTCACTCTCATTTGTCAATTCGTCGTCGTCGTTTGAAGGGTATCCACTCCAGGTCAGACACAAACAGGACTGGGGCCGAGGGTTTATCCTTTTACTACCCCAGACTGCTGTACTGGCTGGATCAGATGCTGGCAATGATGTCATTAATGTGAGAAAAAATAATTTTTGTGCGATTTGAGGTGGTATTCGAAACAACTGCGCGTTCAAAGCAAGATTACAAGAGTAGCCACAATTACTACTTTTAAAGGCAGTTTTGTTGGACATCGCTCAAAAGATTACAAAATGAAACCAAGTTCTGTTGTACGCTGCAGTTTTTCCTGTTTTTTTACGCGACCACAAATCAGTTTTGGGGTAATAATTAGCTTTATTTTATTCGAGAAAAATATTAATAATAGTAAATAATTAGCTCTATTTTATCGAAGAAAAAAATAGAGCATCATAAAAAATTTGACGTCGAAAACGGGTAAAAGTTTACGGCGACACCTGTTTAGTCAACTACAAAAAAATTCTCTGCGTAAGCGTCATCGTCACCGACAATTGACGCCGCCAACCCAAAACACTGTGGGATAGGAATGTCGAACTGGTGAGCAAATACGGGTCGCATGAGAAAAGGTGGTGGGCGAAGCAAATTGTTCAGTTTTAGCAGTAGCCTATCTCTAGATTTATTCTGTGAAAAAGGATCTACATAGAATCATTCAATTCAATATCACGCAATCTAGGATGTAATTAGTTTTTGATGACGTTTCCACAAGCCAGGCTCAGTATGTACAATATACTTAACACTAATAATATTTTAGTTACTATACCAGAAAACCATTTAGCACAAAATGAGTAATTACGAGCAAAAACACAATCACCAGCAGTATATTTAGGTTTCTTTGAGAGATGTTTGTTTATCAATTCTATAATCGCAATTACATAGGTTGTGATTGAGTCATTCCATGCCAAATGAGCAAATGGGTTACACCAAATGTTTCATATTTTTATGAAATTTGGCACACTTGTAGATCTCACTGAAATAATAAGAATGAAAAAAAAAGTTTTTAAAAATTTTCATTATTTTTGAAGTTACGGTCATTTAAAAAAACGCCATTTTTGCTTGTTCCTCTTCAATGCACATGCTTAAGATTTTATTTAATTTCTATTTTCTTAGCCTGTGATCATAGGAGGTTTCTGAAAATTGCTAGGCAGGTATTTTAAGACCCAAGGAGTCCAAAAAAATAGCTTAAAAAGTCGTAAAAAAACTACTTCATATGATAAAAGAGCTTTGAATTTGTTTTTTACATTTTTCAGAGGTCGAACTTTAAAGGCATATAAAAAAATGGGTCTACAATTTAAAAGCTGAAATTCACCCATTTTATTCTTATACCAATCCACTTTCATGCCAAACAAAAAAGTTGAATTAATTTTGATGTTTACTACAAATAAATTTTTTTTAAGGGTAACACATTTTTTTCCAAAAAATAGCATTGAATCAATTAAGACAGGCAAAATAACACAAGCCCCGTGGGAAAAAGGAAGCAGTAAAAGACATAAAAAAGCTGATGCATGCATATCAACTAAAGTTTCATCTAAAAATAATCAAGCTACACATAATTTGCTTTAATAAGTAGTTCTTTTTAAGGTCAAACACGTTAATCTCACAAACGATAAGTGTATGTACTATATTCAGGCTTGTCCATGGGATATATTTTCTGTCCCATCCCATCCCATCCCATCCCATGGGATTCCCATTTGAATACAATTCAATAAAAATAATTAAATTTATGAAAATTTAGATTTATTGTCCACTAAATAGGACTACATGTACAAAGAAACATGCAAAACGACAAAATTTATTGACTTCGTTAACTTTAAATTTCAAAAGTATGTCTAACTATGACAATTCAGTATCATTCTGACACTATAATTCTATTTCTGAGTCACTCTACTCATTCAGCAAATTATCAATTTCCTGCTCATCGGTTGTTTCTAATAATTCAATTAATCCGGGCAATTCCTAAACCCTTTCCTTAAGAAAAAAAAAGAGTAAAAAACATTTAAAAGGTAAAAAAAGTATAAAAACTAAGGTTAGCTCTAACGTAATTAATTGCTATGACATGGCTACTCTCCCATGGGAAATACAAATGTGTACTGTCCCATCCCATTTCATGGGAATCCCATTTCCATGGACAAGCCTGACTATATTTTGTTATTATAGTATTATAGTATCACTGTAGAACTTGATACCAATAACTACAGAACATTATTTAACAAAATATAGCCAGCATTACCAGTCTGTGGAGAAAGCTTTTAGCAGCATCAGAGGTAATCCAAGAATGGGAATCTACATTGGCTTCTTTGAGAAATTAAGGGATTGCTACTCCAAGATACCCTTGGAGGAGGGGTGACAACAACAGCAACAACAACAACAAAATATGGGACAATCCAATGTCCAATGATTACAAATAATCATTACAACTTCAACTTAGTAATGCAACTTTAATTGGAAAAGAATAAGTTGCTACCATGGAGCACTGATACCAATAACTACATAACATGCACCGCCCCCACGGCAGAGTTTCGTTTTTATCAAATGACCTCAACGTAACGTAATTTTTAATGTGCTTCTTATTTTTATCTTCCTTTCTTTCTTTCTTTTTTTTCTATAAATAAATTTATATTGAGGTGAAGTAACCTTGCTTCTTGTAATACAACGTCTATAAAATAATTCATTGCTATCTTAGCAAGCTACAACGTACATTCGTTTTGTTGCTTCTTCCTTTTTCTAATCCGCAGTTTTACGTTTATTATTAAATTATAGTTGCATTTTTATTATGTGGCGGAGCAGAAATAAAAGAAAACTGAACTGAACTGAACTGATAACAAAATATAGGACAGTCCAACAATGTCTAAAATAATCATTGCAACTGCAACTTAAGTTAAGCCACTTTAATTGTAAAAAATAAGGTTTCAATGTAGAGCTTGATACCAATAACTACAGAGCACTACGAGTTTTAACAAAATATAGAACAGCCAGTGTCCAATGTCTAAAAAATAATCATTACAACTCTAACTTAAGTTAATCTTTAAAGTTACAACGATAATTTATGGAGACCCTGGATCATACTGAAAAGAAACACTGTAAACATGCAGATCAAATAAACTGTTAAAAATTTGTTTAAGTGCTCATGTCAAAAAATATTGACTGCATCATTTTAAAATTCTTATCTGAAATTTTGCATTGTCGTCGGCTAGAAGTTAAACACATGCCAATGCTGAGCAGAATATGATTGTATAGTATAAAGCATATGTTTTCTCTAGAAGGCCAAACAAAAAGATATTGCAAGCCCATGTGGGTGCAGAAATTGTACTTCTGCGTCATGTTCTTAATCATTCACTGACATCACCATACTAATCAGGGTTGTGAACTCAATAGATTTTTATTTGAGTTCAAGTTCATAAAAAATTACAAGTTCAAGTTCTTTTAATTTTTAAGTTTTCGAGTTCTGTTCGATGCTGTAAAAATTAAAAGCTTGATTAAGCTTATTTACAAAATAACTTTTAAAAAAATTGGAAGGCTACCACCAAAAGATAAACAAAGTAAAGGAAATAATGAAACAGGCCATTATTTAGGCGTACCAGCCAAAAAAATGTTTGGGGGGATGCAATATAGTTTTTCTTAAATTTTATGACTTTGCCGGAATCATTATCTTTAGTACTTTACAGTTATAAAAAAAAATTTTGCCTCAAATTTAGAGTAAAGATGAAAGAAAAAGGTCTTCACTTGGAATCTGTCTTATTGTTCCGTTCCTAAAAATCGCCCAAATTATGTAGATTCACAATCTCATAAAAAATCTCTTTGATTTCGCTTTGGTCCGGCTCAAATAGCCGAAGAAATAACAGTTTTATAAGTAATTTAAATATTTATATTTATTTACAAGAAAAAATGGCAACACTGCTTAATTTCACGAATCTCGAAGTACATTCCAGAACTATCCGCTTGACCTGTTTTGTCTATAACGTAATAGTTGTTGTTTGTGATTTGGATAATGTCAGAACATTCGAGTAACCTTACCATTGGTATAAAAAAGGTTCGCTGAAAAGCAGTAATTATTAAATCGATGTTTCGTTGTGGTAACTTAAAATTGGAAAATTGTTAACTGTGTGAAGTCATAGTTTTTTGGTCGCAAGTCTTTGGTGGTCTACGTGATTGTGAAGAACTTAGCTATTGAGTTTTAACCTGTTGATTTGATTTATACTATTCGGGATTGTGGTAGTCTGAGCTGTGATTTAGCTAGACTATATTTTTTGCTGTCGCTGGTTCGAAGGTCAGATCCAGCAAGAAGATTAAGAATTATCGTTTAGTAGACACCGAGATTGTGTTATTGGCGAGGCCTTCTTTACAGGCGCCAAAAAAGGTAGACGATTAAATAACGTAATTAGTTACCGAATAAACTTTCCAAAATTTAAAAAACTAAAATTTGTGGAAGTAACAAAATTTCAAAAAACTTTTTAACATCGGAACACTTATATTTCTTGATTTTTATTCCAAAAAAGTCTTTAAACAAAGTTTTTACCTCAAACCATAATCTTTTTTCTGAATTTAAAAACCTTGTCCTGCAAATGTAGTTCGTTTTCTGCGCCCAAAAATTATTTGTTGCCCAAACATTTTCCTGTTACTGCCCAAAAAATTCTGACTTTGCCCAAACATTTCCTGAGTCAAATACAACTCAATTGCATTTGAAATTAAACAATTTAATAACAATATCAAAAGTAAAATCCTAAATGTTATTTATTCTCTTTTCAAAACTGTTCAATTAATGAATTCAAATTTAATTATGTATTTTTTGAGTTTGAGTTCAAGTTCGAGCTTAGCAACTTTAATTTTTCAAGTTTGGCAAAAAAGACTAAGTTCTTTGAGTTAAAGTTCAAGTTTGCAAGTCTGATACCAATCCACCAGTTTCTATCATACAAACATATTCTGCTTCATATAAGACCTGTGCTTTGTGTTATGCAACCATATTCTGCTCAGCATTGGCATGTATTTAGCTTCTAGCCAACAACAATACAAAATTTCAGATAAGAATTTTAAAATGATGCAGTCAATATTTTTTGACATGAGCACTTAAACAAATTTTTAACAGTTTACTTGATCCGCATGTTTTACAGTGTTTCTTTTCAGTATGATCCAGGGTCTCCATAAATTATCGTTATAACTTTAAAGATTAACTTAAGTTAAAGTTGTAATGATTATTTTTAGTCATTGAGCACTCGACTGTTCTATATTTTGTTAAATAATGTTCTGTAGTTATTGGTATCAAGCTCTACATTGAAACCTTATTTTTTACAATTAAAGTGGCTTAACTTAAGTTGCAGTTGTAATGATTATTTGTAGACATTGTTGGACTGTCCTATATTTTGTTATGTAGTTATTGGTATCAGTGCGCCACAGTGACAGCTTATTCTTTTCCAATTAAAGTTGCATAACTAAGTTGAAGTTGTAATGATTATTTGTAGTCTATATCAGACATTTTGTTAAAAAGTGCTTTGTAGTTATTAATATAAGTGTTCCACAGTGACATCTTAATTTTTGCAGTTAAAGTCACATTTAATGTATATGAATAATATAGTACATACATTTATCGTTTGTGAGATTAACGTGTTTGACCTTAAAAAGAACTACTTATTAAAGCAAATTATGTGTAGCTTGATTATTTTTAGATGAAACTTTAGTTGATATGCATGCATCAGCTTTTTTATGTCTTTTACTGCTTCCTTTTTCCCACGGGGCTTGTGTTATTTTGCCTGTCTTAATTGATTCAATGCTATTTTTTGGAAAAAAAATGTGTTACCCTTAAAAAAAATTTATTTGTAGTAAACATCAAAATTAATTCAACTTTTTTGTTTGGCATGAAAGTGGATTGATATAAGAATAAAATGGGTGATTTCAGCTTTTAAATTGTAGACCCATTTTTTTATATGCCTTTAAAGTTCGACCTCTGAAAAATGTAAAAAACAAATTCAAAGCTCTTTTATCATATGAAGTAGTTTTTTTACGACTTTTTAAGCTATTTTTTTGGACTCCTTGGGTCTTAAAATACCTGCCTAGCAATTTTCAGAAACCTCCTATGATCACAGGCTAAGAAAATAGAAATTAAATAAAATCTTAAGCATGTGCATTGAAGCGGAACAAGCAAAAATGGCGTTTTTTTAAATGACCGTAACTTCAAAAATAATGAAAATTTTTAAAAACTTTTTTTTTCATTCTAATTATTTCAGTGAGATCTACAAGTGTGCCAAATTTCATAAAAATATGAAACATTTGGTGTAATTTTTTAAAAAAATTTGCTCATTTGGCATGGAATGACCCGATTATGATCATACAACGTGATTATGATCGTCAGCATGGTCGAGTGGTTAGAACGCCGTGATTGTGATCAACATGGCCTCGGTTCAAAACCTACTCGCGCCATTCTGTTGTGTTCTTGGGAAAGACACTTTACGGCCCTTTCCCCTGCTTGTTGGTTTTGGCAAGCAGTTCTAAATTAAAATCATATCTCTATTAAATTTCGAGCTGACAGCAATAAATTGGCGTCTGCGGAAGCAGATTGGGGTAATTGCTTACCCTATGTATAGCGTCTCTATCGCTTTCCTGCGAGTCCGGAGGATAACTGTATGACTGTAGATATGAAATAAAATAATTTTAAAAAATGACATGCGCAAACAAAGACAATAACTTTTTTTGTTGACGACTATGACAAATTTCAGCTGTGTGTGCTGTCTAGATTTCGATGAAGCGAATTTCCATAGAATGCTAAGACAAAGCGCACGGCTTCACAAAAGGATTTCTCCCTTTCAACATTTTTTCAAGAAAACGCTTGAAATTTTGAATGAATTGCTCTGCTTTTACATTCGATGCAGGATGAAAAACTGGTGAAGTCATACAATAAAAAGTTTGTTTCGGGCCACAATCCAGTCACCAAAGAAGGTGAAGACCTTTTTTTTGGTCTTTACCATGAAATCAATGTAAATTTTATAAAAAAAAGTTTATGGAACACTCTTTGCGTCCACATTTTGCCTGCCAATTAATATAAAAACTTTTTTTCTTTTTTTTTTCTTTTGTCGGCACTTAAATTAGATTGCAACTCACAAACTGGAAATTTCTCCTAACAAGATATAAAATTTGAGCCCACGATTGCCGTATTCAAAAATTTTACATTTAAATCAAGGTGAAGACAAAAAAAGATCTTCGGCTTAATTAGTTTAGCTAGCTGGCATAACTCGGCCGAGAAGAATGTTAAATAAGTTTTATTGATGCACCCAATCAAATGTTGTTTTCGTATATGGAACCCAGTTTTTAACTGATTAATATTTCGATTTCGTATTGAGCATTGGATAAAAACAAGATTCTTCAAAAGATATCGCGGGTCGCAGGTTTGACAAGCCTTCTGTATAAGCCTAAAGTTTTTCTGCATGGTTACAATCTATGTTATTTATTCTTAATAAAAAAACTAAATGTTTTTAACCATCAATGATTTCAGAAAGCACTATGGTATGACTTATCTTTTTTCACTTTGTCTGTACTTCCGAAGCATCGGTCTTTTTTTACTGCTTTTCCGACTTTCCTACATGTAGCTTTTACCTTGACTTTTTACAAAATTAGAGTTAAGAAAAACAGTGTTTACTTTGAAAATTTTTAACTGGGTGAAGATAAAAAAATTGTTATAAATAATGTCCACAATAGTCTTGTCTGTGTGATAGTATAAAGATATGTGTAATTGTGTATTATTATGTTTGTGTGCTTATTTGGATTTTATGTAAACCTATTACTGTGATTTATGTAAACATTGCTCAATTTATAGTTACTCATTCTAATTCATGCATGCACTTTTAGTCATTCCACCATTCAAAAAATTAAAATTCAATTTGTAATCGTTTATCCTTTAATGCTTGATTGATAATAAACAGGGAGCATCTTGACTTGAAAACCTTAGGGTTTTTCGATGCTTCCTGGCCCGATTAGTTCTGTGCTGACGTCGATTGTGTGTTTATTCTTGGGCAAAACAATAAATTCTGTTTTGTTCTGTTCTGTTCTGTCCTGTAGAAAGAATTCAGCCTTCAGCCCGCGTGGAAAGAAAACAAAAAAGTTCTTAAATTTTTTCAAATTTACAATATAACCATACATAAATAATTTAACTTTGCGCTCAAATTTTTCTAAGTTTGTACAAAAGCAGTCGACCTGGAGAATGATTGTCTTTTGAATGAAGTAAAATCTATCGCCACCATCGTTCAGAGGTAAAAAAAATCTGGGACCCTTACATTGTCTTCAGTTACTAAAAGTTCAAAAATATAATTCAGCTGTGATTTTTTGTTCAAAGAAGGCTACTAACTTCTGTTATTCTATTACTAATCTTTCTCAATGATAATTTTTTTCCTAAATAATTCTGTTAGACCATCTACTTTTAAACTTATTAGTGATACTTCAGACAGCTATTTGGTTAATTTTAACTGATTAGCTGATTTAAAGCCTACTTCTAGCACTTGTTTAACGAAAGCCTACCGTATACTGTGGCTGTTATTCTACAAAAAAAAACTATTGTAGTATTGTTTAATCATTACTAATAACGTGTAATGGAGAACCTTTGACGAATCACCAACAAAACTATTGAAACACAAACAAAACAAGAATTAAGCTGGAATGAAACGAAATTAAAGACCACATACTTAATTAGAAAGAACAGTTTAATTTAAATCGAAAGCAACTATTTCATACATCGACTGTTTTTTAAATTGGTCAGCCAAAATCATTACAATGGAATCAAGCAAATAAGCCTACTTCTGAGAAGCATTTTTTAGACGCTTTTTTTACCACTACGTAGCAACTCTAAGCAAGCAATTAGTTAAAAGTAAAATATTTAGCTTGGAATGTAGTCGAGGACAATGTTTAACCTATTGATCGCGTTTTTCTGTTACCCACTTTCTAGTATAGGCTTACTCAGTGGTGGCTCGCCCATAAGAGTTGCCGATCTGCAACACCCCCAAATACCTGTGCAAAAAGTTTTAAATCCTGTATTATCAGCATGCTTAAAAAATTACTAATTTTAATAATTTTTAATTTTTCTTAATTTTCTTTTATTAAATGTAAGTTTCGTTGAGCTGCAATGACTGCAAAGACCAAAAAAGATCTTCACTTGAGTTTAAAGAAATCTTTTTAAATTGAAATGAATGAAACCCGATAAAGCATAAAAAGCCTTCATTTGCAAAAAAGATGTTCCACCTTTTTAAGTGATCAAAAATATTTGCGAGTTAAGTGAATGAAACGCCACGGTCAAAAAATGTAAACCTATATTAATTAATTTTTTTGTCTTCATTAAGTTTCTTAATAAAAATTTCCTGAAGTAAAAGATTTTTCTTTCCAAAGCTTTTTATCTGACACTCTTTAGGGGAAATCGTCAGAATAAAGCAGAATTGAAACCGAACTGAGTTATAAAGGGGAAAGCAGAGTTCTCATTGGCTGAAAAAAGTTAGCCAATGAGAGAAAAGATTAAGAAATTTTCAAAGAGAAACTTGTCTTTGAACTCTGCTTTCCCCTTTATAACTCAGTTCGGTTTCAATTTTGCTTTATTCTGACGATTTCCCCTGAAGAGTGTCAGATGAAAAGCTTTGGGAAAAAAAATCTTTTGCTTCACGCAATCTTCAAATTCTGCACCACCAAACGTCTATAAAAATTTCCTCGAGTTATACCTACGCTTAAAATTTTGGTTTGTTAAGAGTGTCTTTTTGACCAAAAAAGTGCCTTCTTTTAAATTTTGCTCAGGCCTAGAAAAAAATTTTCCGACACCTCTGATTGCAGCACCATTTTGTTTTTACTTATCAGCCTCCACTGGGCTTGCTGATCATCAATATTTGTTTTAAGAGCAACTAAATTTTTAATGCGAACTATTTGTTGCAAATTCATTCGAATGCTGTAATAATTGAAGAAAGACTTCATAATTCGTTCTGCTTGCTCAGCTTTGTAAGGTTAATAGGATCGAAAGCTTCATGTGCAGAACATTACAATATTGATGCAATTGATCAATACAAACAAATTTAACAGATATTTAGTTAAAGTAGTTGTTCAATGCAGCGGTAAACTGTTTAAAACCCAAATAAAAAAAATCTACTTGGATGGTTGTTAAAACCTTTTCGCGTATTTGTTTTATCAGCAGATGATAATAAAAATTTAATCTGGAGAGCGCCTTCTACTTTATACTTTGCTAACGCAAAACGCGTCACAAATTACTCTTTTTAAATGTAAACTGGAATTAAACACGTTGTAACAAAAATAATTTTAAAAAATTTAATTTGATGCATTAATTGTCGCCAAACACTCTTTGAATTCACTCTTAGACTGAATTTGAAGCTATGTAATCTTTCCTAGAAAAATCAGTTTCTTTTAAAATTTTTTGCTTTGCATTTGATTTTTTAGCGATAACGACCGCCAAGAAAAGAATAGCAAAGCTTTTTTTTCAAAAAGTCAAAAATTAAACTTAATAAAAAATTTGTTAATTTGGCTAAACAATGTTTTTAGAGACGCTTGGTGAAGATTTTTTGTTTTTATTTTTCTTACTTCTCTAGTGCACAGAACAGAAAATTCCTTTTACATTTTGATAGGTATGTACTTATGTATCTACCTTATTTGTACTGCAATATTTATTCACTTTTGATTTGATTTTTGAAACAAATAATTCTGAAATGTCTATGGATCAAGATGGTTTGCCGCTTCGGGACTAGAAATTTGCCTAAATTATTGAAAGCACAAATGTGATTATTTAAAAAAATGTTTATATTCTTAGTTGCCTTAGTTTTTAAATCTATTTTATTTTCAGAAGTTGCTCTCGCCTTTCACAATCCAATTAAGAGCAGATGATTTACGAGAAAGAGAAAATAGGATATTTTTATAAACTTCATTTAAGACGCTTTCTGTAAATTCAATTGTTCGATTACGCGACTTGAATGTTGTCTACGCTTTGCCAAGGCCAATCAAAGCAATCACTTCAATGATACTTTTGTTTCCAATATTTGTCTTCAAGTGATACAAACTCGCATCTTTTATCTGAAAACCTTTTGATTCAATTGTATTTCTGTTTTGTCCTGTGAAAACTTCCAGACGTGGCTTGAAAATAAATGTTTGTTTTTTATTATTTTAACTGATTTATCAACAATAAATAGCGAATCATTGTTGCTGTTTTTTTATTGAGCATAAAATTTTAAATCGAATTTTTTAACGCAATAACTGTGTAGATTCAGCACCTGCTACAGGCTACAGCAGTGGTTCTCAACTGTTTTCAACTGACTGCATATTAACAATCTATAGCTTTTTTTCGAGGCATACCTGGTGGCCTAACAGCAAAAAACTGTGCAAATAAAATATTACAATTATATTGTGATGAGTGTAGCTGCATTTGAGAGCAAATTTAATTAAAACCAAATTTAGATCAGATAGCTAAAATTCATTCGGATCTTTTGTACAAAGCCCCCGCCAAAAAAACACCCTTGCCACCGCGCAGTACTTAAAACGTGGCGGGGGTGTTTTTCTCAAATCTCACATTTTTGCATTAGTGGCGGGGCTTTTTACAAAAGGTTCATTCATCCTAGTTCTTTCGAGAAAATGTTGATTGGATAAAAATGTTATTTTCTAAATCAATAAGTTGCGTTTCTTTTTCGACCAAAAGGTTGTTTTGAGTTGTGGACAGACAGCACTTAAAAATGAATTATTTTGGTTAGTTGAGTAACACCTGTCGTATTTTGCATTATGCACGCCGAATCTGAGCCTACTACCTCACCAGGTTTTGAGTTTTAAACTGTTCTCAATGACTTTTCAAATTCAATGCCGCTCCTCAGGGTGCAGTCATGCATTTGGTAGGATTTAATTTTATTTAATTTATTTATTTAATTTAATTTATTTATTTTTATTTTTTTTGATGCGAATCTTAAAAAGCAAATTAAGAATACGCATCATTGAGTCCGGGGTAAAAACTTTAATGCCAAAGAGTTTATCGTCGTGTTTGCACACACTTATATTGAAAAAAACATCCAACAATAAAATCAAACAAAAACAATTATTTTCATGAAATCAGATAGTTAAAAAGAACAAAACCAATTATAAGTTCTACAGTATGCTTCACACATTTGAGTAATAAAAAATTAAGGTTTTTATGATAATATAGCCTGAGCGATATTGGCACACAGTAAACCTTAACACCTTTTATTAAAAGGGGCACGAATTTCAAACAAACAGACAAAACGGTATTAAAATTCCGGAGCTATTTCAAATACAAATCTTCGCTCAGCAGCGTTGCAGAACAATGAGTCTCAATTAAGTCGAGCTTCAGAGATCACTCTATCAATCCGGTTGTTAGTAGTCAGTCTCGCTCTATTTCGCTCCGTCTCTGTCTCTGTCTCGGTCTGTGCCCGTCTGTCTCCGTCTGGCCAGGGAGTATACACTATATCGTAGAAGTGATTTTATAGATTTTTTATTATGACGCCTGACTTTTTTTATAGGTAAAACTACGAGGCACTACGTCACGTGATCAGGCTACATCCTGTTTGCGGTGTATAGATAATAATTACACAAAAGGCGGAATAATGATAATAATCACACAAATGGCATTGATGGCGCGATCAGCCAACGATCAGTTGGGGGGGAACAACGGAAAGGCGGTACATAAAGGAATTACTAAAAAATGCAAAGTTGTTACATGCGGTTGTCCTAGGAGCAGGTAAGCACTGTGCAGCGAGCAAAAAAGCGCGCAAACTGAATCTGCAGTAAGCGAAATATAACGTGTGAAAAAAATACATTCGGAAAAACTTTGCAATATCGAACAAATGCATGCACGAAAGACAGTTTGCGGCGATGAGTTCGCTACAATAATTAAAATGGGTAGTATGTGACACAAAAAAGTTATACACGTGACCAGTGATGGCTTTAGTACGGAGCGAACAAAGCGGACGCCCCCAAGCAAAATATTGCTCTATTTCTTCATAGTAGCACCATGACGCCGCCCCCTGTCTGCACCTTAACTTTAAGACAAAAGTAGGAATAATGTTCTCGATTGAAAGTGATGGTCCTTTTTTTAGAGATCATTACATTTACTACACAGAGATACTACAAAAACGTTACACACTAAAGAGCGGCCCCTTTTTTTTCTTGGCCAGGCCCCTCTTTTGTAAAGCCATCACTGCTTGGGACTAAAAACAAAGCTTTATACCAGGGTTCGTACTTCGTTTAGATGTCGACAATCGGCAGCGTGGTCGAGTGGTGAGGGCGATGGTAGTGATTGTTATCAACATGGTCTCGGTTCAAAACCTACTTGCGCCATTCTGTTGTGTCCTTGGAAAAGACACTTTACATTACTTCTTCCTGCTTGGCTGTCTTGGCAAGTAGTTCTAAATTTCAGTTGTACCGCTAACTTAACTAAAAAACCAAAATAAAAAATTTCAATCCGACAGCAATATCTTCGCATATGGCGTCTCTGTCGCTTTCCAGCGGATCAGGAGAATAAATATAGAGATAAAATAAATAAATGTCTTATGCATAGCCAAATTGTCCATACGATTTATTTGTTTTGATATTTTTGGGTAAATTGTCCCAAAACAGAAGTTGCTTCGTTCGTTAACTTTGTAAAGATATCCCCCTTCTTGTCGGTTGTAGCAAACACTGAATAGTAACCTGAAGTGCCAGCCGCAATCCAGTAAATGTTTTCGATTTCTCATCAAAACTCTTTTTTAGAAAAGACTTATTAACAGCGGGAAACAAATTTAAAAACTTTTTGTAAAATATATTTTTCCATAAAATGAATTTTTCGTCCAATAAATTAAACCTTGCAGTTGCTCCAGTGATTGTATTTGCTGATGGTCCTTGGAGAGTGATATTAACTATTTCAGTTAATCAAACAAAAAAGAAAAAAGACTTTTTGCCACCAAGTTCACTCCAGCTTTCAACTGGACCAAACGTTTTATTACCTTTTTACTCAAGAGCTTAAAATTTTAAGCACGTCGATACCAAAGCAACGTAGTCACTAACGCAGTGTCACAATTTATTCACGATAATTTTAACTTCATAAAGCTCAAAGCTATAGTTAATTTTCTGTTTTCTAATAATTTTTATTTTTATTATGACGTAATATTTTCATGGCCAAGTAATAATCGCATAATCGGTAAAACTCCCATTTGTTTTAAACAAACTTATTTGCTAGCTGTTTTACGATTGTTTAAAATATTTTTCTTCGAACCAGACTTCTAATAATGTAATCTGTTCTTGTCCCGATTTTCTGATTGGCTGTTTCTCTGTAAACGCGTACGATAACCGAGTGTGAACTCTATGTTAATCGCTACTGCTAAATTTGAGTATACTCTACCGTAACTTGGCGTCATGTGACGTAATTTTACTGTATATAAGCGGGTACTTGGTTTGTATTTTATTCCAGTGTCGTTTCCAGGTTTGTTCCAGTGTCAATTCCAGTTGAAATTCGGATTATTCCGCAGTCCGATTGAAGTTTGATTTGAACTGATTGACAAGTGTTCGAATTGTTTTTGCGCCAGTGTTTTCGGAGATTAATTCTATAGAGCAGTGGTTTTCAACCGGGGTTCCGCCAGTACAGTCCAGGGGTTCCGCAAGTTTACAATTTAGAGCTGGGTTCAAGTAAATTAGTATTTAAGTAAATTATTTATGTTGCGTCCAATGCTTATTTGTGCTTTTCTGTTTGAATCTTCTTCATTTTTATTCGCTTTCAATCGTCCTTAGATGTTTGATTTATGGTTCGTTAATTCGTTTGAATTACTCTTAAATAATTCTTTAATATTTGGAATGTCGCTCACGCTGCGACGGGAGTTATCCAAGTCTGCGTTTTGATTGAAACTGCTATATTTAGAGATTCTTGCTTTGGTAGTGTATAATTTGATAACTGGGAAAAGAACTTGCTAAATTATCTTCTTGTACAGGTTACTACAATCTTGTCTTTAAATTTGTTCGATAAAGTGTAAAATTATTTGATTTGACTGATTACGGAGTTGATTAAATTATTTTTTTTACTTGCGTCGATTAATTGAAAGAAGATTGTCAAGAAGACATCGTTCAACTTTTTACCTGAATAGAATCAATAATTTACTTATTACTAACTTAAGTATTTTTTTGAAAGACTAGAGAGGTAAAAGTAAGTATAAATTATGATAAAATCTATCGTGATAAGGCAAGGCCACCTAGCCTAGATAAAAAAATCCATACAGTCAATTTATGAAGTTATAATACTTGGTCAAATTTGCTATTTTTAAAAAATTCTAATCTTAGTCTGCTTTGCTGGCACTGCTTTAAGTTAAATTTTTTGTTTGAAAACAGTAGGTTAATTGACGATTAATAAAACTGTGAAAAAATGATTTTATAAGCGTTTAAATAAAATCAAACTCTTTTTTTGTTGTAGGTTACTTTTGGTAAAACAAACAAATGTCATTATTATTATTATTATCATTATTAGTTGTAAAAGACGATTGAGATTGTGCATATCGATACTACTTAAAATCTAAAAACTTTTGGTTAAAGTTCTGCACTTCTTCGCACTCCTTACAATTATGGAAAGATTTTTAAAAAAACGTAAATTAGAAACAGATGAAGAGGCGGAGGATTTGAGACAGCCTGATGAAGCTGCAGCCAATGGCAGTGATGCTACTTCGTCGAAACTATCACGAAGTGATGAAATAAACCTGCAAATAAAAATTCGACAATATTGTGAAAATTATATAACTCAGGGATTTACTTGGACTGGAAACCCAGACTGCCCTTTACCTTTGTGTATTGTTTGTGGGGAGAAGCTAGCTAATAGTGCTATGGCACCAGCCAAACTGAAAAGGCATTTGACAACTAAACATCCAGAGTTGTCCGGCAAAAATGAGCAATATTTTAAAAGAAAATTGGCATCAAATAAAAGGTAAGTTTCTATGTTTACCAAAAAGTTCAGGTTGAGTGACAAAGCACAAGAGGCAAGTTATGCTGTGGCGGAGATAGTTGCAAGTAAAATGAAATCCCATACCATTGCTGAAAGTGTAATTTTACCTGCATGCAAGCAAATAGTTAAGATAATATTTGGAGAGGATGCTGTATCAGAGCTAAGTAAAATTCCAGTTTCTGACAACACAATAAGTAGGCGCATTGAAGACTTGTTAGAAAATATTGAGTGCAATATTAAGTCTAAAATATTGAAACATGAATTGTTTGCACTTCAAGTTGATGAGAGTACAGACATCATTGGTAAAGCACAGCTCCTTGTATTTGTTCATTTTATCGATGATGAAGGTATTGTAGAAGACTTTCTGTGCTGCAAAGAATTGCCAGAAACAACAAAAGGACAAGATATATTTGATGTTTTAAATGCATATTTGGAGTATTGTGAATTGTACTGGAAAAACTGTGTTGATATTTGCACTGATGGTGCCCCTGCAATGACAGGGTGTATCAAAGGTTTTGTCTTAATCGCACAAAAGCAGAATTCAAATATTATCCACACTCACTGTTTTATTCATAGAGAAGCACTAGTTGCTAAAATTCTTGGAACTGAACTAAATTTTGTATTGGATATGGTAGTGAAAATAGTTAATTACATCAAGATGAGGCCACTTAAACGTCGACTGTTTACAAAACTTTGTGTGAGTATGGAAGCACAACATTACACTTTAATCCAGCACACACAGATACGATGGTTGTCAAAAGGGAAAGTGTTGTTTCATTTTTACGAACTAAGAGAAGAGCTATTAACTTTCTGTTTGCAAGAAAACCTGAGAGTTTGTAGAATGCTTGAGTGATGACCGTTGGTGTTCCAAGTTAGCATATCTTGCCGATATATTTCATGAACTAAACCTCTGGGTTGTGGCTGACCCGATGACTGTTTTTTAGTCTTTCGCTGCAACCCTATTGTAGAATTGTTGGAAATTATTGATTATTATTATATTTTTGAAATGTAGTGTTGTATGGATATATTTCCGCTTTGTCTACAATGAATAAACAAAGATTGATTGATCTTGAACAGTGGCATGCAGGGAAGGAACGAAAATATTTTGTCTTCTACTGACAAAATAAATGCTTTTCAAAAGAAAGTGACAATATGGAAGAAACGCATAACCGCAGGAAATCTGGAAATGTTTCCAAGTACTCTCAAAAGCAATTGTCCAGAAATTGCACCACTAATCTTGAATCACTTGGATACTTTGTTAAAAAATCTTGACAAATATTTTCCTTCGATATCTATTGACCAGTATGACTGGGTTAGAAACCATTTGTGGAATTTGAACCATCTGAAGGACAATTTACATTGCAACAAGAAGAAGAACTTGCCAGTGTTTCAAGTGATAGAACATTAAAGTTGAAGCATTCTGAGCTAAGCCTGGATGTATTCTGGTTGTTGGTTGAAAAGGAATATTCTGCAATTGCCCAGAAAGCGCTACGACTTCTGCAGTTTTCAACCTCCTACTTGTGTAAATTTGCATTTTCAGCTCTGACAACCATCAAGCACAAGAAGCGAGCACAATTACTGTCTGTGGAAGATGAGCTTCGTGTGTGTTTGTCAAAAACACGACCCGATCTTAAGGTGTTGTGTAAGAAACACCAGGCTCAAATTTCTCATTGAATTTTTTTGAAAATAAATGTACTTTTTTTACAGTTTGTATTTTTATTCTAAGTAAATCTAAACATAATATGTTAGTCTCATTATATTAATTAAATAATGTTTTTTGCATATGAGAATTAAATTAATGCACAGGGGTTCCTCGAGCCTCTGGAATGTTTCATTGGGGTTCCGCTCCACCAGAAAGGTTAAAAAACCACTGCTATAGAGAGATACAATTATTTTGTGTATCGGATGAATTTAAGTTTTAGTGCTGGAATGGTTTTGAAGTTTGGCAAAGCGTAGGAGAAAAGTTTTCGTGAATCGCTAGTTCTATAAATTTTGTAAATACATTTTTTATAGTTAGCGACAGTAGTTTCTGTCTGTTTGCAGAGAGAAGTTTTCAAATAAATCAACTCGAAGTTAGTCGAAACTAACTGTATAAAAAAAAAGCTTCAGTCTCGCAGCAAACTACTTCTCGAGCCGGAATAAATAAAAAATAGACACAGCTTTACTTCAGCGCAGGTATTCGGGTTACCTTGTTCAACTGGTCCTCTTGGATTCGAGTCTGCGACATGCAGCAATATCGCAATGTTGGCAAGGTATTGTCAACACTGTGTGATTTAGCCGACTTAAGATAAAAAAATGCTTCTCGACCCAAAATCAAAAACAAGAATCAGAACTATGCCTAAACCAGATAGTACAAATAATTTCCAAACTTAAAATTTACTTTAAAAAAAAACACTTTTAAAAGCGAACAATGAACACGTGAAAATACCAATGTCCAATATCCTTTACAGTATTAAGCTACAAAAAGATCGCTATAAAGCACAGTGATGTAATAAAACCTCAAAATATCCGAATAAAATAACCATCCACAGACTAAATCAGCTGGTAAAAAAAATGATTGTTAATTAACGTAAAAACATCTCAACTACCTGAGCAAGACAAAAAATGCATTGAAAAAAAGTACTTTCATCTCATTAAATAATAATTTACGTTAAAACGTTAAAGCAAACAATTTCATAAGCGAGTAGGTTCACTTAACTAATTGAGCACAAAACTTTTTTGGTCTCTTACGTAAAAAAAAGTCATTAAGTTAAGGTATTCCAAGCAGCGTTTTTGAGATAGTTTCGAATCTTATTACTTCTTCGTTCTCGTCAGCGAATCGTTCATTCATGAAACTACGAGATGTTAATCAGAAAAATTCGAGTAAACTATGTTTCACTTCCGTGTTCCAAAACGTTTGTAAATGAAAGTTTGGTTTTTGCCTTTGTCACAATGCTTCGACGTGATTATGCTCAAGCAACTGATTTGCCGAAATCCACAACTATTTTTATTCCGAGCTTATCACCCGCCCCCGAAAAAAGCAACAAGTAAAAAGAGTGACCCCTCAGGCGATCAAAAAAATCCGATTTGACGCTTCTTTTTTAAGCTTTTTGATTTACTTAATGCAAGAGCGGGCCTAGGTGAATTATTAGTAGAAAGTATCGATAACGGCTCGGTTGGTTCTATCTTGCTACCAAATATCATCGCCTCAGTTGCGGATTTCTCTCGAGTCAACATTGATCGAATCGTGCTCTGCAAACATTCATCTTCAAACAGAGAAGGGCTCGGTATATTAGATGGTTCAGGTCGAGCAGGAGATGAAGCTGGAACACTGGGGGACAGTTTCAGTCGTTTAGCGGAGCTCTCAAAACCCGATAAGCCTCCATCGGATTCAACTTGAATGTCACTAAAGTCTGTTTCCAGCAAATTGTTGAAGACTGTTTTCTTTTCTCGATTTTCAGGTACAAGTAAATCAGCCATATCACTGGATAACTTTTTATCAATGGGCAACTGTGCCCTGGTTTGACTGCCTAAAGACTCTTCAAACTCGAACAATACAGAGCCAGATTCTACCTCATTGCTAGGGGCAGCAGCATCTAGCAGCCCTTCTCTCTTCTTTTGCTCGCGTATTTTGTTTGCTTTTTCGAAATCTTTTCTCATAGAATCCCAGTAGTCTTCGTATGAACCGTCCCATGTAGAGCATAACACCCCACCGAGACCCTTTTTTAATGGGGCAGGATTGACAAGAGTTAAAGGCTCGACTTGAGGTCTCTTCCACTTCTTAGGAATCGTTTCTCCATAGCAAGTATCGTTGAGGACGTCATCATTTTTTAAGTTACTGGGATGAAAGGTTCCTTGACGTCGGGACTCAAACAGCATTGAAGCGTGGTCCTTTTGGCTGCCGCAACCTGCACACTTTCCGTCTTCAAAGTCGAACGAAATGCCGCCAAACGACGAGGTTGATGAATCAGAAGCGACTTCGTCGTCATCGTCGTTGTTGAATCGCGACTTTGATCGAGCGCTGCCAGCAGCTTCACAAGCAACACAGTCGCCAGGAGGTTTTTTCCGATGCATGAACATGATTTCACGAACCAGCCTCTTCTGGTCGAACTCGACCGTGTTCAAAGTGGTCCTTGAACATCGGAGGTCCATGGCCGGCCTTTTCCCCACTGCCTGGCGGTAGTTTTTGTCGACGGTGGAGGCCCAAGCAAAACGAATCTCGTCGGCTCTATCTTCCACTTCTTTGATTTTCGCTTTCGTAACTGTTGAACCAAGGAGACCGGAAGTGACGTTATCTTCTTTCCATATCGTTTGCGGGTCGCATGAGTCGAGAGTCTGGTACAAAACGTCGCCGCACTCCGACGCATGCAGAGTCACAATTCTACTTTCCCCCATGGGGGTTTTATATTCAAACCCGGTGATACCGACGATTGGGTAGCTCAAACGTTGGTCTAAATGTCCCTGGGAACGGAAAAGTCGTCGAGTAAGGGAACGGCGAAAATCTTTAAACGTTTCGCAAGCATATGGCGGTGCGGTTGAAGTGGGAGGTTGCATGCTTTGTTGACCTGTGCACACTTGTAGCAAGCTGTTGGTAGGCCTTGATTTTGTGTTGTATTGGTACATGTGAATTTCTTGCGAGCGGTCACTGGCAGCGAGTAGAACAGAGTTTAAATTGAAGGTAGCGCCATCGTGTGCTGAACCGATAACCGCAAGATGTTGACATGGAGTTCTATAAAAGAAAACCTATTTAAACTAC
Organism: Diplosoma virens; assembly: GCA_963680785.1. Lineage (NCBI taxonomy): Eukaryota > Metazoa > Chordata > Ascidiacea > Aplousobranchia > Didemnidae > Diplosoma > Diplosoma virens. Next base: position 8,944,043 of record OY796892.1, on the reverse strand, counting down.
GGAAAACGAAAAAACTATAAAAAAATTAAAAGCAAATAAACAAATTAATACATCATGCACGTTGGAAGAGGTCCGGGCGCTGAGCGACCCAGACGTGATTAGACACGTGATTAGACGTGATTAGAAGGACACAAGTCATTACTCGGGCTAACCAAGAGCTTTTCAAATAATAATATATTAGGAATATAGTATATCGTTACTCGCCTCAAATTAACTCCCCATTCCAATAGCGGCACCTTGTGATAACGGACGTCGTACAAGTCGATCACTCTGGTAGTAGCGACGGCGCACTGGAATTCATTCGCACGCGTGAAGCTGTTTCCACTAAGGATTGTCATTACCCGGTCGTCGCTGGAACATTTCGCGAAGCTCCTTAAACCAAAAACGTTCAACGTTAAAGAAACAAAAAAGCTTTGCGGGCATATGAACGCTTTTTTGACGTGGTAGAAACTAAAAAGTTAAAAATCGCATCGGAAAAAATAAACCATTCCATTGACAAGCTTATAACAACAAAAAACGCAAATAATAAGAATAACTAAAAACAAACAGCTTTAGGCTCGGTAGTACAACTGCTTACGTTTCCGATGTGTTTTGTCCGCGAATGTCAATCAGGTTTACTTGCGTTTTACTTGCAACAAATGCCTGTCTTGGATGGGAACCAAACCCAACCTGGTTCCATACTGAGCCTTTCGTTGCACTCTTGCGAACAAGAACAAACCCACCAGAATTGTCGCAGCTCTATTAAATGACAAACGAACACCAGTCAAACGAGCGAACTTTGCATCGCTAAACTTGTACACTAAAATTAAAGTTAATATTTCAAATTACATTGCAAAACATGAATCCAGAGGCTTTTAAAAACACAAGAGGTTCGTTCTGCAATGGACCACAGATGGAATATTTTTTATCGAAAGAGACCTTCAACTTTCTGATACTGCTATGGGTAAAAACAAGAACGTTCACAAACAACAACCTGCTCAGTATCGACGTTGGAATGGAGACGAGCATTCCACAAGTAAACCTTTCCGTCGTCAAGCCCCAGAAAGCACTCGCCATCAAGATAAGGACTGACCGCGATGCTGTTCACGACTCGAGCAGAACGGAACACGCTTACGTGCTCGACGCACTTCGGTGAACTGAACGACAGCCTATGAACAAAATAAAGATTTAACACAATATTGAACGACGAAAACAGAACCATGCACGGTATTTATTGGTGTGGTAGGTTTACTCGACCAGTCCGTTGGGAGCGCAGACCAAGACCGCGGAGTCTTAACTGTATTTTGTCATGGCATTATTAAGCATACGGATTAGAATGCAAACGTAGCAATGAGCGCAATTCAAACGCAAGGGAGCCACGTGACTCGAGCGACGATAAGGCAGATCGCGTTGGTAAAAACGCGGTGAAAACATGACAAGCATCCTCACAGCTTGTAATTGTCATCGTCGTCGAGGATCAGGCTCGTTTTTCTTCCGTCCACCATCGACATCATGGCGTGGTGCATTGTGCGAGTGCCGACATTGAATCGAGATGAGCCGTCAAAGGAGCATTGCGCGTCTATTTGAAGAATTCGACCGTTCAGAGAAAACCTACAAGTCGCACAATCACAAATCAACAAAACAGCAGTGAGCACGTTCGATTTTTATTGGCTGTGAAAAAGAACTAGATTACATGTTCCCAATAATCAACCTTGATAAATTAACACGTCAAATTTCTTAGAACTTTTGTACAACCTGGATAGGCTACCTGTAATCAGATCCAAGATGTAAATTTGGAGCAAATTCCTGAGTGCGGACAATCTGCAAGCGGAGAAACGCTAGATTTATAGAGTTAATCCCAGCATCGTAGGTTTACCTCGTGGCGCTTGTTAGTGCAGATCAACTGCACGCTTAGATCACTCATTTCTTTGCCCCCAGAACGAAATAAAAACCCATAGTTGAAGTCTTTTCTAAAAAAAATTTTAAAAATTGGTTACATAACAGTGGCTTTTTGCCGTTTTGAACTGATAATGAAAACGTAATTTTGAAAGTTAATAGTAGACCAGAGATAGCAAAACAAAGCAAAACATAGAAAAATCCATTTAAAGCATGTTACAAAGTTTTAACCAAAAACCAGAAAGAATTTCAACAACTAACCGCAAATTTCAAAAATCCGTTGACTTTCATACATGAAAGTATCAAGTATTAAAATTTTTTAAATTGTCGTTTTCAAAAAAATATTTAATTTAATCAAATGTTTATTTAGGGTGACACTTAAGCTATGGCCGAACTTTTCCACAATTTTTTTACCGATAGAAATGTTGTGCAATCGTTTAGACAAAATAATTGCATCTGCATAAGCGAAAGCAAGTGCTTATAATAATTTGTAAATTGTACGGTAAAGCATTATTTGTTTCATTTTTCTTTTGTGTTTGAACACGGGCGCATATCACCAAAAAATGAAAAAAAACTTTTCAAAAATAACAACCAATAGTTTGAAAAACGTCTTTAACAATGAAAGTCAATGGTTGCTAATACTTGCTGTCGATATGCTTGTAGCTCAGTGTGCCTCCGGTGTGTGATAAATCGTATGAAACTTTGCTCGCTTCGGTCATGATTTCTTCTAGCAACAGCTTGTTGAGAAGTGGCAGAGGAATGTCGAACATGTACGGGCTGACGTGGCTTGGAAAGGAGATAGTCTTAGAACCGCAATTGAATTTTGGCAAAAACTTATGTGGTAGCTTGTGATTGCAATCAAGCTGTGCTTCCTGCAACGTTAACATAAGAAAATTCAGGACAGAGAAAACTAAACATAATAATCAGTATACCGTACGTATACACGTCGTTATTTTTCTCTAATAAAAGTTTAGCTTATAAAATGTTTCATTTATTTACACTGCTGGTCGCGGCTTAAAAAATAATGAAAAATAAATACCTACACGACCGGGCAAAATTTTTTCATTTGTGGAACGCGCCGTCGTCAAAAAAAACGGAAAATATTGTGACAACAATCGAAGAAATGTTCCTTGCGCGGCATCAGGATGGTCCATGGCAAAGTTGGCAATATGACGTTCAACATAAGCATAATCTGAAAAACTTGGTTACGTAACACAAACCTTATTCTACTATCAAAGGATTAGGTACGGTAAGGAATGTTTTTTAAAATTATCATATCGGAATTTCGTACTTTACTAAAATACCGTACGTACGTAGTAGTACAAGACAAAATTCTTTCCGTAAGTAATACCGTAGCTTTCCGTACAAACTATTTTACTAAAATTTTGTTCTTAGGTAACAGCAAACACGTGCTGAGATAAATATCAGTCGGAGCAGAGAGGTTACGCTCATTTTACTTTCTCTGGAGAAAACCGGGAAACTGAACCAACCAACTAGGGGAAAGTCGGGTTTGATGAGCCAATCAATTATTTCAAGACACAAAGCATGTTTTTCCTGCCATTCGTACACCCAACAATGTGCTTTAACAATCTTTTTTCAGTCAAAATTTCCAATTTCTAGTATAACCAACTCTGACTTTAAAGAGCTTTTTGTATTTTTGTATGTTAAAATTAATTCGTAGTATTTTGCTTTATAGTTTTTAATTTCTAGAATTTTCAAATTAAGGACCAAAATTTGGTAAAGATTCAACACGAAGGTTCATTTTCAAACTAAGGAACCAGCTAAGCTTTTTTTCAAACCAAGAAATCATACTAAGCCACACTAAGCTAGAATTTTCAAACCAAGGAACCACACTAAGATTCAACACTAAGGTTAGGGCTAGCAAGCGTTTTAAGACAAAAAAGTTACATTTAAGAAACACCTTTCAGGGAAGTTGAAATTGCACGGCATCTAATTCAAACACATTGCTTAAAGCCTTATTAATTTGTTTTGTAGATTAAAATTATTGTTTAAAAAAAATATATAATAAAAAAGCTATTATTACGATTCTGATCCAAGCACCGTTATAAATTAAATGTAAACCAATATATATGACAGCAAAAGTCGAGCGCGAATGTAAAAGATTCAAGCTGTTTGTGCAAACAGTTGTATTGGTGTCGGACTGTGATTTATGATTCTGAAATGATTTAAATAAAGTTCATAAAACGATCAAAAAATTTTTTGTATTTCCTGAACGTAAAGATGTTGCTTTAGCTTTAATCAGCGATGTAAAGAAATAATCTTAGCTATCCAGCAATAGCAAGTAGTCGCACATATTTAAGTTCTTTTGCAATCTTTCTTGTGTTATTTAAAAATTGTAATTTTATCTTAAAACAACATTTTATTTTCATTTGTTTAAAGACATTTTTACAGTTTTAAGTTTTTAAGCCAAATTTTTTTGCGAAAATATTTCAACTTAAATATGCGTGACAAAATCATTGCTTTTTTATTTTCACGTTGTTTATTCTATCTATCAATATATGAAACTATAAATTTTAGACGTATTTTTGGTGCATAAACTTCATAGGTTTAGATCTGCTTTTCACTTGTTGGTTGCTTGGTGGATAATACAGTAGGTTCCACGCAGTGGCTCATCGATCGCACACGTTCGGGACCCATGAGCCATTGATAGGTTGGTGAATAAACTTCATTTGTAGACAAACTAATCGTGCCGGAAAGATGCATTTTACAATAAAATTCGAATACTTTATCTTGAATTTATAAAAAAAAAAAAATTGTTATCTATATTAAAGTACCCGTTCTGGATTTTTATAACGTTGAGAAAAAATGTGGCTTGTGGGACCCGACTCTCATCAACTTTATTTAATAGCAAAGAGCATCAACTCGACAAGATACTAATTGAATTAACACTTAAGGATGAAAACAATAATAATATTGATGTTATTAACTTATCATCATAAAAAATAAAAACAGCAATGAACAGTATTGAAAAAAATATTTAAATGTTTTTAAAAACCCAATGTAATTATACTGCGAACAAAAAGTTAAAGCGTTGCCAAGCTAAAACAATATTCTCTCGATTATGTCTTCTTTAACCCCAATGTTTCAAATCATTTCAAATGTACCTTAGACTCGTAAAATTTCTCTCAACGATAGAAGTTGCAAATTTGTGTGACTTTTGGTTTCAACAAAGCAAACCTTTCGAAAACTTTCGATTGGTCTTCCGAAAAAAGCCAGTACAGAAAAAAATAACACCGTACTTCCGTACAGCACTATCAGAAAATACCATACGTAGTTTCGTACCGTACTTTTCAAAATTTTACGGCATCTTACCGTAATTACGTACCGCATCGTACCCAATACCTCCCTAAAATTGTGTGAAAAAATACGCAGTTTTTTGTACAGGTAAACATTGGATAAATCATAACACATCAAAAAATTTGCCATGTCTGTTCCTACTCCCTAAAACTTATTGATTAGATAATATAGGGTGATCAATATTTAGCGTTACAACTTCAAATAACTGTATTTGGGAAATGATACGTACAGTTGGAGTAACACAGGTGAAATATTGTTACAGAATGAATATAAATTCAGTACAAATACAATTTATTCAATATGCTTTCCATTCGAATCAATTACAAGCTGAAGACGCCTTGAAAATGACCTGCAAGAGTCACGAAGTACATCCTGGAGCATTTTCGACCATTCCTTCCGTAGTTTGGTCTTCAGTGCCTCCAAACTTTTATGATGTGTTGCTGAGACCTTGCTCTCGAGGTACCCCCAGATACCAAAATCGAGAGTACTCAAATCGGGTGATGAAGGAGGCCATTCCTCTTTGGAAATAAAGTAAGGAATATTGGCTGATAGCCACTCCTGCGTCTTTTTGGCTCCGTGTGACGGTGCTGAATCTTGTTGAAACGTCCAAAGACGTTTTTTAAAGCGTTCTTTTGCCCAGGGCAACAATGAACCAACAAGGACGTTATTTCGGTAATTCTCTTGGTTTAGTTTGACGCCTTGTTCTACGAAAACAAAAGGACTTCTTCTAAATTCGGTAACGGCAGCCCAGACCATCACTGACGCCGTCCCTTGGGCCAGAGTGACTCTTCGCATCACGTGACCAAACACGATCATTCTGAGGATTCACATGGTGTTGAACGTCGAATTTCTTTTCGTCGCTGAAAACGCGGTTAGGAAGCGTGCCTGCCTCAAGGCGGGAAAGGAGAATTCTGGCTCTGGCAAGGCGTGACTCGTGACTTTTGCAGGTCATTTTCGAGGCGTTTTCAGCTTGTAATTGATTTGAATGGAAAGCATATTGAATAAATTGTATTTGTACTGAATTTATATTGATTCTATAAAAATATTTCACCTGTGTTCTTGCAGTTGTACGTATCATTTCACAAATACAGTTATTTAAAGTTGTAACGCTAAATATTGATCACCCTGTAGATGGATGACTCTATGAAATTGTTATCTAAATCAAGCTATTCAAAGATTCTAACAAAAAGATTTACAAATCAAGTTATTTACGCCATTTAGTCAAAAGTAATGTTACAATGCTCACACCAAAAACATTAATTAATTACTTACTGCAAAATACTTTAATCTGAAGTATTGTATTATCTTAATAAACTAAAAAAATATTCTCCCTAAATTACAATTTAACCTAACTCGCCAACAACAAAAGAAAAAGATATACAGTATAACATTTTCAAGTAACACTTTAAATTCATTGATTGTGTAAAAGCGATTTCTGATGTAATGCAATGACAAAAAAAGAAAATATTTTTGAAGGTGCATTACTTTTAACTTTGTTATTACTTCCATCACCACGAACTGGACGTCGTTTGTGAGCCAAATCTTTTTCTGTTGGAAAACTTAACAACTTGCAAATCGTCTCCGGATTTCCGAGAGGTAGAGCTGGATGTGAAGGGAAGAAAATTCTGAAATTAAGATGCGCATTTTTTAATAACAGAGTTCAGAGATTTTCATTGTAGCTAAGTCTAGAGGTCAATGCAGCATCAAACAAAGTGTTTAAAATGTTAATAGTCATAAGCAAAAGTCATCATTCTGTAGTTGCGTTTTGTTAAAGAAAGCAAGATATAAATCTCAATCGACAAAAATTATAATTGCCAAATTAATAACTTTTGGCCTTAAACTTTAGCAGATTTTTAATTGTTGCAGCAACATATCTTGCAGTTCAGTGTTTGCCAGTCAATGTTTTGGTAAAATACAAATGTAATTTTTCAAAACGGTAAATTGAAAAAAATGACATCATTTATAATTGCAACATTTTCTTCCCAATTTCTTTAGCAAACATTGCTTTTTACTCCAGGATAAAAAAAAAACAAGTACTGTATACAATTTGTCAACATCAAAACCCTTTTTTTCTCACAAAAACATTTACCACTAAGCACAAAGCAATAGCAATAAAAATTTCGACCATTTACTTATCAATATCAGTTGAATCTTTATCTGATGCCATCAATTTTTGTTTTGCTGCATGAAAAAGAAACTTTCTTTTCGTTTCCTAAAATAAAAATTTTGCATAGTTTATATCACTTTGTTTGAGAAGTCTTAACTCTTGAGAAGTCTTAACTCTAATTAGGAGGAAATTTATATTTTCTAAACAAGCTAATAAATCAAGCAAAAACTTTGAATTAGACAGCAATATTTTGTTATTTTTCAAGACATGTTGAGGCAATCATTAGACACTTTCTCTAATCATAACACCATTGCTATGTTTCTGTTAAATCAAGATGATAAAACCATAGGGTGATATTTATTGCAATTTCTTAATGTTCTTATTAAAATAGCTTGCCAGTACGATTGCTTAGGTCATAACCAGGGGTGCCCAAACTTTTACTTGTCATAGGCCAAATATTTGTGTGTAAGTTTATCATGGGCCACAATCACTGCAGTAATCAAGATGATGTTCTCATGCAAGTTAGTTCGAAAATTTTATATTTAATTTCTTGATTTTTGTCTCCAAAACAGAAAAAAAAAGTTTTCATACAGATTCACGCTCTAAGTTACAGTTTTTGTCTCTAAAATCAGGTGTTTGCCTAAAAAAAAGAAAAAAAGGTCTCCACTCTGATTCAGGCTATATTTTGTCAATTAAATGCAAACTAAACACAGGTTGAACATCGTTTGTCTAGTCTTTTTTAAAAACTTTTGCAGCACCCTCAGGAATCTTTCATGAAACAATGGTTGAGAAAGTTTACGGGCACTGCAATAATTCAAAATGTTTGAGCATCTAATTAGAAATTCCTTGGAGGCTGCACCAATAGGAGGCCCATGGGTTGGACACCCTTGGTCATAACACTTTGTGATTTGGGAGCAGAAGAATGCAAGTTAAATGTCAGTCAGCCTAAGTGAGTTTTGTTTCTCCCTTGAGAAAGGCATTTCTTAAATGAAATTATGCTCTTACCTACAATGGTTATTGATTGTTAGTGACTCTGCTTAAAATAGAAAAGAGCAATCATGCCAATATGGCCATACAAACAAAAATGATAAATTCTACTTTTTATCTTATTAATAAATTAAACAAGAAGAAACAGAAAAGCCTTTATTTCAAAAAAATTTATATTTAATTTGCTGTAATCTAGATTTTTTTTAACACCAACCAATACTGAGCAAATCAATAAAAATCTACTGTATAAACATTAGTAAAAACTAAGCAAAGAAAATACATGTCAATATCAACATTGGATTAAAGCACAGAAGGTATTTTTAACAAGAAATTAATCATAACTATCTAGAAAAACAAAATAATTATCAAAGGCATGTTTATAAATATTTTAACTAGGTAATAAAAAAGCATTAAAAAATAAATAATCTAGAAAGTATTTTTTGTGCAGTAGTTATTTCATTTGCATCCTTGGGAAAGACACTTTACAGTTGCACTGCTTGGTGGTCTTGTCAAACACTTCTAAATTTCAGTCATATCTCTGTGAATTTCAAGCAAACAGCAATATCTTGGCATCTTTGGAAGCAGGTTGGAGTAATTGCTTACCCTATGTATTACCACCTCCATTGCTTTCCTATGAGTCAGGAGGATAAACATAGAGATAAAATAAACAAAGTAAATATAAGTGATAACATACATAAAAAAAACTTAAACTAATTTAAGTTAATGCAAGTTGCAACACACAGTGACATAGAGGCTTTGTGGTGAAGTTTTTTTAAACCTTTTAGAGCTCCAACCTTTTACAGAATTTAACCCTTTAGGAAGTCATACAGAGTTCCACAGGAACCACAGGAAGAGCTGTGGTACTATATGAGAAAATCAGGAATGACAGAAAAGTATGTGCGATTTGTACAGCATATGTACATGAAAAGCGAAACAGTGGGAGGTGTGCAGTAGAAACTACAGAAAGATTCAAGGTTAAGGTTGGACTGCACCAGGGATCAGTGTTAAGCCCGTTTCTGTTTGCAGTGATAATGGACAGGCTAACAGATGAAGTAAGGAGAGAACCACCATGGAGGATTCTGTTTGCTGATGATATTGTGATTTGCAAAGAGACCAGGGAAGAAGTGGAGCAGAGACTAAAATCCTGGAGGTATGCATTGAAAAGAAGAGGAATGAAAATAAGTAGGTCAAAGACCAAATATCTCTGCATAAATGAAGGAAATGACAAAGAAACAGTAAAGATGGAAAATACAGTACAAAAGTGTCAAAAGTAAAGGAATTTAAGTATTTGGGATCAATGGTGCAAAAAAGTGGTAGTTGTGAGGGAGGTAAAGAAGAGAGTGCAAGCAGGATGGAACAGATGGAGAAAAGTATCGGGAGTAATCTGTGACAGGAGGTTACCAGCTAAAGTAAAAGGAAAAGTGTACAGTTCAGTGGTGAGACCAGCAATGATGTATGGACTTGAGATGGTGGTAGTCACAAAGAAACAAGTGGAAGAGATGGAAGTTGCAGAGATGAAAACGTTGAGGTTTGCCATGGGAGTGATGAGAAAAGACAAGATTAGAAACAACTACATCAGTGGTACGGTCAAGGTAGAATGGTTAGGAATGAAGATGAGGGAGGGCAGGCTGAGGTGGTATGGAGATGTCATGAGGAGAGACCAAGAGTATGTAGGAAGAAAGATTATAAAAATGGAGTTACTTGGAAAGAGGAAAAGAGGGTGACCAAAGAGAAGATTTCTAGATGTAGTGAAAAAAGATATGGGGGAAGTTGGTGTGCGGGAGACAGACATTAAAAACAGGACAGTTTGAAGAAAGATGATACGGTGCTAGATTGAAGGAAAAGGCCAAAAGAAAAATCCTTAGGAAATCATAAAGCAAAATACTTTAAAAAATCATTTGTAAAAACATGTTGGCTTAAAGTCAACCACAGGTTTGACAAATTTTCAAACTTAAAAGTCCAGCAACCAATTTTCTTGCTTACCACTTTTTTTTACCCTTTACCAACACAGTTAAAGTGCATTGGTTAAAATGTTGGACAAAAAATGCAAGGCCTAGGTTTGATTTCCAGTTATTTTATGTTCCAGAAAAAAACTTATAAGGAAGGCATTATTTAAAATGGCTTTAGGATTAGTTCAGGTTAGGTAGGGCTACATTAGAAGTTAAATTTAAATTAAGGATAAAAGGTGCTTTTAAGTTACTTGACACACCCTTGTTTTACTTTTCTCTTGTTCCTAATTTTCTGTCATATCTAATAACAATGCAATGTTTCTCTTTTTGATCGCGTCCCTTTTTTTTCTTGCATCTCTTTTATTGTGTTTGACGGCAAGTATCACATTGAGTTAGGGGCTAGGGCAAGTGTCAGGTTAGAGTTAGAGGTTAGGGTAAGAAGGTTTGGGTTCTAGAATGGTAGGGTTAAAAAGTTGGTGTTAAAGGTTTAGAGTTAAGATTTTAGGGTTAGAAAAAAAATTGAAGTTTAGGGTTAGAAAGTTAGGGTTAAAAGATGAGTTTAAAAGTTAAGGTAAGAGGGTTAGAATTAGAAAGTACGGATTGTCTCAGTACGCAATTGACAACAAGCAATATTTAACCAGCAAGTCATCTTGAGATTATAAACAAGAGAAAATTTTAAAAAAAGTAAAATCGCAAGTGTGTCAAGTAATCTAAAAGTGGTTCAATTAAGATTAAAGTGCATTAGAACAGTACTCAACAACCTTTTTTCACTTAACTTGAAAAACTTCCAAAATTTTGCTGCACACCATGATCAAAAATCTCTTCCGTTAAAACACAAAATAGACTTCATGAATTATTTTATGAGTTAAAAAGCCTTGCTAAACCTCTAGTCAGCAAACTATCTTGTAATTATTATCCTTTAATTTAAAAAGGTTTCTTCAATTTTAAAAAAGTAAGTTTGGATTACCATTATTCTGCAACAAGCTTAGCATTGTCTTGTGACACATTATTATGCCTTTGTTTCCCACAGTTCTACTGTAATTTCCATGTCTCATCAGCTTTGCTAGACTTAGCTATACTGACCAAAATGAAACAATATTAATTTATCAAAAATTGTACCAGAAAATTCATTATTATACTTTTGATTTTAAAAAATTAATGATCCAGCATTATAAGCTACCAATAATGTCAAAAAATTAATCAAGACTATCATAACTTAAATTTTGGTAATTTCATTGCCAAAACTTGGGTATATTAATAATACTCTTTAATTGTTAAAAAAAAGCATATACTTCTATAAAAAAATCAATTTTACTCAATGAAGTCAGCAAGCTCCAATTTAAAAATTTTGGGTCTTTTCAAAAAGTCATTGTGAGCGATTTTTGTTTGTAAAACTAACCCAGATCCCCCTAAGGTGACTATTGTCTTTTGAGACATTCTTTTTCTCTTGGTTTTTTTCTTTATTCCATCTTGGTGTCCAAAGGGGGATTCTGGGTTAGTTTGACCAAAAAATTGCTTACGGTGACTTTTTGAAAAGACCAAAAATTTTTATACCAACAGATATGTTCAAACACAAAAAAATGTATATTACTTTTACAAAATTGACAGTTTTAATAAACTTTTACATGCAAGTAATCTGTGCATAATCATAATCAGCCCAAAGCTAAAATGCAATAAACATAAAAAAGTACCAAAACTTTATACCAAACACAGTGTAGATTAACATGCTGCATTAAAAAAGTTTTATTTCTGAGCATACTATTCTAAATTGTATTTTAAATGACACACAAAAAGGTTAAATAATGACACTTAGCTACTTACATCAAACCTTAAATTAATATTTTCAAAGCAACCATAATTAGTGAATGCATATTGAAAATCATTGTTTGTGTGTTTGCTGGAATGAGGAAAGCAAAACTCATAAAATTCAGAATGCTGAAAACTTGTCATTTTAAAGCTACATCAAATTAGGTTATTACATTGCTTTCATTCCTGTAAAAAGCAAGCATATGGATAGTTTATACAAAAAAACTTAACTCACTAATATTCCAGTGCTAACAGTTTTTGGGTTTACTTAATATTTAATTAAATTTACAATTAATATCATTAAATTGTATAATACTTAAGGCTTAATTAATCATCAATGTTAGAATAATAAACTATTATTTAACCTTTTAACTTGGAAGAAAAACAGCCAAGGATTAAAATTGGCACAAATAACAATTGCTTATATTTAGTGATAGCTTTTTAATACAGACTAAATGGAGCAGCATACCTGGTCCCCCTAAAAACCATAAAAAGTGGCCCACCATAAGCAGAATATCATTCTATTTTTTCATAGTAGCACTATCACTTTTTTAGAGCGAAAATGGAGATTTTTGACATCGATTGTAAGTGTTGACATTTTTTTTAGATATCACAACAGTTTTGAGACAAAAATGGGGATTTTGAATATAATTTTAAAGTGATGAGCTTTTTATAGAAATCACTATATTTTTGGAATGAAACAAAAAAACTTGACACACTAAAAAACCCTGTACTTTAGCGCGATAAATTAATTCACGAATGCTTTTCATTTTAAGCAATAATAACCACAGAAGGGATCTGGGTTAGTTTCACTATCAAAAATTGGGTAATCGCATTTTTTTTTCTAACCCTGCTAAACTAACCCGGATCCGAATCCCCCCTGTAGTTATTATTGCTTAGATTATAACCGAAAGCATTCGTGAATTAATTTACCGCGCTAAAATACAGGATTACCCATTTTTTCTTTTGTAAGGCTATCGCTGCTTACACCTTAGAAGAGGTACTTAGGTATTGCTGCCCTGTTGATATTTCTATTTGTCTGGGTTTTTTTTTAGCTTTTATATAGTAACTGTACAATGAGTTGCTTGTTAAGATTGTTAAACAAATAGAAGTAAAGTTAAATGCTTTTTTACGTTAAAAAAAATTATTATTAACTCCAGAGTTAAACAGCGTTTATGCAAATATTGCAAGAGTGATCGCACTCATTCGCCACGCTCCGAATAAACTGAAAATAATCTCAACTGAAGATTCTTGCTTAGTGCTTACGTAACATGTATATTATTTTAATAATAAAACTTAGCTTATCAACACATACTGCAAGCAATATTTACTTTATACTTTTTTAGACCACTATCATTCATTAGAATTATAGCGGTCTTTTTTAGATATAAATTTCTTGTGATTGGTCATGCTTCTACAAAAGTTAAGACAACGTGAACTGAAGTCAAAACATTGATAAGGATTCTGGAACATATAAAATCTGACGTATTAAACGGATTCCTTTCCCTTCTCCGGAAGCTGCGAAGTTACTAGTATAGTCATTTCAGCTTTACAAATGAATGAAAAGGATTGGCATTTTTGACAAATTTAAGTAATTAATTCAGTTCAGTCGTTTTTTATTTCCGCCACTTGTCGAACAAAATACTTACATCAACGTAATTACACTATGGAAAAAGGAACATGCAACAAAACGAAACAACGTTGTAACATGCAAAAACTCAATAAATTACACTAGCAAAGGTAACGGCTTGCATGGTTGCATCACCTAGAGAAAAAATATACATACGAGTATAAAAAATTTTTTAAAAAATGCCTAAAACAAAACAAGACGATAAAAAAATGCATAAAAACAAAAAAAATTAAGACAGCCTTTTTTGTTATTATAATATTATTTGCTGGCATGTAACCCCAACAAGGGAGGCTTTCAGGTACTACACCTTGCCCAAGGGTGACCTGGAGGAAGTTGTAATTGGGTATCCTCATTCATCCCGACTTATCAGTTGATAAGCTTACAACCGGATGCAGTTTACACTCATACCTAAGAGAAACATATTAATAGACAAGACTTGTTTTTGTAACACATTTATTTTCGTTTAAAATTCTTTAAACGCATTATTTAAAGTTCCAATAAGAGTTTATTTTAAGACTCTGCTGGCATTAAACTTTTTTATCTGGTCAATTGTTAGGAAAAAAAAAAGTTTGTCGAGTTGCAAGACTAGTTTAATACAATTTGGGATTAAGCGATTGTTCCAGGTGCATGTAGAGTGGAATTCTTGAATTGATATCGACGATGACCTGAAATATAAAAAGAAAACAGCAGCAGGCAGGAAAAAAAAATTTTTTTTTTATGTTGCAGGTACGGCACTATGTTTACGTAGATTCGTCAAGTATTGCGTCAGTTAGATAATAAATTTTTAGTTTGTTTTTGAAAGAAACTAATGTAGAGCAGTTTTTAATTACTTGAGGCAAAGTATTCCAAATTTTCGGTCCAATAAATTTAATTGATTGTTGGCAGATTGTTGTTCTAAAACACGAAAAAATAATTTGACTATCACTTCTAGTTTTAATTTGACATGGTTTAAGCTGAAATAGTTGTTGAATTGGAATAGAAAGAGTGCGTTTTTGAAATTTATACATTAAAATCGCAATTTCACTTTCATACAATTGCTGAATATTTAAAAGCTCGTTTTTGATCATAACATTTTTTACAGAGCCTCTCCGTTTTATTCCATACATGGCTCGAATAAATTTATTACAAATACGTTAAAGTTGATTGATTTTTGTGCGATTTCCAAAGCACCAGCTGGTGATACAATATCTTAGATGACTTAATAATAATGAATTGTACAAAATTAGCATTGCTTTAGTGGTAAGACACGGTTTTACACGCATAATACTTCCTAGAGAAGAACGAATTTTTCGTTTTATCATATTCATGTGCTCTTTCCAGCTTAAATTTTCATTAATTATTACACCCAAAAAGCGAATTGATGAAACTTTTTCAATAGTATTATTTCTAAAATGTACTTCAAACGATGTATTTGAGACGGAATAATTACTTTTTCTAGGAGTAAAAAGTAGATATTTAGTTTTTGCTGAATTTACTGTTAGTTTATTCGAAGTCATCCATTCATCAATATTTTTAAGTTTAAGATTAGTTTTTGAATAGATTGATTGTATATTTTTACCAGTAATAAAGATGTTAGTATCATCAGCAAACGATACATTTGTGCTGAAATCCAAGCAGTTTCTAAAATCGTTAACATAAAGTATAAATAAAAGAGGACCCAAACTTGAGCCTTGAGGTACCGATCTGGTGATTGGCTTTATAGTTGAAGAAAGACAATTATTGAATTGCACCTGTTGCGTGCGTCCTGATAGATAGCTTTCAAACCATTCGAATGCAGTTCCTCGAATTCCATAATAATTCACTTTATAGAGTAGGATGTCATGGTCTATAGTGTCAAAGGCTTTGGAAAGATCCAAGAAAACACAAATTGTTAACAGTTTTTTTTCAAAAGCATCAGCTATGTTGCTAATAACTACTGTGGTAGCATGGCTTGTGGCATGACCTGGGCGAAATCCAAATTGTTCTGCATTAAGAATGTTGTAGCATTTCAAGAAGTTGTACAATCTTTTATACATAATTTTTTCCAGAAGTTTTGAAAACGATGAAAGTAAGCCGATAGTTAGATAGATTTTTTGAATCGCCTTTTTTAAAAATAGGAACTATTGAAAGCATCTGGTAATTAGCCATGGAGGAGTGATAAATTGAAGATATTGCTAAGAGCATGCAATGCATCATCTGAAAGATACCTCAAGACAATGGGCGGTATTTGATCAAATCCAGTACTTAACTTTGGTTCAATTTCTGCTATTAGTCTTTTCAATTCAAGGAAACTTGTTGAAAAAAGATATATTGAAGATAGATGAGAAGATTTTAAATAATTAGAAAAGTGAGAATTAGAATTAGGTAAATTTTTAGCTAATTTAACTGCTGCATTTGAAAAATGTTCATTAAATGCATTAGCAATTTCAATGTTATTAGTAAGTGTTTTATTTTTATGTAAAAGAGAAGTAGTTTGTAGTTTGAAAACTTGTAGTTTGTAGTTTGAGACTTGAGTTTGTTTTGAATAAATGTGACTACTAATTATAAAAAACTGTGACTACAGAAAAGTACAACAGCGAAAAATTAAATTATTAGAGGCGTATTGACGAAAGATGCATGAAAATTGTATAAATATAAAGATAACTTTACAACATCAGGCGTTGAATAACATTACAACATTTGATGCAATTCGAAGAAAAATGTCCTGCTCCTTCGTTTATGGTTGTTACGATTCTAATAATAAATTAATTTTTTCTTTAATGACCTCGGAATGTTTTATTAATTCAGCATATTATAAATACTACAACACATTAGTTTATTTACAATAAATTTTTGGTAAAATTTTTTTATTTATTTTTTTTTTTTTTTTATTTTTTTTTTTAAAGTGTTGTTTTTTTGTGTGTGTATCTCATTTTGTCTAGTTTTTGCTGTTTTTGTTTTTGTTTTGTTTTTTCTGTTATGGACTGGGAGTCTGATTTAAATAAATAAATAAAAAATAAAAAAAAATAAATAAAAAAATAACTAAAAAGAAAAAATAAAATAAGATAAAATAAAAAGTAAAAATAAATAAAAGAATTTGCTTAAAATATCATTCTGCAGCGATTGACTATCAGCATGAAATGATTTAATTTCAAACGGAATTACATTGCTTGTATGGTTTGCACTTACACAGTGATCTGTGTAAGTGCATGAAATTAATTTCATTATAAAGTTTGTCGTCAGAGCCACGTGGCCCAATTTAAGTTTACTATAAATAGAAAAACATCGCTCTCATCAAAACCGAGACTATAATTTCGCTGATGGAACGATGACCGTGATTTTGCTGAATGGTCAGATGATTATTGTTTTTTGCTGAATAAGTTTTAATACTTTGCTGAAGAAGTTTGCTGTATTGTGCTAAATTGCTGCTCTTGTAAAACCGCAGGTAAAAATCCTCTCCTTTGTATAAGTTCCAACTAGGCTATATTTTTTCTTGGTCGGGCGTCAGAGTTACGCATTTAAATATAAGGGTAGTTTGTAACTTGGGGAGATTTCGATGACCTTATCCAAAAGTTCAGCACCATGAGGACGGATAAAATAATTGAATTCCGTTAAATTATCAGACAAGCCAGCATTTTTTTAACGGAAAGTGAATTTAAGAATCTTTATTGCTAAAAAATATAAGTTAATCTTCAAACCAAGAATTGCGAGTTCATTTTTAACAAAAAATTGAAATTTAAAATTTCTCTTTAAACCAGAGAGCCTGGTCCAAGAAATAAGAGGAGGGGTCATTTTTTAGTGAGTCAACTTTTTTTGTCCCAAAAAGAGAGTGATTTCTAAAACAATGGTCATCACTTTCAATCAACCTACGAAATCTAGTAATCTCTAAAATAAAAAATAAAAAAGATTATCAATTTCAATCGGGTAGCCTACATGATTCTTAACTTCGTCCCAACGTTAGGGTGCAGAAACCACTGTCATGGTGCTGCTATAAAAAAATAGAAAAATATTATTCCTCAAGATCAGTGGCGGCTTGTGGCTTTCATTAATGGTGGGGCCAGCAAAACAATTATTGAAATGTCAAAAAGTTTGATTCGTAGACTACCTAAATTTAAAGGCGGGGTAAATAATTTTTTAGCAAAAAATGCGATATTCGCTATCGCGATATCGATATTGTAGTATTCGCTAGTGAGTAATTTGACACCATTTACTGGAATAGCTTGTTTGAAGTTAAATTACGTCGTATTTTGATTTGGAAATACGAAGATCACACAAAATATAAATAAAAACTAAGCATGTTATTTATAAATGAAAATGAACATAACTGATAAACAACCACAGCTGTGAAAAAACATGCGTTGAAAAGCAGAAACTGATGTCTCACAAAACAATGCACAACATCACCCAATATCAACTGAATAATAACTAATTCTTTAAGGCTGCACACGGACAGGCGCAGCTAACGTCCGTTTATAAGTTACGTCTGTTTGGGCCAGACATCGCTGGCCCCAATTTTGTGCTATTGATTTGCATAGTAAAATCTTCACAAAGCGCGGCGCGTGAGTTGTTGGCTTTAGATGTAAATATATGGGAGTAAATGGGCCAGAATATATGGGCCCTACTGGATCGTTTTGAAGAGATTTCAGAAAATATTTGAAAATATTTCTTGTTATTTTTCGGTTAACTGTTATCTTGGCACGCATGTAAACATTTCGATATTTAATATAGGGTTTCTCTTTAGAAATTCACATATTATTAAGTCAAATTTTTAGTGGGGCCCGGCCACTGTGGCCCCTATGTACGAGCCGCCACTGCTCAAGATAATGCCCATATAATCAAAGCAAAACTACATAAGCACTTTTAAAAAATTACAATTGCCAATTGCCACATATTGCTGCCAAAATAGCCAAAAAGCCAAAGACAGTGACATATTACCATTCGCCATGTGCTGTTCTCACTGCCTCATGGCATTGCTATGCCACTTCCATGTGCTCAGTCATAGCCTTACAAAAAGGGGGCTTGGTGCAAGAAAAGTAAGGGGGGGCCATTATTTAGTGTTTAAAAGCAAAGCATTCTCTAAAAAAAGATCATTGTTATAACGGAAGCCATTTTTTGTGTATAGAAAGAAAGTGATCTCTAAAAAAAAAGGCCTTCATTTTAGGGGGGAAGCTGTCAAGCTTAACACTAGTGTTCAAATCAGTATGGTCTTTGTGATATTTTTTCGTTCCTCTTCTATAAAGAACACTTCAGTTTTATATGTTTTGTCTTTCTTTATTATATTTCATCATAACTAGTAACTGCGTTACTAAGAAATACAAATTATGTGATGCATGTTGCCAAACCAAAATTACCAATATATTTCATTCCCTCCCCCATTGTACGTTTTATATTAAGTCTTATAGAGAATCGAGAGTTAATTTAGTTTTAACACAAAAATTAATTTAAAGAATGATAAAGGAATAAAGGAATATAGCAATAAAGGAATAAGAAAATACACATATAAGCAAGTAGAAGACGAAAAGGTAGTGTGGTAAAAATAAAAGTTTAATTGAGCACGGTCGTTTTGAATTAAATGATTGAATTATTCCATCACATAGTCATCAAAACAACGCGGTCGCCGATGTTCACGGTCAGACCGTCCAGGTTCCTCATATGAAATTTCAGTCTCGGTTGCTGCTCGGTAGAAGTTATTTCCAACTTCGTCATCAGAGTCGTCGTTCGGTTCAGTGTTTCTGACGTCACCATTATCGAGGTAATTTCTTGACTAATTAGAATTAGTGTCATTTCTGGGATGTGAATAACTCTTTCAAAGATGTATCTATTTTGTCAAATCATTCATTCTACTCGAGCTTAATCAAGTATCGGCGTTATTGGTGGTACCATTCTGTTACAGCAAGTTTCGAACCCGATTTAGTTTCGCTTTAGTTAATTTCTGGTCTTTGTTATTGTAAGCTTGATTTGCCTTTTTTACTGCGCCTAACGTATTTTTGTTTCTTATAAATTTAAGTTTTGATTATTGGAAAACACAGACAACAGACAGACAAAGAAGGATTGCATTTGTTAATCGGTAGAGTGGAATTGTTAACTTTGTTAAAGCTTTGAAACTTATTGGCTACTGTTTGAACGTCGATAAGTACGTCGACTACTGTTGGAACGTCGATAGAATATTGTTTGAAACTGTCATTAGATTTGTGTATTGTTCTTGTGTTTTGGGCAGGTTTGGCGTGGAATCCAAATCAATTAAATATCGTATCGTAAACGTACCGTAACTCGTATCGTATCTTAAATCGTATTGTATCGTAAACCGTATCGTAAATCGTAAATAGTTAATGGTCAACCGTCAATCATATAATTATTATATTTCTGTCTTTATTTATTTTTGGGTCCTTGTATCGTCGTTTAATTTATTTTAATTATTAATACATATTTACGCATCATTATTCAAATTTATTTACGCATCATTTAATTAATACCTTAAGCGCCAAAATTACCAGTAACACATATATATAAACTGTTAACTGCTTTGAGAAACATATTTAAACTGCCTTTGGTTGTAAAATTTAGCTCTGCATTGTGATTGTATTTACTGAGAATATGTCGATTTCCTCCAAAGGTTTTGAAGAAGAAGAGCGGCTTGAAGAGTTGTATGCCAAGTGTGACTGTTTGATGGCAGACAATGCAAATAGTAGTTTGACTAAAGAAGCTACTATTTCTTTAATTAATAATGTTTTTGCAGACATGGAGAGACTTGCCATGCAAGTTTGATGAACGCATTGCTAATTATTTAAGATAAGCTTACCGAGAAGGAAGTAGCAAGTGCGCTTTCGGTTCCACACACCCTTCGATCTCGTGCTTCAAAGGCAACATCAAAAAGAACCATTGATCAATGCAACTAAGCTCATTATTGCCCTAAGCAGGGGACCCAAAATAGAACCTTGAGTTATGTGGTTAATGTTTGAAGAAAGAACTCCATTGCTTACAAATATGGTATATGAGAGTAATTATATCCACCAGCACTGAAACTGCATGTGATGTAGAGTGATTTTTCCTAAAACCAAATTGCTTATCATAAAAAAATTTTTTTGGTTTAAAAAAAGTATTTAGCCTCTTATACATGATTTTTGAAATGTTGGATAAAATATTAGATATTTTTAAAGGACATGTGGGCCAGATAAAAGGAAGAAAATCAGAATAATGAGCATTACATAGAGGAGGACAGTCAACCAACCTTTTCGCTATATTAGAAAAATGATCATTGAAGTGGTTAAATATTAAAAGTGGGTCAGATATGTTATTACCATCTATTGTGAGGCACTTGAAATCGAGTTATTTCTGCTTGCCTAAAAATTTGTTCATCAATTGCCAGGTGCGTTTAATATCATATTTACAACTATTAAATTTATTTAGGTAAGGTTTCTTGCTTTGGCAAAAGCCTCTTTATATTCAAGATTCGAACTCGCGTAGATAACTTATTCAATTAAGCAATCAATTTTAGTTGCGCGTTTTCATTTAATTCTCAAACATGTTGTCAATTTATTTATATAAGCTCGCTCTTTTTGGCCATCCGAACAGAGACATGAATAAGTGAACTAAATTAGTTGGTATATAAAAAGTATAAAAGTATATTTGACTATATGTGCTATAATATTTGTTTTTCAATATTCTGTTTGAATAAGGGACTAAGGTTCAGTGGCGTACCGTGACTTTTCAGGTCAGGCATGCAATAATGAAATGATGACGTCATCAGTCTCAAAATTTAGCTCAATTTTAATATTTGATAAAACAAGCAATTTTTAAAATTTTGCGATTTATAGTCCTAGTAAATACACGAAGTTTTTTCATTAGTTAATGAAAGGTAAAAACAATAGTTTCTACTTTCTAGGGTTTCTCAATAATCACAAATATAAAATGTTTTTCCTGTATCGAAGTTGTCTAGCAAAGTAGGCAAAAGTGCCGAGTAAGCTTGCTTTTTTCTATAATTTCTATAATTTGCATCTGAATGTGAGTACTGAGTAAACGTAAGCAGTTTGTAGCAAGCGATGTACTGAGTAAACGTAAGCAGTTTGTAGCAAGCGATACTAGATAAGTTCTTCAACAACGTCACGCTCTATAACATGGGCGTGCATGCAATATCAAAACTGCATGCATAGATACGATATCAAACTGCTGAATAATCGAAGATTTAGATTTTAATTTAAGAAAAATTTCGCAAAAGAAAAAATATTCGGATAAAACAATGTCTGCAATGGAATATCCATCTATAATATTTCTTAGAACTACCAGTAGGTCTCGTAATTCCTTCTAGCAACAGAGTCAAAAAATGCAACTTACGTAATTCCTTCTAGCAACAGAGTCAAAAAATGCAACTTAGATTTTGCATGCGTGTTTCCAATTTTATTTTGTATTTTAGTGATAAGCTCTAGCTGAAGCTGTACTGAATGATCCGAGTTGCAATCGATAAAACGTATTTATGCGGTTATATCAAAAAAATAATCAACATAATATCATCAAAATTTTTATACTTTGAGAATTTTTTTCAAGATTATTTTTTTATTTTTTTTATACATGTATAATTATTTTTTTATAAAACTTCTAGGCATGCATGGAGAATACGCCCCTGCTAAGACTTTCATTTAATAAATTGTAAATGTTAAATATGTGTGTTTATAATCTATTTGAATAAGTAGGCTACATATCAATTGTAAAAGTTTTAGAGTTTTTTGTTTTAAAAATGCTTTAAATAATTTATCTTTTTTTAACAATAAATTCTTCAATTCTTTATCAAACCATTCTTTGTTCTGCTTTATTTTTTGTGGTTTTTGCAAGGGAAAAGATTTATCAAAAATTTTAAAGTATTTATCATAAAATATTTGATAACAAACATTAGTATCATATTCATTAAGAATAGATGATATAAAGAGATTCTAAAAAACAGGCAATGCTATTTTTAGTGTAAAAACGTTGGTATTGGTTGTTTGTAACTTTAAGTTTTTCGATAGATGTAGACAAAAATACAGAAAGATGATCTGATACACAGTAGGTAAGAATACCACAATTTAAATTTAAGGTTGTTTTACTGTTAGTCCAAATGTTAGTCCAATAACTCTTTTCTAACAAAAACTTTTCTTCAAAGACCAGTCAATTGACCGTGGCATCTTTTAAACAGTTTCTTTAATATAATCTTTTAATGTAATTGAGCAAAATATAACTGGTAAACTGTGACTGACTTTTTAAAGTTGATAATTCTTTTTGAAATTCTTTAGACTTATTTTTGGCTTATTTATGGCTAACTGCCAACGACGCCATGTAATATTCTGTCGTTTCTCTTTTATAAAGCACACTTCAGTTTTATATGTTTTGCCTTTATTATATCTCATCATAACTAGTAAGTGATAGCTACTAAGAAATACAAATTATGTGATGCGTGTTGCCTAACCCAAATTACCAATATATTACAGTCTTCAAAAAAATAGTTATTGTTTTAGGAGGGGCCACTTTTTAGTGTCTCAAAACAAAGTTGATTATCTCTAAAAAAAAATAATAAAAATAATTTTTTTTATTTTAGACATACCATCGACGTCCTGTTGCTACTATGAAGAAATAGAGCAATATCTTGTGTAGGGGGTCACTTTTTGATGTATTTAGGGGGGCCGGTACGCCTACTCCTTTTTGTAGCATATTAAAGGCATCACTGCATAAGCTGCTTTCATTGCCACCACCATAAGCAAAAAATGTAACAACCCCACCACTCAGTGCGGCCGCTCCGTTCGCTCCGTACTAAAGCCATTACTGCTCATAATATAAGTTTTCGTACTGTATGCTATCAAGCTTTTTTCAATGATCTGACCAATTTACGAAAGTTTTTACTGTTTTTATGAATTTGGCGCAGGGATTCCCAACCTGTGGTACGCGTACCACGTAGGCTATTTTGCTCAGTTAGAAGCCAATTTGTTACATTTGGTCTTTTTAGTAAAACTATGATGCGAGCAAAATTGTTTCGCTTCTCTTTTTTAAATTCTTTGATCTGGTATGTCTATGGCACAATCTACGACCCATGTCTTATATGTTTATATGCTTGCAGAAATGGACATCAAAGTATTTTATAAAATTATAAGGATTGAACCAAACATGAATTGAAAATCGTATTAACTACTAATTATTTTCTTTGAACCCGAACCTGAGCTCGTCGTCGTCGTTTGGAAAGATATCCACTCCAGGTCAGACACAAACAGGACTGGGGCCGAGGGTTTATCCTTCTACTATCCCTGGCTGCTGTACTGCCTGGATCAGATGCTGGCAGTGATGTTATTAAGCCATGTGGAGCCCGATGTATAGGGCACGCTGTTAGAACATGGTCTGTGGTATTGTTCAGAGGCGCCACACTCGCAATTCGGTGAAGGAGCAAAGACCCTATCTGTGCATGGACGAATGGGATCGCCCAACACCAGTCCGCAGGTGGTTGAGCTTAACCCAAGCTGCTCTGGATAAGCCTATCCAACAGGCCTGGCACCGCTCTCGGGCCAAAAACACGGAGCCATTTTCACAGTACTCCGTTTTTCATTTGTGATTTGTCCGTTCAGAAGCGCGGATGCCAAGTCCGGCAAAGTTGTCCAAAAGATTCCGCGAAGCTGGTACAAACGGGCAGGGCCCAGAGATCCACGGTGAGCTAAGGAGAGTGTCATCGCTCCCATTCGGCGAAGCTCAGCTGACTGGATGCCTGAGAGTATGGGTAAGTGGTCCGTTGGAGTGGGACGCAGGCATCCAGTAACTATGCGCAAGGCGTCGTTTTTAAGACACTGTCGATGAGGCGAGTGAGCATTGCGACACCAGACTGGTGCGCAGTACTCAATTGCTGAGTAGACTAGAGATAAGGCGGCTATGTGTAATTTTTTGGTACCATCGTCCCATCCCGAGCCCACGAGTCGCCTCAGCAGTGTGACGCGCGAGGATAGTTTTTGCGCAATGTTAGGCTACTATAGATGGTGACGAAACGTGAGCGATCTGTTCAGTTTTACCCCAAGATTAGTGGGGGTTGGACAGAACGGTAAAGTCTATCGTTGTTGTAGACTTTTACCTCACGTTTGGCCTCTCGGTTATTTAAGTGAAGGCTGCCGTCACCGTCTTAGTGTAACTGAGCTTCAACCTCCAAGTCTGGAGATACGCTGAAAGTGTAGACATGTCTTGGCTTAAAGTCCCCTTTATGTCCTTCCTGTTACCAGAAGAGTGCAACAGTGCTAAATCATAAACATAAGCAAACTTTCTGAAAATCATGAAAGAAAGATCGTACGTAGGCCTATAGATGTTAAATAGGAAGGGAGCCAAGACCGATCCCTGGGGAACGCCGTTTTTAAGACGGCGTAGCCTGCTTTGCTTGCTGTCACCGGTAGTAAGGGTGAAACTCCGATTTCAGACAAGCTCCATAATCATTCTGACCATGCTCACCCAGAAGAAGTCTCAGCAGCTTGCAGGTAAGACCACTGTGCCAGGCAGTGTCATAAGCAGCTGTCAGATCAACAAATACGGCACCGGCCTTCTTCTTAGCCTCAAAAAAGAATCCTCGATATTTTGGGTTAGCAGAACAACTTGATTTACGGTTGACTTCCCGCGTCGAAACCCAGTCTGCTCTTTAGGTAGGGATTTTAGATAGATGTTCTAATATTCTTTAGGAGAGCAGTGGATCAATTAATGGCTCAACGCGGGCGTAGATAAGCCTCTCAAGGATCTTGTAGGGGACACAGAGCAGAGATATCGGTCAATAACTCTTTGGTCTCCCACGGACTTCATTGGCTTTGGGATCGCGATTACAAGCGCTCTTCTCCAGATCTTGAAAAATTTTGAGTCGGCGCAAACAGAAAGTCACGAACCTGAGCTGAACCAGAACTAAACCCTTAAAAATAAAATTTACCCAACTTATACCGGAACTGAACCATTTAAAAATAAAATTTGCCGAACCTGACCATTATACAATTATATAGGATATCTATGGACATGACCTGTAAAATAAATTTACTCTAGTTTCTTAAAGTTTCATCAGAATAGCTTGTCTTAAATTGATGTTTGTTGTAGGTTAGCATTCAGCTACTCATACTCATGTTTAATGAATTCTGCAAAACCAGCTTTTAGATATACAAATTCTAAGTGATAATAGTTTCCATAGTGTGAAATTGTTTAAATCAGTTTTCCTTCTTGTGTCTATTTGATAAGTGAAAGTCAAATGTTGGCGTAAAAAAGTCTAAAAAAAGAAGAGCCTAACTTACTAGGTTTTGCTTCAAAAAAATTAACTGTTAATATTGTCGTAAAATATTTCTGTCTTAGTGAATTGTAATCTTCTACACCTCTTGCAGTATGCTGTTATATCAATCTTTTTGTATCCAACCCCAGCAACCAGCTCACTTATTTCAGTATGGTTGCTTGGTCATGTACCAGTAGTGGTGTGGTATTGTTAGGATCATAAAATGATTTATGAGCTTATGTCCAGCTTTAAATTTCAGTCATGTTTTTTAATAAAAACTAAGATATCTAATTAATAATATTAAGCACTTAGCAGTATCGGATCTCTTCAAGAAGTGACCGTAAGCAAATTCTGTTCATGAAAGTAACCCAGATCCCCTGCAGTTACAATTGCTTTTTAAGAGATCCTTTATAACTTGTTTTTTTCTTTATTCCATCCTAGTGCTGATAGGAGGATTCCAGGTTAGTTTCATTCAAAAAAAATTGCATACAGTGATTTCTTAAAGAGACCCACAGTCTCTTGGGATTTCTAAAAGCAGGTAATTGCTTGACAATTTCTTTAAGTATAATGCTTTGAAAAGATGACAATAATTTCTTGCAATTTGTTTCAGATATATTTAATAAATATACAAATTACTTTTTATAATATCTTATGGAAACACAATTAGTTGATGATAAAATTGATTCCAAAATCAAATTTGAGCTTGATTGCTTAAACTCAACAAGTAAGAAAATTAATGATCTAGAAAACTTAATAAATGAAAAAAGAAGTCAATATAAATCTGCTCTTACTTCATCCACACAAAACCTGGACACTTTAGCTCAAAAATTAGGTGATTGTGTCAGTAAAGCTCGTCCCTATTATGAAGCTAAAAGAGTGGCAAAAAATGCTCATAATGAAGCTCAAGAAGCTGCACTGAAGTTTGAACGTGCTGTTAGTATGCATACAGCAGCACGTGAAATGGTTACTGTAGCTGAACATGGTATGATGAATGATCCTGAAGATCCAGCATGGGCTGAAATGTTGAATCATGCCACTTCTAAAGTTAATGATGCTGAAAGTGAAAGATATCAAAGTGAAATAAACCACCAACTTCGGGCTGAAGCATTCAAATTGGCTGAAGAAACTGTAAAAAAACTGCAGAAAAGTTTAAAATCTAGCATTAAAAAGTCTCAGCAATATTTTGAGATGAAAAAATTAGCACAGCAAACATTAGAAACTGTTACAGAGTCTGTAAATGAAATTGAAGCAGAATTGAAACAACTGAAAGAATTGTATTCAAAAACTTTGCAAAATTTAGAAAAAATAAGTATTTCAATTCATGCTTCAAGAGAATCATTTAACCTAAATAAAAAAGAAAACTCATCATTTTTGGGTCAAAGACAAGAAGGTGTTGGTGCTGAAACTCCATTTAATGAACAAGAAATTGTAAAAGAATTGAAACAAGAAATTTGTGACAGTGCAAGTCAGTTAACAGTTTTAAATGATTTAAAGGATTCTGATTCTGTTGATTTTCTTAATAATTTTTCAGGTAGTGGCTCTTTGAATGCTCCATCCTGTTCTTTAACCAGTAACATTAGCCATACTTCTAATGAAAACATTGGCACTACATTTGATGTATCAACAAGCATCAAAGACCTGAAAGTAGAGAACAATGTGAAGGAAAAAACTACAACAAATATTTCTACTTCATGTAAAGAAACTTCTAACTCAGCAGAAAAAGTAAAGTTTCATTTGTCTGGCCATGTTCAAAAAGGTTCTTTAAAACTGGCCAATAAACCAAATGGTGATGGTGAATTAGTACTTTCTATTGCTGGTCTTGGAGAAGTTTCAGAGTTAAATCCATAGTTTAAAATTTTGTTACTTTGTTTTTTTTGTTTTTTTTGCTAAAAAGCTTATTTAGTTGTATGTTATAATTTTTATTATATCTTGATATAAGCTATTCATTTTAAAAAATTAATAACTGTTTGCAACATTTAACTAGTAATGCAGATAAGAAATTTCTTAAAATGTATGTTATCATTTTACATTTTTTATAATACCTTTTTACACATAATTCAAATTTTATTTGTTTTAAAACAATGCTTGATATTAAAACTTTTGTTTTGTGTTTATTCTTCCATATCACTATTGCAGCAAGCCATACCTATGAATTCAGAAGCAGAGATGTCATTTAAACTAAAACTAAACCAAAAAAACCTAGCTTACATCATAAAAATAAATATTTTTATTGCATAATTATAATTAAAGTTAAAAAAAAATTTTTCAAACTGTTTAAATAACAAGGTCAATTACTGCATTAAAAGTTTGTGCTGAATTTGTTATTTTTATTTTATTTAAAGAAAGCTCAAAAAAGCCATAACCATTTTTGTTTGCTTATATGTGATTTTTTGGTTAGATTTTGTTTTAAATTCTATCTTTGTTTAATATGTTGGTGCTGCTTGGTGTGGTTGTGATATGAATGAAGAAAATACACTTTCTTTTAAAATTAAAACTTTTGTCTTGTTTTAAAAGTTACATTTAAAATCACAGAAGATTTCATTGGTGCTGTATGTTTGCCTTGAATTTTAGTTATTTTTTTAATCCAGAAAATTTACATAACAAAGAAATGTCAGTATATGAAGATAAGACTTTTTATGATTAAACAACAGATACAATTTTGTTCTTATCTCTTCAGTATTGCAAAGTTAATTGTGATTTCTGCTCAGCATTTTGTATAGCTTGTTAAAAGAACATTACCAAGATTTTTACAGTTGAAAAAATGTTTACTACATAAATCAGTTTTATTCATTTTTCCTATTTGATAATGTAATTGCAGCTCAAACAATTGTATTAAAACTTGTATTGTACAATTTTGTTATCTACACATTATGGTAATAATTGTAGAAAAAATTATTGTTCAATTGCAAAGCAAAATTTTGCAATTGATGCCAAATTAAGTTTTTTAGGTTTTTGTTTGGAATTGCTTTATAATTTTTGCCTCTGTTCAATACAACATTTAAATTTTGTTGCCTAATATCTTTTAAAAAGCATGTTTAAATAGTTAATTGATAACACTTGCAAAAGTTATTAGATTTTTGAGACTGTACTTAATATTAGGTCATCCCATAAAAAATGTCATTTTATTAGCAGATTTTGAAGAAATAAAAAATACACACAAAATATTAATTTAATCAGTTATATAGTGTCCATCTGAATGACTAACATTCTCCAAACACTCTACAAGTTTATTTAATGCCACTCTTATAAAATTCAGTGTGCTTACTAGAGAAAAAATATTGCAAATCTGTTTCGAGTGCCTCAACCAAAACAAGGTCTGCATCCTGACAAAGGCTGTTAAGTGTTTGGTGTCATACACTCTGAAACATTGCCACCAAACTATTACAGCTCAGTCATGCTTTGATCAGCTTGATGGACTGAATGAAATGCTTAAAGAAAAAAGAGCTCTTTAGTCAATTGTAAAGGTGTCATTTTTCATCATGATAACACTAGACCCCATAGTGCAAGGATCGCGTGCAATAAGATTGAGGAGCTTGATTGGGAAAAAGTTCTGCATCCTCCGTATTCTCCCAATATTGCTCCTCCAGATTATCATCTATTCCAAAGTCTGCAACATTTCACTGGAAAAAAATACCCTTCATGAGACACTTGAAATGGACCTGCAACATTTTTTCTCTAGTAAATATGCTGACTTTTATAAAAGTGGCATAAATAAACTTCTAGAGCTTTGGGAGAATGTCATTCTTTCAGATGGACACAAAATAATTGATTAAATTAATATTTTGTGTGTGTTTTTTATTTCTTCAAATCTGCTAATAAAACAACATTACTTATGGGATGACCTGATATTTAAAACATATTAAAGAGATAGAAAAATAAGTGCACTGTTCATATTTTTGTAATCATGCTTAATTACGAGTAAATCCAGGATCAACAATAAAAAAAATAATTTAAACGAGTTCAATTTTATAGCTATTAAGCAATACATTTAGTTCTAATGCATGTGATAAAAAAATTTTTCAATCTGCTTTGTCATGGTACATCTAAAAAAATCTTAGTGCAGTTTTTGCTTTAGAAAAAAGCTTCTTTGTGTGTTTTCTAAACTCATTGCAAATTGTCTGCCTGTAATCTTCAATAAACTTGCTTATATTTGTTTCCTTGTGTCAAAATATTAAATACTTTTTAAGTTTATTCAAAATAATAGTTCTTGTGACATTGCAAATTCATTTGCCATATAATGGCATAAAAAGGCCTACTCAACTGGCACACTGCAGTTTGAATGTGGATCTTAAACAGACCACAGCTGTTGCTTCAAACATTTTAATTGTTTTGCATAAAAGATTCTTTTTGAGCTTTCTTTAAAAATGATGACATTTTTGAACTTTAATTGACTTTTCAGGACAGATTGAGACCAATAGTGGTTTGCAGCATCTAAAAAAGTCAAATAAAGAACTTTTTTAATCTGGTTGAGTAGCTCTGGCATAAATTTTTGACTTACTATTATAGTGTCCACATCAATCATAATTATTAAATAGCATATAATTAGCTGCTGCCTCCCTTTCAACTCAAAATTTCTTGTTTTGAATTAATAATAAAGTTGGTGCTTAAGATTTGATGTTGGGGTGTTTGATTTTAGCAAAACAACTTTTAAGGCTTGTGTTTTGAACTAAAGGCTTTTTTGTGACATCTTAGATTTGCTTTTCAAGATAAAGCAAAAATTGCTGGTGCATAAAAGCTTATGTTACCTAAGCTTTGGGTTGCTGTCTCACCAGATCACTTAGGAAAGGTGCAGTTGAAAAAAAGATTAAAGCAAATAATTGAAATATTTGTTAACATTTTACATGTTAACATTTATTCAAAATAACCTATCATTACAAGAATTCAAAATAAATTTTCTTTATGTAATAAAAATAGTACAAAGCATAGCCTGGGTAATATATGTAGAATTCTGTTGAATAATACAGGGTGGGCCGTAAATAACGCACCAAAGCATATAAAACAATTCTGATAATAATAACAAAAGGGTGGGCCGTAAGTTACGCACCCAAGAATTAAAAGTAAATTGTGATGTGAAATAATGTAAAAGTGAGCTTGGTGTCCCAAGAACCACCATGAGACGTATCATCAGTATTGTTTAATATGCTTTGGTGCGTTATTTACGGCCCACCCTGTATATATGTACTGTACGTTTTTCGAAAGCCATGTATATATTTTTTTCTTCAGCTCAATTCTCGGTTTGCATACATATATCTGTTAGAAATTATTGTTTTAGTTACTGGAGACTAAAGTTGCTTCATTTTTTCTTACTGTGAGTTTATTTACAGTGTTGCATTGCATGTACTCTACTTTTTATATTATTTTACATGTTGAATTATTTTTTGGATATTTTTTCAATTACAGGTTATGGATATAGATTTTATTAATAAACTAACAATTACTGCTGAAAATCTAAAATATTTAGATAGTTTTTTTGAAAAAAACAGTTATTCTTTTGGTTTTTCTCCTTCAACATTAGACACGGCACTCTTAACAAAAGTAAAATTCGTTTCTTCAACATTCGGTTCTTATCCGCATTTAAAAAGGTGGTTTTCTCATATCTTGTCTCACTCTGAACAGAATAATCACTTTCCAAAATTTACAAAGGTACATGAACTGACTTTTCCATAAAATAACTGACTCTTCATATACTTTTGTTAGTGATTCAATATTAAAGTTATTTGTTTATTGTTTTCGTTTAAACAGCGTCTTAGTATTCTAAGAAAAAGTTCAATCTTTAACTTTTATATTTAATTAGTTTTTTGCTTTAATTAAATTCTTCTTAGATATTGAGCTCTCAGTCAGCAGCATCAAGCGGAAAAGTCATGCAAGAAAACAAAGAAAATGTTCAACCTAAGCATGATAATAAAATCAAGCAAAAAAAAGGTATATTATCTAAACTAAGTCCAAATCTATTAAATATCATTAAATGATTTTTTCATTCTCTAGTAGACGAGGGCAACACGAATGGTAAAACAAATATTGAATCATCTATAACTTTACTTCAAAATGCGTTATATGCATACTACAAAAAACAAAAACAAAAATGAAACTTATTAGGCTCACTACTGCCTGCTCTGGATAACACTTAAAGGTTTATTTTTAATAATTTTCCAAATTTGGTAACTTGTTTCAATTTTAAAATGAATTAATGGCAGCTTAGGTAAGAAAGCAACTATAACTAAATTTGCGCCTTTTCGGTTTGATTAGAAACAATCTCTGGTGTTTACAACGCTAAACCACGATTTCGCGATTGTTGTTATTTCGTGGTAATCAAGTTTGTTGTTAGTTTGTTATCTGTTCGAAAATTTCTAGTGAAAAATTCCGGCAAAGGAGATGTCGTGTCCGATTGTAAAGAGCTCGACCCATGGCCACAATACATAAACGATCGCTTAGAACTGTATGAAAAGTTGAAAGAAGAATCCGACGTACTTTTAAAAGGTTTTACATCGACTTTTCGTCGTTATTTTTGACTTTGCTAATGGGCAGTTTTGTGTCCGACTTTTTTTGAAACTCTTCTCCGGCGACAGTGTTGCAAATAAAAAGCATTTTTCTTAATTCTAATCAGTTTTAATCTGAGATGAAATGATTATGTGTAAACGAAACGCACAACAAATTGTTAACTGCTTTTGGAATATTATAATTGCAACCTCGAAAACTTTGTTAAGGCCTGTTTTCACTACCCGCGTTGGTGAAATTACTCTTTGTTTGTTTATTGATTTTTTTATTTCTCTCAAAACTTAAGCGTAGAAAAATCAATAAACAAACAAAGAATAATTTCACCAACGCTCATCGTGGAAAGGGGCCTTTAAGGTACGGCGTTTTTAGGAGAAGTTCATAACTTTTTGTGTAGAAAAACAATCGTCTCAATCTGTCCCAATTAAAATCACTCTTCCTGATGGGAAAGTAGTGGATGGCAATTCGTGGATTACTACTCCTTATAGTGTAGCACAAGGAATAAGGTATTTTGCAAATTACTTCTGTTTAAAACTAATATATTACGCTGAAATGTTAAAATTTTGAAATCGTTTTTCACCGTTTTTGAATGGTCGTTTTCAACTTTCCTCCGACCAAGTCACCCTTCGGCCATCTGTGCCTCTCTGTGTTTCTTGCTTCATTTTCTCTTTCGCATTGGGAAAAACAAATGTTTAGTTTCCCATTTGGTTGGTCGTTGTGGAAAACAAATATTTAGTTTCCATTTGGAAGGTCTTCACTTGAAATTCATCTCAGTTCAACTTCTTCACCAAATTCATTTTGCTCCGAAAATTATAATTTTCTCGAAAAAAAAAGGTCTTCCATTTTGTAGTAGCAGTAGTATGTAATATAGTGAGCAAAATGCCAATTACAGAGGCATTTTTTTCAAAATTGGGAGCCCGGTGCGAACGCGCCGCTCGCACCTTATTAAAACCATTACGGTAGATATATTGAAATTTATAGCAGTGTTCGAAAACTTGCGCTTTTCCTTTGGGTTGCTTTTGTGAATTATTTATGTCATCGCTCTTTAAACTTTGTTTCGGAGCTTATTCCCCATTGATTCATATTAAAAGTATTAAATTGAGGTTTCGTGAATTTCGCAAAATTAACTCAAGGCTGGTTCAGATTCAGGTTCCTGCTAAGAATTTCAAACTGCGCTATTTAATGTGATAACTTTCGATTCATGAGAAAACATACTTTTCTGAAAGTAATTAAAACATTGAAGAGGTGTTCAAAATTTTGATACTTTTGAAGTCGGTTGAGACTGAAAACGGTCGCCGAAAAAGCAAGCGAAAAGCGGAATTCTCCGCAAGCCTGTTAAACATTACGCTTTCCACTTGTATTCTCTGCGACCGGTTTCAGACTCTCTTTCCGCTTTGTACGAAACATTTTGCGCTTTCAAGCACTTTTTTACGTTTTCTGTTTCTTTCTTTTTTAGCTTTTTGCTACACGCTTTACATTTTCTCCGTCCGCTTTCAGTTTGAACTGAACTTGAGCATCATTGTATCATTTATAGCAATGTTTCTCAATCTTTTTCCGCCTGCGGCACATGTTGGAACTTTTTCAAAATTCGCCGCACGCTTAGCCAAATTTCTTGAATTTCGTTTCTAAAATCTAGTGCACTCTAAAAAAAATCTTCCCTTTGAATCTGCCTCGAATTTTTTGATTTTCGTCCCGAAAAAGTAGTGTTCACCAAAAAAAGAGTTGCGGAGCAACGGACTAATGTTTTTTAAAAGTTTCCCGGCACACTTGGAAATCTCCCGCGGCACACAGGGTGAGAAACACTGGTACATAGGGTTGTAAAGTTGTAGTCGCCAGAGTTGCATGTTTTAAGGAGGAGTCGAAGTCGTTTTTTAGACTTGGTCGGGTCAGAGTCGTTTTTTCGATGTGCTGGAGTTGCCGGAGTCGGGAGTAGGTTGTGAAATCGCAGGTTTTAGGTCGGAGTCGTTTTTTCAAACATGCTGGAGTCGGAGTCGTTTTTTTAAATATTTTGAAGTCGGAATCAGAATCGTAAAATTTTGAATAGCTAGAGTGGAGCTGGAATCGTAAAATTTTGAATAGTTGGAGTCGGAAAATTTTGGATAGTTGGAGTCGGAGTCGGAAAAAAGTTTTCCGACTCCTAAACCTTGATTGTACATACAATTGAGAAAGAGGCTTGAACATCTCCACTAAAGTTTACCAATTAATGCTTTGAACGAATAATACAATAGTGTAATTTATATGTAATGTTGAACCTCATAGACGAGTGTTATGTTATAAAATTTCTACTTGCAGTCAAGGTCTAGCTGACAATTGTGTTGTCGCTAAAGTGGACAACGTTGTTTGGGACCTGGATCGACCTTTCGAAGGGGACTGTCATTTGCAACTTCTCAAATTTAATGATGAAGAAGCTCAAGTAATTATAGCAGAGCTGTCATTTTTAAAGCTAAAATCTTTTGATTTGTTAAAGTTTAAATTTGCATCTGTTTTTAAATTGTTTTTAATTTTACCGCTTTGGTTTTTAGTAATACGGAACAGGGTTTCTCAAACTATGGGTCGCGACCCAAAATGGGGTCGCAAAACAAATTGGCTTTTTGTGTTTTTGAAATCGTTCTTTGCAATAATATTTATTGACAATCAAAAACTAGAAAAGGTAAAGTCTCGTTACACTATTGTTGCGTCATAAAGTAAAAAGTGGCGTGGTCAGAAAGTGAGTCGTGCGCAGGGTTGCCATATTGGCTTTTTTGACGCCAAATTTGAGAAATCTGGCTTTTTTAAACAGGTTTGGCGTCAGAATTTCAATTTGGCGTTTTCGCTTTTTTTTGGCTTTTTTTGCCAAATTTGCAAAATCTGGCTTTTTTCAGTGTGGTTGGCATCAAAAATTTTGTTTGGCTTTTTTCTTTATAGCTTTCGGGTGGATGGGTTTGGGAGAAAAATGGAGAGATTATAAACAGATTTTAAAAGAAGACCTTTTTTTTTAGAGATCACCATGACTTTGGGACGAAAATAGGGAAATCCGACATCGATTGGAAGTGAAGACTTTTTTTTCTTTTTTCTTTTTTTTTTTTTTTTAGAGAACATTATGATTTTCGGACAAAAATATACTTTCTAGCTGGTAAAATTGTTTGGCTTTTTTTGGCTTTTTTATTCCCTCCTTTGGCTTTATTCTACCACTAGGATCTGGCAACCCTGGTCTTGTGGTGTATGTCTTGATAAAGTAGCCGTGAAAGAATATAGAGTAATTTTTCCATCCTATTAAATGTGCCTGATAATGTTTATTAAATAAAGTCTGTTTTTGTAATTTTGTTAATTTGCTTTGGGTTACTACTTCCCTTTCTCGTTGTTACTACATGATTTTTCATGCACACGCGTGGTTTTCCATAGGAAAAAATTTATGGAAAATTACATTATACATATTCGGGTCGCACAAAAATTTATTTTTTAAAATGGGGTCGCAGAACAAAAAAGTTTGAGAAGCCTTGATACAGAAGACCCCGCTTATAATAAACAAAAACCATTTGATTAATATGAGCACGGTCTGCAATATACAGTACATTATTTTTGTTTATTAGATTATTAGTTTACTGTTATTACTTTCCCTTGTTTTTCAAGTTTTTTCCAACTTTTTCCCTCTGTATTATGCAACGCACCAGTGACAATTGAGCCACGTAAAGTTGACCGCAAAATTCAATTTGTTTTCTTTGAATCAAATGCATCTAAATCGTTCTAAAATTTATATCTTGATAAATTTATGGCTAATTGGTTGATTAGCATTTACATTGTAAGAAAAAGCAGTGGTCATTCGGATATTACGGTCAAAAGAGGTCCACAACTCGTCATAAATTGCAGAGATCACGTCTCCCACCCTCGAGACAGTTTTGTTCGTGACAATAAGTTAGCATGCTTGCTGGAGACGGGGCCAGGTAGATAGAAGCCCCGTTTGAATGGAACCACGATCAACATGGACTCGGTTGGCTATTACTGTTGTGTTCGTCCTCAATCTGCTGTGTGCATTTCACATTTACCTCTTTTTGGCGGTCTTAGCAAGCAGTTCTAAATTGTAGTCTTATCACAAAGGTTTAAGCAAAAACAAAGACATCGGTATTTTGGCATCTCTCAGAAGCAGGTTGAGGTAATCGCTTGACGGTTGCTCTAGGTCAGGGGTGGCCAACCTCTTTTCCTAAACCGCCAATTTTATTCAAGCCCAGTTCATATCCGCCATACAAACGAAAGACTTCAAAATTTCATAGTGAAACCAAGCTGTTCTCTAAAAAAAAAAAAGTCATCGCCGGAAAACAGGGTGCAATCCGCTACAGGTTGGCCACCCCTGATATAGCTAGATATAAGTTGTGGAACATTTTACGGTTGAAATATTTTCCCCAACTGCAATGCGCCATCACTAACCGTCCAATACGCCGCAGGTTGGCCACCACTGGTGTAGGTTGATGCAGTTTTGTTAAGGGAAAAGTAGTGGATAAAATGATAATGATGTTTAAAAAAGATTGAGCCTTTTTAGAGAGTTTTGTGCTTATTGCTTAATTTGGTAGCGTAAAAAACAAGTTTTGCTGTCTAATTAAATTAAACTCTGATATTGAACTATTAAGCGTTCGTGATTGTAATTTTTTAATTATGTACTTCAGCTTTGGCCACGCATGATCGTTTTTAATGATTCATCATTATTAATTTTTACACTAAATATTCCAATTTTTCCAGTTAATTGTTTTTTAAAAGAGGAACTTTAAACAGCCTAAATGGTTCTAATTTAAAATATCGAATTTTCAGAATGAAGAGACGTGCGCATTTGCTCGGGGCATTGTGAGGTAACAATGGGGTTTTGGGAAAGTTTAAATTCGACATTTTAAACATTTGACATTTTGGCTAGGGCTTAAATGACTCTTTATGAGACTGCATGATTTCTGATAGAAAAAACAAAACATGAAAAATGTCTAAATAGTTGATATATCTAATATTAGTTCTTTGAAAATTAGTTGTCCGAATCATTTGCACGGTAATGTTTCATTATTGGTTAAATGCCTGATATGTTTTGCGAAAATGGTAACACTAAACGGATCTGCAGCAAATGAACATATGAAATACATTTTGAAGTTGACTGGTTAAGATCATGGACTAGACTAGTGTCAAAATTAAATTCAACCTTTGCATTGGTAGAAGCTACCAAATACTTTCCCCTTTTACCAACACAGCTTATGACCCTGAATAAGCAGGCAGTCTTCAAAACCCGAAATCATGGTCAGATGATGAGCTCAGAAAGAACGTATGCGATGCACAATGCCGCAGATAGCATTCTTTGGTCGTGTCTTGCTCTCTATGCGTGTAAATCCAATCTTGAGGCCCGTTTCCACTACGAGCGTGGAATGCAGCATTCTTGGTTTGTTTTATTAATTTTTTTATTTTCCGCGCTTTAGTGCTAAGCGAAGCCAAAAAATCAATAAAAGAAACAAAGAATACGCCATTCCACGCTCGTAGTGGAAATGAGCCTAGTGGAAACGAGCAGTAGAAAGCGCCGTAAAAAACGCTTTGAAATTTTTGAAACGAAATCTTTAAAAATGTATTGCCAATTTTTCCATTATTTCAATAACTTTAAAATCACTTCAAAAGATAACTTTAAAGATAGATTCTTAAATTTATAACTTTATAAAATAGTTGTAATATTTAATCTTATACTTACCCATCTATTTGTCAAATTACTAAAACACCTTGTAGTTTTGCAATCAATTTCGACGTTTTGCACTGATTACTGGCAATGCTTAATTTGCTGTTATTTGTATCAGACAGTATATTGGCATTCTACCGCTCACATTTTGGGGGAAGCAATGGAACGTACATACGGTGGTTGTTTGTGTTATGGCCCCCCAATTGAACAAGGTTTTTACTACGACATGTTTATGGATGGCAGGTGATTTTTTATTATTATTTTAAAAAAACATCTGTGGAATTTATGCAGTTTTTTGTCATTAGTTCAGGTTGAAGCGATGCACGCCCTTTAATATAATTTTTTTTATGAAATGTTTTCTTCGTTAAAGCTTGTAATAATGTAATTCAATTACGTCAGCTCAACAAAATGCCAGGTGAATTCAAATTTTGTCTATCAGTGTTGTATCGGTAAGGTTGTTTCTAACCTTTTTGTAGTTCATAATCTTTTTCGGAACTTTAATAGCTTCGCGACTGCCTTCTTGTTCTGATGTACATGTAAAAGTATCTTAACTGCCCTAGTTTGAGAAATGCTGTTCTAAAATTTACATGCTGTTGCATTTTAAACTTGGGCTTGAAAATTTAGGCAAGTGTCCGACAAAACTGATTTTCCCGTTTTGGATAAAGTAATAAAATCAATCTTGAAAGAAAAGCAACCGTTTGAAAGATTGGAAGTGACTAAAGAAAACCTTTTGAAAATGTTTGAATATAATCCATTCAAGGTAATCCCTATTCAGCTTGTTTTTAGACTTCCTTCCTTCAAGGGTGTTCAAGTTGATTGATATTTCTTTTTTCTCGCTACAATTTCTATCAAATAAAGGCAAACTCTTCACATTAATACTGAACAGACTTTTTGATGCGGCGACTATTAATTGCAATTCTTTAATGTGAATTAAAATTCCATTGATTTTCATAAAGAATATCGTTGTCTGCTTCGTTGTCTGATTTTCATTTTGAGGTTGCTACACCTACCCGATCAAAACAAAGCGGAAGTTGAGTTTACATTGAAAAAGCTCGTCGCACTGGATCTTTTTTTAATTCTTTTGTCTTTTAAGAAGTAACAGAGCGCAGATGTCATCAGTTGCCATCAAGTTACCGAATTCAATTAAATGGTAGTTAA
This sequence comes from Diplosoma virens, assembly GCA_963680785.1. Taxonomy (NCBI): domain Eukaryota; kingdom Metazoa; phylum Chordata; class Ascidiacea; order Aplousobranchia; family Didemnidae; genus Diplosoma; species Diplosoma virens. The sequence goes on along the minus strand of OY796892.1, from coordinate 8,904,860 downwards.
GAAAAAATGAAATTTGAATTAAACCGGTTGAATAAAACTTGCGTCATACCTAAATTTTGTTGCAGCTTCGAATTCTGAACGAAAAGGTGACAACTCCGACAACCACAGTCTATCGTTGCGGCCCTTTAATTGATTTGTGTAGAGGACCGCATGTGAGGCACACTGGAAAAATTAAAGCGTTTAAGCTCTACAAGGTGATTGCTCGTTTCGACCTGATACGATATTATTATTGCTTTCATTAGTTTTTTATATGAAAAATTTAAACTCGAACGTTGAGTAAGTATTTTACAAAATCAAACTGTTGTATAACCGAGACGTCAAGTTTTTTGATAAGCACTGAACTGATTGTGTAGTCTTGACTTGTATTGAGCAGAGTTGCGGAGTCGGAGGTTTTAGGGAGGAGTCCGGAGTCGGAATATTTTATCCTACTCTTGATATCTAAACCTAATTGCATATTAGTAATGCCAACCGCGCAGCATTTCCGGCCGCACACGGCAATGCAATGCAATGCAATGCAATGCAGTAATCTTTTTAAGAGAACCTTGCTGCGTGCCGCGCAGCGTGCAACTCGTTAAAGTTTGCGTTTAAATTTTAAACATATTATATTTTGCATAATGATATTGCCCTTATTTGGGGGTCGATGTAAGGAGTCGGAGTCGGATGTTAAACCTTCCGACTCCGGAACCCTGGTTTTAAGTCTACTATTCCTGAGTAATTTCTCAGATTAAAGTCACTGGAAGCTGAACCAGTGAGCTAAAAACACATCAAAGACAGTTCAAAATTTTCGTGACAACCGAGTTTTTTGCCTTTTGTAAAATATCAACCTAATCGTACATTTGTTTGAATTAACCTTTCTGAAGTCCGCTTCGCAAGCGAAATCAACATTGACCAATCGAACCTTTAAATCGAGGATTTGATGTCGCGCTGACGCCCGATTAACAATTAACCCCGCGCTTCTTGTATTGATCGAAAAGTGTTGAGGTGACTGTATTTTTTTAGAACTCTGGCACGTACTGGAATGGCAAGTTGGACATGGAGTCGCTACAGCGAATTTACGGAATTAGTTTTCCTAGTAACAAAGAAATGAAAGAATGGGTTCAATTTCAGGTTTTTTATAAAGCTTGACATTTTTTTCTTCATTGCAATTAATCATTTAGCAGCCATTTTGTCTATACTTTTCGTTTTATTTTTGCGCCATTCTGTAGTTGCCGTGTAATCAACTAGCAGTTTCTGGTGAATTGATTCATGCTTTCAAATAAGTTATACACTCATAAACAGAATCAGTTTGACAGTTATGTGGTTGAATATCCAACGCTCGAGTGTTTACGTATATCGTAAATTTAAAAAATGCACTTCGTTAATGGGACATTCCATGTCAACTCACACCCCTCTTTTGCCGACCATCTCCGATTTTGCTGAAATTTGGCATGTTTGTAGGTTTGAATGAGAAAATGTCTCACACCAAATTTCTCACACCAAGTTTCTAAATCAAATAGTTTTTGACATATGAAGGTTGAAAATTAAACGCAAAATCGCCGCTTGAACTCCCTGATCGAGCAAAAGTGGTCCTCCTGGCTTTACTTTTTGTTCGATTTCAAAGATGTTAATATTATTGGAAAGCTCTTTTCAGCAGCTTTCCAATGATATTCATATCTCAAATGTATTTATATAAATAAAAAAGTTATCATTTGTCGTGACCTTGTGACCTTGACCTCGCATGACCCCAAAAACCCCACTCTAGACAAAAAAATTTTTTCAATATTTTTGTTCCTCACATAGAGACTATCAGCATGCCAAAAATCAAAGTGGGATCTCTATTGGTTTTCAAGATATTTTTTAATTAGAAAAATATTAAGAAAAAACTTGCGAAAATGATTTATTTGAAAAAATCGACAAAGTTGCGAAAGTATTTATTGCGTAAATATCAACAAATTTGCATCATTAGGCACACCTGTTTAATAAAATGCAAATATCTTGAAAACCCATAAGAGATCCCACTTCGATTTTTGGCATGCTGATAGTCCATTATGTGAGGAACAAAAATATTGAAAAAATTTTTTGTCTAGAGTGGGGGTTTTGGGGTCATGCGAGGTCAACGCCACAAAGTCACGACAAATGATAACTTTTTTATTTATATAGATACATTTGAGATATGAATATCATTGGAAAGCTGCTGAAAAGAGCTTTCCAATGATGTTAACATCTTTGAAATCGAACAAAAAATAAAGCCAGGAGGACCACTTTTGCTCGATCAGGGGCGTTCAAGCGGCGATTTTGTGTTTAATTTTCAACCTTCATATGTCAAAAACTATTTGATTTAGAAACTTGGTGTGAGAAATTTGGTGTGAGACATTTTCTCATTCAAACCTACAAACATGCCAAATTTCAGCAAAATCGGAGATTGTCGGCAAAAAAATGCCGAAAAGGGTGTGAGTTGATATGGAATGTCCCTAATCCCAATTCTCCAAAATCCAAAGTTTAAAAAATTTTAAAAATAAAAATTCTGTATAAGATTTTATAATTATTGATCCAACCATTACAAGTAACCTTTTGTAATTCTTTTCAGCTTTAAATTTATTTTTGATATTTTAAAGCTTTCAACCAATAGCGCTTAAAAAACGATATGCCTGGTTACAACTTAAAGAACAATTTAAAAATAAAAGAAATCTTGATTGAACTTATCGTTTCTCTCAGGAAGAAGCAAAGCAGAGAGACCACCGGAAGCTTGGACGCGAGCACGAACTCTTCTTCTTTCACGAGCTTAGTCCTGGAAGTTGTTTTTTCTTCCCTAGAGGAGCTTTCATATATAATACATTAGTCGAATTTATTCGCGTGAGTTCTTCTTCCTGCTTGGGAAATTTTTTTTGATTTCATCTTCTGCAATGTTTAAAGCAGACACATCCTAGTATTTTCAACGAGTGTTTCGTAATAAGGAGATTAAATGAATTTTGCTGGTAAAGTTTTTAATATTTATGAAATTAATTAGAGGTTCAATGTCTTTTATCTTTAACTTGCGATAGCATTGTCAATTGCTGATCAAGCTAAAATCCTGGATTTAGGAAGAATACAGAAAAAGAGGATTCGAAGAGGTCATATCCCCCAATATTTACAACTCCCGATTGTGGGAGATTTCAGGTCATTGGCAACACTACTCTGAGAACATGTTTTCGTTCGAAGTCGAAAAAGAAAAGTTCGCTTTAAAACCAATGAATTGCCCCGGACATTGGTGAGTGAAATATTATCGCATGACGATATATCGTGGAACCTGCTTTTGAGTGTCCACACGGCCTTTCAAATTTCTCCATAGAATTCAGTTTAAAATATACCTTTTAAACTGCAGCTACTTTAACAATTTTTTTCAGCTGTTTTCTGAGCTAAATACTGAAAAAAACTTGCTGGTAGGTATTTAGTACCGTGGCTGTTTAAAAAGTCTGTTTATTTTGTGGTTTTTGTGTTAAACAAATTATTTGTTTCTGTCGTAAATGGTCAATATTTATTCAGTCTCTATTTCAACTAATACGACTGGCGCTTGGTTTATTTAAGCTTATAGCAGTTTCCTTTTCATCTGATGTAATTTACCTTTAAGAAATGACGACAAGTTTCGTTTGTGGATTTATGTCGTAAATTCGATTCATTGTTGGCAGCAGCAGATTTAAATCAATTCAAATCTTTTTGAATATTTCTTGATTCGAAAGCCTGAATAGAATGATGGAAAGTTAAGCAGTTTGCTGTGATTAATCAAGGAAACGCAATTAGGTTTTACTTGTGAAGCTACAGCGATATGACAAGAAAAAGAATCAGCAGCATGCCGAAAGCGCCGGAACATGCTTTAAGATATGATTATTTATCAAAAAAAACTTGCGTTGGAGATCTTCCGGAAAACATGCAGCAAATACGTAAATGTACTGATCCTAAATCAATCGAGATTTAGAAAAATTTTGCAGAACCACTTTTTACTTTTTGCGCATTCGATGTCGAATACTTTGCACATTTTCTTCGATTTACAAATTAAGTCAAATAGCATTTATCTGCATGAACTGTGCGCAGCTATGTTTGGTTTTTCTTATTTTTAAAAACGAGGTCAATTATTTTCTTTAGTCTAATGTTTTCCCATCGAAGTCGATCTTGGCGAGAACTTCCGCTTCGCTTCGCCGATTTCGGGGTTCTACATCGGAATGAAATCTCTGGTGCTCTCACTGGTTTAACCCGCGTTCGACGTTTTCAGCAAGATGACGCTCACATATTCGCCCGTCCAGAGCAAATCAAGCAGGTGCGAACATCACAATGTAGAAACGCCGTTTCGCTACTGCTGTCGTCAACGGGAAAAACAACCATCAAAATTAGAATTTCTTTAGTTGAACGTAATTTTTCTTAAAAATTTATGATTTATCGCATCCATTTCATGTTATATACTTGCCTGTGTCGATTTTAAAAATATCAAAATTATAAGGACACCATTATTTTGTAGTGTGGTTCTTTTTATTTATTATAAAACAATCTTGTGACTTAGGAAATGAAAGGAGCTCTCGACTTCATAAAGACTGTTTATGACACTTTTGGATTTTCCCTTAGACTCTACCTATCGACCAGACCCGAGAAGTTTCTGGGAGATCTCGAAATGTGGAACGACGCCGAGAAGGTTTGTTTTTATTTGAACAGGAACTTGTTACGTCATAAAGTTGCAGTAGTCTTGCGTCAGCCAAATTCTTGTTGCGTTAAAATTTCTCACGTAATATTACATCAGCTTATAAAACCTTTCCGATTTTATTAAATCTTTCAGCAACTAGAAGAATGTTTGAATGAATTCGAACATCCTTGGACGCTCAACCCCGGAGATGGGGCGTTTTATGGACCGAAAATCGACATTCAAGTTAGAAGCTATTCGTTTGTTTTTTGACGTGTAAGAAACTCGTTTTTTTCCTGACGTCACAGATACTCGATGCGCTTCGTCGACCTCATCAAACGGCCACAATTCAACTCGATTTCCAACTTCCCATTCGTTTCAACTTAAGTTACGTAACGTAAGTCTTATGATAACGTAGTATTGTCGTAATGCTGACGTTGGTTTTTTTTTAGTGGCGAAGGAGACGAAAAGAAGCGGCCGGTGATTATTCATCGGGCGGTTTTGGGTTCAGTGGAGAGAATCATCGCCATCCTGACCGAGAGTTACGGGGGAAAGTGGCCGCTGTGGTTATCACCCCGACAGGTGAGTTCAACTCACTGTAATTGTTGTCATGAATGGACAGTGTTATAGCGGTGCTGTTTATTAGCTGGGGCACACGTAGAATTTTGCGACAGTCATTTAACTGGTTAAAGATTTTTCTGTTTCATGACGCTTAACAAGATGTGCCGACTTTTTTATGAGTTAATCGGTTCGGTTTCTCTTTTTGGATTCTGCGTGTTGTATCGGTTTTGCGCTTGTTATTTTGCTCTTGTATTTTTTTATTAATTATTCATCAATTCCTCTTTACGAAAACCTCGTGTGACCACTTTAATAAACAACTATGTAATCAGGTCATTGACCTCGGTCTTTAAATTTGATTGTAAAATTTCTTTACATTTTTATTTATCTGCTGAGGGCTAATGTAAGCCGAAAACGTTTATGGTAGTTCATAGCAGTTTATTGTTTCTTTGCTTATTTCATATTTCAATCTGGTATGGTTAGTGTTGCTGAATATAATTGTGATATAATGGGTCTTTGTCCACTCGAACATGCGTTTTTTGAGTATTGTATGAATGAATAATAAATATGTTGTGCGTTCTAGGCATTATTTAAAACTCAAATTTTCCTTCAAAAGTTTGATAATCAATAATTTCTTGCAAGGTTATGGTTTTAGCTGTTTCGGGCAAATTCGATGATTACGCTGAAGTTGTTCGTTCCCGCTTGCACAAGGCCGGCTTCCAAGTTGATTTGGAACGAGACCCCGGCTTAACTCTTAATAAGAAAATCCGAAACGCTCAATTGGAACAATACAATTTTATTCTGGTGGTAGGAGAAAAAGAGGAGTTAAACGGAACTGTTAATATCCGCACCAGGGATAATAAGGTTAGTGTGGTTTTATGCCGCACTGAGTTTAGTACCCAGTTGATGAGTCTCAAGAGCCAATTCAAAACTTGGCCTGATCGTTTGCTGTGCACTAAATTTTTTTATAAAAAAATTACCTGGAGTGGTGGTTGTTATTAATCTTATTAGTGTTTAAAAAAAAAAAACGTTTTGTACTTTTGAAAGTTTGGAACTTGAGAATATATCTCTTGGTTGATGGTATAAATTAGGTTAGTGTGTTTTCAAAATCAAAAATATTATTACTTGTCACCAAAAAATCAACAGGTTATTGTTATCAACGTTTTGATGCTTTAGGTTCACGGCGAACATAGTGTCGACTTCGTCATCGAGCGATTGACCGAGTTGGTAAAAACGCGTCACAAGAAGGCAGAAGACGCATTCGCTGAAAGTCCCCCATCGGTTTAGTTGCATAAAGACATATTGCTTTGAAGCTTTAGATCGTTGCCAAATTAAATCTGCATTTCTCGCGTTGCTATTCGATTTAGTTGTGCTTTGTAGTAAATTATGCGGTGTTCTTTGGGAAGTGTTGCAGTAAATTACGAAGTAATACACAGAAAATTACTTGAAGCTTTTTCTTACAAAGGTTCTCGTAAGTTCGGAAAGCTTAAAGCCGGCGAAATCCACAACACCACCAAAGCTAGTTTTAAAATGTGTTTACCTAAAACTGACACGCCAAAACGCAAATTTTTGCATGGAAAGGACTTGCACATTGATAAACGAAAATTCTAAACTAGATTAAGTAGGCCGAAAACTGAATTTTTATGTATTTGAGCAGAGCTTTGTTTTGACTGATGTTGCCATTAACTCATTTCAAAATCGCTCTCCCTTTTCCTCACTACGAGCCGGTCTTTATTAGAAAAGCAAATGCTTTGTATAAAAAATTTATAAGCATATTTTTTAAAACTGCTTTTTCTGACAAAAGTATTAGTGGAGAGAATAATGATTTATCTAATATCTATAGCACTGGAGCTAGTTATGCAGAAAAGATGATGCAACAACTTCTAAGAAATTATTAACAGTGTAATCAAATCACTACCTATTGTATTTCTGCGCGTCAGGTGACAAATTCTTCACGGTTCGGTTGTTGCCAAATCTTGCCTTAAACCATTGCTTTTTGCTATACTTTTGTGGATGTTGTAACTGATGATTTATAGAAAATATTAAGAGTTTCTACTGTGGTGGTGGTGGGCTTACCCTACCCTTTTTTAGGGATGGGGCGCGGAGTCCCACTAATCGACCAGCTCCCTAAGGACGAGACCAGAAGTCCAAATTAGAGAGGAAGTGGCCGAAGATGGCCAGACGTAGTGAATCAAGTGCAGGGAAGTCTAGCACGAGATAAAAGATGTCCTGTGATTCAGAACCACAGTTGCTGCACGAAAAAATCTCGGCTCGATCAATCCTGTGGAGGTATGCAGCAAGAACAGTGATGTGCCTGTTACAGCGTGAACGAGAGAGAGTATAGCGGGTTAGGGTAACCTGCTCAGAAGATATTGAAGGGATTTGATGTTGGAAGAGACCAGATTGGATATCGCATTTTCAACTGGTGCTTTTGGAGAAAAGAAGAGGTGAGAGGGAGAGCATTACGATAGAAGGGTCAAGAGTGGCTCGACTTTGGCTAGAGAATCAGCTAAGTTGTTGCCTGGAAAAGAAGAATGGTCAGGTATCCATTGAAGATGGACTACCTCAGACTTAGATAAAGAATTGAGAAGAAATTGGGTGTCAGTGAGGGACTTGGGTAATAGGGGGTATGTCAAGGGGGCAGAGAGGGTTGTCAGAACAGATTGAGAGTCGGAGAATAAGGTGACAGATTCAAAGGCATATGACGAGTAAGAAATGCACCACTCAAGAGCGTGAAAAATGGCATAAGTCTCGGCGCTATAGCTGGTGGCCCAGCATCCAGACGAGAAGGAGGACAAGCAGCAGTGAGACACTTAATATGAATCCCTGCTCCTCCCTCTCCCAGCCCGCTAGGAACCGAGCCATCAGTCCAAGCGGTGATGTTGCTGTGAGGGAGGGTAGATAGATGGAAACAGCGGCGGCATTGCAGAGGGAAGGAGGGTCGTACGATAGCATGGGAAAGAAAGTTGTTATGAGATAGAGTAAGAAAAAGCAGTAAACCAGGGAGGTTTAAGAGGACATAAGATTAGAAGTTTCTACTGTCGGCAGCATGGTCGAGTGGTTAAGAGCGCCGTGACTATGATTGACGTGGTCCGGTTTCAAAACCTACTCGCGCCATTCGGCTGTTCGCTTGGGAAAGACACTTGACAGCGCTTTCTCTTGCTTGGCAAGCAGTCTTGGCAAGTTTCAGTCATAATTTCATAAAAAAAACTAAAATCCAAAATAAAAAATTTCAATCAGACAACAATAAATATCTTGGCATCTCCGAAACAGATCGAGGTTATTGCTAAACAGTTGTTCTATGTATAGCGCCTCCGAGGCTTTCCCGCGAGATAGAAGAATAGATATAGAGATGAAATAAATAAAAAATTATGCTGACTATTGGTAATTAATCAGAGAAACAAATTTCCAAGCAAAGGATTGAAAAGCCAACAGAAATAAAACCAAAGCAATAAAAATTAAAATTGAATCATCAAAAAAATTTTATAAAAAAATATTTTTAAATTTGCAATAAAAGCCCTTACCCTGATAAAGATTGCCATAGTTCAATTCTACTGTGACTAATGCAAATTTAAAAAGAACCATAACACCTGAATGGCTAAAAAACGTACAAATAACCTATTTTTACTAAAAATCATGACATAATTACAAAACCTGTGAGCTTTGCCCACATCACTGCAATGTGTTCGACCTGCATTCGAGACACAGTGGTCTGAGACCGAGACGAGACTTTGAAAAACGTGTCTCGAGACATGTCTCGAGGTATCCACCTCGGCAAGAAGCGAACTAAAATTGCTGCATTATTTGAAGTGTGAAATTCCATTGGTGAACTCAACAAATAATGGCGTCCTTGAAGGAAAGGCATGCGACACTACGTCCGGAGACAATAAGAAGTTATCTTGTAAAATTGATGACCACAAGATCTGTAAATGATAAAAGAAGGAGCGGGCTCCCATTCAAAAATCAAACTCCAGATAAGATGGCAAAAGTGCAAGAAACGTTTGATTAGAGCCAACAAGAATGAACGCGTTAAGCAGCTTGTGAAAGTGGACTGACAAGGCGCTTATTACTTTTTGTGCTGCGCAAACAATTGAATCGTAGTCCATACAAACCTAATTATGTGAAAGAGTTTAAGCCTCCTGCTTTGGCGCGAAGATTGGCCTGAATTATTTAAAAATATCTTTTGAAGTAACCAGGCAGTGTGTCCATATCCCTCGTATCTAAATTGCCACCACTGCTATTACTAGGGAAAGATAAAATCGATCCTAAAATTACTGTTGAGAAAATGCAAACTTGACCAAAAAATGACTGTGTGGTGCAGAATGACGGCAAGAAGAATTAGTGGTCTATGGCATGGCATGGTAGCCTACCTTAAATGCAGAGAGCTACCTTCAGATGCTGAATAGTTAGTGGCCCACAGGGTCTGGCAGGAATAACATCATTAACTTTTATTAAGGCAAAATGGTGCACCACTCTAGATTGCTCTCAATGTGCGTGGTTAGACCAGCAATTTTTAGGTCTGTGTATGGATTGACGCGGACCTTGCGAATAACCTCCCAAGAATTATTTTGTGTCATTTTCACTTCGGGGTTACACAAAAGTGGAAATTTACAAAACCTCGCAAATTCGAAGGTTAAAGTTGAAGCTAACATCGCATACTTTTAAAATATGAATATTTGGTTTTATTTATCAACTTTTAAGTAAGCAGACTGTTAATTATACTTTTCTGTACATGTTTTATGTTTTAATAAATTTATAAAAAATGAAGACTTCTTACAAATTTTTAATTCCTAGTTGCTTTTCAATCACCTATTAATCAATACTAAATATAGGAATAGGCCTACAGTCTTTTTCTTTACAAAAAGCAAGATTATGAAATTGTTAAGTCAAGAATTTGTCAATCTCGTTTCTTAATATTAATTTTTTAATTTATTGTAAACCTAATAGTTTTATCTCTTTTCAGCAAAAATCGCTATTTTTTTGAAACAAGTTAAAATTAATCAGTCATTTGTACAATAATTTATGTTGTTAAACCTTTACGCCAAAGAATGCGAAGCACTGAACTGATCAAGCTTTACTGATCAGATAGAGTTGTTTTTATTGCAACTCAAACTTATTTTCAATCTATCACATAAAGCTTCAATGAATTGGGTCATTTTGCGTGTAAATTTCCGTTAGCAACCCAACTAAACTTAAATTTATGTCCAAGAAAATTGAAAATTAGATGATAGCTTTTCAAAAAATATTTGGAGCGTTGCTGGTAATGTTGGTACATTACTGTGCAGATATTTTGATTGCTGCAGCTCATGTAGGCGGGCCGCGACTGATCCGAAAATCTATTCAATGCGCAAAAAGTGCAAATGGCCTATGGATGATGATGATGACGAAATAAATAAGAATTGCTTTTGTGAACGTTTAAAAGTGTAAAACAAATTTATTTCGACACAAAATACAAATAAAATTTTGAAAATGGTACAGAAAATGAAGCACCGCTTAAACTGTTAGTACTTCTAAACAGTGTTAGATAGGAAAACTCGACCTGAAAAGACAATCAACAACAAGAAGCTAAAATAATAACGACCAACAGCTTTTGCGCGATTCAAGTCTAAAATTAAATTAACTTTAATCCGTAACAGAACGAAAACTGCCGTTGTAATAAGATCATCCGACGTAATTTTACAAAAGGTTTTTGATTCAATTGATGATACTGTATATCAAAGAACCAACCTAAAATATACCTGATGTTCTGCAACTATTTAGAGAATATTGCACTTAAAACCAGACGTGATTCTAAAATTTATCGCAAACACAACACACTTTAAAATAACAAACACAAACAATAACAAAATGCTCAACGTATCGACGGTTTAAAACAAAAAAAAGGAAACGGTAGTTTCGCAAAAGATTTTGTTGGAAAAAAGACAGAAGAAATGTTTTCCGTGTAATTGTTCACGTCACAGATGCTTTACCAATAATACTGTAGAGTCCTCACGTCATAAAGCTAAATAAAAGAAACCATTCGATCGAATTTCAATAAAATTAATCCGAGGACATCTTCGTAATAAATTCGTCAAAGCCGTTGGCGTCTTTTACGTAATCGTCTAATTCTTTTGATAATTCAAGCTGCAAGAAATAAAGCTGTAAAAACTGATGTCGATAGAGCAAGAAAACGGCATTTGAATAAAATAGAAGTGTTTTGAATTGTTTGAAATTAATTGATGCTAGTGTTTGGTATAATAATCGTATGTTATCATTTTATCATCACGAGCATCAGTGATGTATAAATAAACTAAATAAAGTTGCTCACCAAAGTCTCCGGCGTTTCTAATCCACAATTTTCTTCAAACATGGCTAATTCCGGAGCTTGTTTGAATTCCTGATAAAAAGTAGGCAAATCCTCTATCGAATCTACACGGGCAAAGGCAGGTTTCTGTTGAAGATAACCTTAACTTAGTCAAAACTTGAATATAACGTACAAGCAATCACAGGGAAATGTTGGTAATTAAAGGCAGTCGTTCGATTCACTTCTCACACAGCAATCCTTTAATTGATAAAATACTTATTTTAAAAAAATTAGTAGTTTTGAGTAAGTCCTGCAATAGTTTAAATGAGTGTTATAAATTCTAAACTGAAATTACTCTTTAGCACGAAACTAAGCGAAAAAGATCACTAAATATTTAAAAAATTAAACTTTACACAATGAAATCAACAGCAACTCACCAAATTAACCAAGACAAAATCATCGTTTTCTTGTTTTAAGCTTTCCGAGCTCGGTTTTGACGAAAGAAATGAACTGCTACTATGACTAATCAAAGATTGTCTTTTTTGATCAATTCTGGAAACAGAATAAATAGCAATCATTATAATTCTCTGAAAAAACTTCGAATTTTTCATCAAATTTTCAAACGTTACAGCAGAGCATTCGACACAACGCAAAGCGGCACTAACGAGTTGATCAACCTGTCCTCTGATGCCAAAGAATCGACGGAGCTGCTCCGATGCGACGCTTCCTCGAAGCTATTCTCGTCGTTGTTCGTGTTTAAGAACTCGCTGAACGGAAGAGACGAGTCGAATAACGGAGATGATCTTCCTCCATCCGCACTGCCTTCATCCGGACTTGCTTTGACGAAGGCTCCTGTTTTATAAACAGGAGGCGGAGAAGCGGTGAGGATATTCAGTCCGGAATTCCAATTTGTTTTCGTTCCGATATGAGACAATCTCGTTCCGGCTTGTATCACGTTCCGGCCAGCGGTGATCTTTGTCACGTTTGAGTTGCTCCAGTGCCGATAAGTCGTTTGCTTCACTCCGTCGACGGAGGATTCTCCTCCTGGTCTATCCATTACTGTTTCGGGAGACGTTCCGAATATAGAAAAGCGGACGGGCAAAGCAGGAGCGGATGATCCTGAAAACAAGCATTCGATGGAAAACTTTCAACAGCGTTTTCGAGGATCTTGTGTTAATTTAATACGAATCAAGTTGGTGCGAATAAAATTGAAATTTATAAAAATAGCAAACAGCAACCAAAGCGAAGTTAAGGTAATTCATTTTATTGGACAAACACTTAATATTACTTTACAAAACGTTGGTTTTTTTGTTTTGCTGTTTTTGTAGACTAATTTTCAATATCTATTATGTAAAATAAAAATGTTAAATTCGTTTTGGCCGCTATTTGTTATTGATATATGGTTAAACAAAAGCAACCCTTTACCGAAACTTTAAAACTCAAAATTGTAACAAAACCTTTTGCTAGAGAAAAACTGTCACGTTTGTTCGGATATTTGTAAGACGACGAGTGTCGTTTAAAGCAATTGGATCGATGTTGTCCGTGCTTGTACGACGGAGAACATTCGCTTCTGGAATATAATGTTGGATAATAACAACAAATAACTGCACGTTGAATGACATAATTGCGACTAGCCGACTCGAAGGCACTTAAAGGCCAATTTGGGCAACTCTGTCACAATTTTTTCGTTAAAAAAAATTCACTCTTTTTGTATTTATTTATTTAATTTTGCTAATCACAACAAAATAAACCAAAAATCGTTTGAATTAAAATATATTCTTAATGTTGTAACATCTGTCCAGTTGAACATAAGAAAAAAATATATATTTTTACTTACAAGGGACTGGTCGCATTACCACAGCGGCGGCCTTCTTTGGCGAGAATGGGACTGGAATTAGATTTTCGTGAGCAAATAAAACCACTGGGTGGCGTACCGACCGTGAAGGATGCTTTTTCTTCTTCCTGAAAAAAATTGTTACAAATTATTTGATATAATAAATCAATAAAATAGATGCTACTTTGATTTGATTTGTGAGAAATACTATTAAAAAAAAAAACAGCACTTACTTTAGTTTCGCCTATTTTCATGGGAGACTGAGACAGTGAAGCGTTGAAAAGATTGTAAGATGGAGAAGATAACATAATTTCAGTTGGGCATGGAGGTTGGCTTTCGGACGTTTCACTGTAACTACGAGTACAAAATTAACAGTATTATTTGAAAAAATTAACCAAAAAAATAAGATCAAGACCGGTACGAACAGTGAAGTATAGAACAGTTAATAAAAACTATGCCACTTTTGATTTAGACTGACAGCATAATGGATTGGAAGTTTTCTAAAAAATCGGAAAAGAATTATTAAAATTAATTTTAAAAAATCGCACAATCCCGAGATCATTGCAAATTAAGTCAAAAACACAATTACGTGCGTAATCTTGATTGCAAAGTACAGCAAGGTTTGGCAGAACTGCCGGCTTTTGTTACACCAAAATAATCATCACATAATTCAAAGGGCATAATTGCTTCGGGTGATCTGCAAATACACAAATCAAAAACATATAATGTAAAAACGTATAAATATATAAAGTTAAATTAAACCAAAAATGCAACGAACAACATACTAACATTTGCTGCTGTGACACATGCAAATTGTCTACCGTACGATAAGCGGCTGACAAAGTGTAAGTTCCAATCGGAGTTCCAACACTTCCGACACGAAGCGTTTTAAAACCTTCACCCAATCCCGAAAGACTAATTGGCCCCATGTAAACTCTAAATATCGCGTTGTATATAAAAATATGATTTAGGAAAATTCTAAAGTTAGCTTTATCGACTAAACTATTCGCGCTTGTAAAAAAATTCAACTATAACTATTATAAAAATTAAAACTACTTATTGTCATGCAGAACTGACAAATGAATTCTTAAAAAATATATGTTACCAACGGAAAAACCAAACGCAATACATTTTACAACTAAAAACCATATTAAATATCAACAAAAGTTTATCAAATCAAGATTTTTAATATTTCCAAAAAATTACCTGTAGCAAATGACAAATTCATTGCCTTGTCTTCTTGATAATTTAAAAGCGGGAATAATACGAGTAACACAAACAAGAGACTTCAGTAAAAGAGCTATGCGATTGTACACTTCTTGACGAATATGCACATCAATACATCTAAAAAGTTTATTGTAACTACCTGAACAAATCATACTTTACTATTTGTTGTATCTTTGCACGAATACACAGGTTTATTAAAAAAACAATAATATATATTCACAAAATTTACTCAGCCAAAAAACAACCGTATTGAAATATAATGCTATTAGTTAGTTTGCTGTAGTAGCTTGATACTTCGAACTGACTGCTAAACCAAAATAAAGGCGCATATTTAACTAGTAACAACTATGCCTGGACGCGCGCGCGTCCAATAATTGTTCGAGCAGAAGGCGCTGATTAAGATTAGAGCGTTTCAGAAAACACTACGTCATCTATTGCACAATATCACAACACCTCCCCAAATAAACTACGACAAAAAATATATATACATATTAGCAACAATATTTTTTTGGAGGTCTCTTTGTTCTCGCTGATCGTCGTAGATTGTGTCGCCCGTACTCGTCTCCGGTTGGTAGTCTCGGATTGTTGCGTTGGTTCATCGAAGAAGAACTAGATGCGTGGTCAGTCCCGGCTGGAAGTGTTTCTGTAGACAAAACGCTCGTTGGGATTTCACAGGGATCATCATCTTGATCCGAACCGTATCGAGGTCGAAGTTGATCAAAATGTCTTCTCCAAGTTGGTCCTCGAGGAATGACTCGTACATTGACGCTTCGTGTACCATGGACTTTCGTAACTATCGCAGGCACCCATCGTGGGTCACGATCTCTTCTAGGGCCGAAGTACAGTGCGTAACAGGGGTCTCCTAGTGCGTAATGATGTTCGACTTTCGAAACCACTTCCGAGTCTTCAGCATTTGAATGCTTGCTCGCTTGTCTTGACTGTCTTCCCTGCAGGAGATGCGGAATGGATGGAACCAAAGTGTCAATTTTGGTGCGAATTCTTCTTCCATTCAACAATTCGCTTGGTGACAGTCCCGATGCAAAAGGAATTCTTCTATATTGCATTAGAAATTCTTGCAAAGCTTCCTTTGGAGGTAACGAGGATTTTCTCAATGCCTGTTTGAACGATTGTATCAAACGCTCGGCAGCACCGTTTGTTGCTGGATGATAAGGTGCTCCGGTGAGATGTACAATGCCTCGTTGTTTGCACCAAGCTTGGAACTCTTGAGACATGAATGTTGTGGCATTATCGGTCACCAACGTGTGGGGATATCCGAAATGAGCAAATTCTTGTTCAAGTATAGCAGTAGTACTTTTCGAAGACGTTGAGGTTGTTGGATGAATGCAAGGATATTTTGAATAAGCGTCTACAAGGACTAACCAGTTTCTTCCCAGAAAGTTGATCGCATGGTCCAAGTGGAGTCTTGACCATGGTTTTTCTGGCATCATCCACGGATGGATTGAAGGTTTATCCGGCTTATTTTGAAATTGGCCACAGGAAGTGCATTTGCGACATAAATCCTCAATGTCAAAGTCAATTCTTGGCCAATAGACAGTTGACCTGGCAAGTTGTTTCATCCGTTGCATGCCGAAATGTCCAAGGTGTAATAATTTAAGAATATGATTACGTAGGGTTGAAGGAATTATTACCCGTAAGCCGTAAAAAACGCAACCATTCTCTGTTGACAACGAATTTTCCAACTTTTTGAAGTCTTTAAGCTCTTCCGAAAATGCATGCGGCCATCCTTCCTTCACAAATCGCATTAGTTGGGAAAGAATTGGATCCTTGGCAGTCTCTCTGACCACAAGCAATGGATTGTCAGGATTGATTTGACGACTGATTGTTCGAACTAAACAAACGCTATCGACATCATCTTCCATCTCCTCCCCATCAAAACTTGTGTCAGCTAAGTGATCAGTTAAGTTGGTGAGTTTCAACTTCATCATCGCCAGACGACCTAGTAAATTTAGATTAGGCACCTTAGTGACAATTACAGGAAAGGTCACGTCAGGTGATTTTCCATCAATACTTGCAGTTGATTGGAATTGTCCCACGACGGGTAGCGGGCTACCTTCAGCAACTTGATATCGAATTGTTACAGGTTGTAGAGTGGGTTTACCCAGCGTTTGCCACGTCGCTTCACAGCAAAATGTGTCACTGGCTCCGCTATCAATTTCAAACTTAATTCTGTGGTCATTAAGTCTAATAGTTTGATAGATGGGTGAAACAGAACATTGGACTTTGTGCACCAATTTTATCTGTTGTTTCACAAGCTTATTATCTCTTAGTCGAGACATGCATACAGATTGCAGATGACCTGTTTTCTTGCAGAAGCTGCAAATAGCTTTAATGTGGGGACAAGTTTTGCTAAAATGTCCAGAATTTCCACACCTGAAGCAGGCGGTTTTCTTTTCTTGCGTTTTGGAAGTTTTGGACTTTGCGTGATAAA
This sequence comes from Diplosoma virens, assembly GCA_963680785.1. Classification (NCBI taxonomy): domain Eukaryota; kingdom Metazoa; phylum Chordata; class Ascidiacea; order Aplousobranchia; family Didemnidae; genus Diplosoma; species Diplosoma virens. The sequence goes on along the minus strand of OY796892.1, from coordinate 8,887,885 downwards.
CTTTCTGCACCGACGTAGAAGGTTGACCGTGTACGGTTTCCTTTGCTACCTTGGCTGCTTCTTCCACTTCTTGAGCCACTCTGATGGCGTTGCTAAACTTCAGTTCATCGTCCTTGAGCTTGAAGAGTGTCTTCAAAACTGCTTCGTTGTCGACTGAACAGATGAATTTAGTTCGCAAGGCTTCATCTAAAGGATCTTTAATGGATTGAAAATCACATGTAGCTGCATCTTGTCGTATTCTGCTTGCCAGTTCAGGAATAGTTTCGCCAGGTTTGCGTTTCATGTCAGACCAAAACTTGAAACGTTCTCTGACAACAAACCGTTTTGGATCAAACTGCTCTGCCATAAACGTCTGAATATCATTCATCGTTAGCTCATGTATGCTTTTGACAGGTTGTTGCTGAGCCGCTAAGTTGCTAAGCATTTTGTAAACGGAGTTAGATTGGTTGGTAAGAAAAATTTGTGCTTGCTTGTTGTCGGGAATAGAGTTAGCAGTGACGAATGTTCGGAACCTTGCCAAATAATCAGTCCATAACTCAGATGTAGAATCGAATGGTTGAAAACTTGCCATCGGTGTTGGAACATTTTCTCGCGGGTTGTTCAAGCTGCTTTGTAGAATTTTCAGCTGCTCTTGAAGCATTGTCATTTGCTCTTGATGTTGCTTGTTCTGCTCTTGGTATTGCTTATTCTGCTCGCGATGCTCGTCGCGTAAAACTGCCATTTGCTCTTGGTGTTGCTTGTTCTGCTCTTGGTGTTGCTTATTCTGCTCGCGATGCTCGTCGCGTAAAACTGACATTTGCTCTTGGTGTTGCTTATTTAACAACAAAATCAGTTCAGAAATTTCACTCATATCGACAATTCAAGCTGTAATGCAAAATCAACAAATTTTCTTTTTTCTTTCTTGACGCAGTTGAGTTCCTTGAATCCTCGTCGCCACTTTTGCCTGTTGTATCTTTGCACGAATACACAGGTTTATTAAAAAAACAATAATATATATTCACAAAATTTACTCAGCCAAAAAACAACCGTATTGAAATATAATGCTATTAGTTAGTTTGCTGTAGTAGCTTGATACTTCGAACTGACTGCTAAACCAAAATAAAGGCGCATATTTAACTAGTAACAACTATGCCTGGACGCGCGCGCGTCCAATAATTGTTCGAGCAGAAGGCGCTGATTAAGATTAGAGCGTTTCAGAAAACACTACGTCATCTATTGCACAATATCACAACACTATTGATTAATTACCCTGAGTTTAATCAAAACAAAAATACTTTTTCTCCAAATATAGATTAATTCTAGTTTTCAACACATCATGGGATACATGACAATTACTTGCAATTTGCAGTCTCTAGAACGTATAATTAAAAACTTCATTAAAAACCAATTCATACAAAAAAATTTCCATCAAAAGATAACAAATTTTTATTAATTTAAGGTAAATATTGAAACAATCATTTTTAACAGATGTTTTATTTGTCTTTAAATAAATCAAAAAGACATACTTTTTAATAAAATCAATGGACCAAACTTCAAGAACTAAAGCTTCTGCATCACTAGTTTTTACGGATATTTCAATTACAAATGAATGATTAATATTGGGATTTCCTTCCTGAATTGCAGATTTGGCTTCTTTATCAATATCTGGGTAATCTTTGATTGAAAGATTAAACTAAAAAAAATTAAATAATTTACAAGTCTGTTTGCATCAAGCTAAATTTTGTCTCTATTACCAATTTCTGGCTAAATATTCCATCAAAAATAATTATTAATAATTTTATCTTGTATTATCTACTTTTGCAAAATGCAAAACCTTTGTATAAAACAAAATATAGTGAACATGTACAATTTGTTTTAGTTTAAACAGTCTTGTACTATTTGGGGTCAAAATTATTTTTATAGCATAATTCAATATTTTTCAAATCAACATTTTTCTACTTAAAATTAGATAATCACTTTTTTTAGAACTTCTTTATATATATTTCAAATTAAACTCTAATTGCTTGTTTCTCAAATCTTTCAACAAACTTTATATATGATAAATAATTAAAATAGATTATATAGAAGTAAAAAGCTGCATTTCACAAAAAACAAGTGGTTTATTCATGAAAGAAAGGCTTATTATTGATTTAGTGCCCCTGTGGAGATTTTCGACCTGAAATAAGCAGGTAGATCAGGATATCAAAAACTCAAAACACATCATCACTTTTCTGTGTAAAAGTTATAGATGTTTTTTGAGATACTGAAACAAAGACAAAACCAAGTTAACTGAGCCTTAGTACAGATTAAAATTAATACCCAGGTATCTTACTTCTGAAAATAAAACTTAGTTAGTCAATTATATACTAACATTTAAAAAAATAATTTATGCAATATGCCACTAATTTTGCTTTTAACTAATTTTTTATATTTTGTCATTAAGTTTCTGCCACCATTTGACCTCGGTCTGTTAGCTTTGCTTTAGTTAGGCACTGTGATTTAATTGTTTTTTTCCAAATTATGTTTTATGCTATTCTAATGGCATTTGTTACATTTCATCAGTTTTGTTTAATTTAATAACATAGCACAATACAATGAGTGACCTACTTTAAATGAGTAAGACTAGAGTTAACTCCTCTATTAAAAAACAAAATCTATTCCTATCTTGATTGAGGTTACACTTGTATCAACATACTTTTTTCATGTGAGGAGTTACAAAACCCTGTCATTTAGATTAGGCTTTTGCTCAATACACTTTAAGGAAGGCCGACCCAACTTTTAATTTATTGCAGATCTAATTTTCTTTTGGTAGATTGAATGCTTATTAAAGATCAGAAGTGCTATAAAGAACAAATAGCAGCATTTTATTCTTTTATTACAAATATTGGTTCTTGAAAGAATATGCACAATAGATTTTCTTGATTTTTAATGAAAAAAATTTTGTCAAACTGTCTTTGCCATTACACCACTTTTGTTAAAATAAAAGGTAAGGGAACAAGTTGTTGCTGACTGAGTCCTGCAAAATTTTAACTTCACAAGCAATAATTTTCTTTTTAATCAGAAAACAGAGGTCAAATAAACAAATCAAGCTATATAACTATCATTCAATTATAAAGTCTTAATAAATAGTGATCTTTGATATTTTTTACAATCAACCACAATTTTTCATTTTAATTTCTAAAACAGCAAGCAATTTCACTGATTTTGATAATAAAAAAAAAATCACACTTGTTTTTTTTAAATGATAGATTTATAAGCCATTAAAATTAAAATAATTAAGCAACTAATTTTAATATTTATTTGCAGGCTTTGAATTGGAAACCATTCCACTAAGGTTTGCAAAATAGCTTGCATTTGCTAGAAATATTTTTAAATGTTTTCAGCGTCTATATAATCCACTGCATAAGTGATTTATAATTATAAAACAGAGTTTTACTGCTAATTATAAATGCCCACCATATGATTGTCACACTAAATCAAATCTCAAAAATATTTACAATGCTATGGATTGAATTAGTTTGGCAATTAAAACCAAAGCCAAAGTTGCTAGCTAAGACTTTTTGTAGTTTCAGCTTTGGCTTAATTAAAAATGACCTAAAGGATGTTGAAAATGATGAAAGTTCAAAGTTGCAGGTGGAAATGAAATGTGGAGTGTAGAATATATAAGATACATAAAAATTTAAGTGGCTTGAATTTGGAATGAAATAAGGTGGGATGGTCTGCATAAAATGTGGAGGACAATACAAATTGATAAAGAAAGCTCCTTGAAGAACCAAAAACCAGGTATATACGTAAGCAAAATGCTAAGAGAAATGCTATAGTAAAATTTTGATAATTATAAAACGAAAGAAAATCATTGTTGGCTATTCCTACATTTCAATTCTCAGTCATTTCAGAATTTTATTTTTTAGTACATCAAAATTAATGATGAACTAAAAATGTTAACACTAACATAATTAAGTTACTTTTCAATTTGAATTTTTAATAAATAACCTTAACACTACAACTTTTTATTTTCATAAGATTACTGGCAACACAACACAAAAAGTGAACACATATTAATTACTTTTTTAATATTTTATAATCATTACCCATTCTGATCCACAAAATGAAGGTGAATAAACAGTAGAAATGGGTTTTCCAATTCTTCCTTGGACTATTATCTGAGTACTTTTAATGCAAAGAAACTTGATAAATTTGTCTATATCTTGCTTGTTTCGAAATGAAATTGCAGAACTCATTTTAAGTATTTAACTCTAAAACATATTAAAAGTAATCTGAACCAAAATAATTAAGATTTAAAGTCAATCAAAACATTGAACTTGATAAGATCAAATGAAACTGCAAAAAAAGCTTAATTTAAAAGAATAATTATACTGTTTTAGCAAATAAACATCATGTTATTTGTAATTGCAATGTATATTCTTAATTAGTCTCAATAACAGAAGTGGTAAGCCTGTCAGAAGGAGCTCAATAAAAAAATTCAGAGCAATAAATTAAATTATAAAACCCATGCAAAAAAATTTTATTAAATCAAAATCAAAAACCTCAAAAGTTTGTTTCACCTATAAGACTGTAAAGTGTCATTATTCAAATTCTATTTAAATAAGATTGACTACAGTATAATGTTTCTTGAATAAAATAAATAAGCAGTTTCCAGTTGAGATTTTTTTAATTGTTCAAAATTAGCCTTTTCTCAAATAAATGAGATCACAATTTAAATGAATATAATAGCAAATACCAATTTATATTGCAAAGACATGCACATTTGATTACATAGCCATGTTGTCTCAAATCTGCACAAAAGCATATACTGTATTTTTCTCACTACAAGGCACACTTAAAAGCCTTTAATTTTCTCAAAAATCCATGGTATGCCCTACAATCCAGTGCAGCTTGTGTGTAAATTGAGTCCCAAACTCTTTGTAAAAATGCTATGATGCAGATTAGAGGTGCTCCACTTTATTAACAATATGTATAATGTATACTATGTATGCTGGGAGCAATAAACCACTTGCCCAATGACCAATTTATTGCTTTCAGTAAACATACTGTGCTCCTGCTTACTGCATGTTTTAGCATGCACCCTTTAATACAGTGCACCATATGTATGGCTTAAGTATAGAAATAGACCCTATATGTGGAAATGCACCTAATAATATAGTGTGCTGCATAGTGCAAAAAATATGGTCATACAATAATTAAGTTAGCCATGAAATGTATTATTTTAAAAAACTAAATGTGTCCAAAAAATGCTACAAATATAAGCACCAAAATCTATAGCATAAAATATAATGTGTGCTTTTTATTCCAATAAATATGTTTTTTATCTGTTATACAATTTAAAAATGTTTGTTTAAAACTAAAAGTAATGTTTAACCAATAATAACAGTTTTCAAAGTATAATTAAAGACTTAAAAAACAATTTTCAGGGGGTTATAATAATTTCAATGATCCAAACATAGCAAGTTAAGCTAGCAAATATGTAAATTTGTTATGTACAATAATTGCTAATTTTGAAAGGTAACTTTGCACATTATACATTCAAAAGTGCTTTTTAAATAATGGGAAATTTTCTGCTATAAATAATTGACTAAAGAAGGTCACTACAATACAATATGACAGTGGCATGTGGTGACCTTTGAGGCTGGTCATGCAATTGGTACATTAATGCTGTTCATGCAATTGTTATGCAATACTTTATGGATAAAACAAAAAATTATCTGAGATTCTAGGATGAAGACTAATTTTTGTCCCAAAATCATGGTGTTCTCTAAAAAAAGTCTTCACTCAGAATCAGTCTCAGATTTCTTGATTTTCCTCCAAAATCATGGTGTTCTTTATATATTGGGTTGAGGAATATGTTCGTAGTGTTTTTATATTTTCTTTTATTTTACAATGATTTTTTACTACTTGGCAAAATGTATATATTCATTCAATAGAGCTCTTTCTACTGTAAAAACTGTGCTGATTGTCTTTTGAGTATTTTGAAATTTTATTTGTGAGGCTTACATATGGAATATCCAGAAGGTAAAAAGCAACATTTTTGACACCTGCTATTCTTTGCTTTTCATCGAGGCCAAAAAGCTGCTGAAGCAGCCCAGGATATTTGCATGGTATATGGGGAAGGTGTCATAGGTGAATCTACAGCAAGAAAATGGTTTGCAAAGTTTAAAAATGGCAATTTTGACATCGACAACACACCCCACAGTGGATAACCTTCTGAATTTGACAAAGACCATCTCAAAATACTTTTTGAAGGAAAGTCACCAAATAAGTTGTGAATTGGTCAAAAAAAATAAACTGCAATCAAAAAATGATTCTCAATCATCTTCATTCAATGGAATTTGCCGAAAAATTGGGAGTCTAGGTGCCTCATGGGCTTAGTGAAAACAACAAAGAAAATTGCCTTCAAATTGATTCTCAACATCTCACCCGCCACCAAGCAACACATGGTCACAAATAGTGCTTTTTGTACCGAATTGTCACGGGAGATGAGAAATGGTGCCTATATATAAATATGAAGCAAAGAAAGGAATGGGTGGCTCCTGGAGATATGCCAAAGCCAAGAGTTAAGCCTGACCTTCATCCAAGGAAGACCATGATCTTTGTTTGGTGGAACTGGGAGGGCATGGTGCACTAGGAAATGCTCAAAAGGAATACCACAGTCAACAAAGAGCTCTACATAGCCCAGATACATTGCATGAATGAGACTATTTGACTGAAAAGATCCTATCGACAAGGCCAAACCATACTTCTTCACAACAACGCCGGGCCTCATGTTGCACAAGTTGTCAAAGCTGCACTCCAAAAGCTCAAATGGGAGGTCCTTCAGCATCTGCCATATTCTCTGGACCTTGCACCCACAGATTACTATCTTTTCTGCTCTTTGTCGAACCATATGAGGGGCGTTACCTTTGACAATGAAGAGAACCATAAAAACTGGCTCAACAAATTTTTCGATATCAGACCCAGGGATTTTTAGCACAATAGCATTGACAAATTGGTCGAGAGGTGGGAGGAGGTCGTAAATAGCAACAGAGAATACATAATTTATTAATTTATAGCCATAACTTTTCATTTTTATTTAAATAAAAATCTTTGATAAAAATGCTATGAACATATTCCTCAACCTAATAGAAAAAAAAAGGACATCACATAGAAGTTTGTTGGTCATGCAATGCATGACTTGCATGCCCTGACTACATGCCACTGCAATATGACAATCATTTGCAAATGAATTAACATTCTTAGTACATTTTCTAACACAATATTGTTCTTGATTATAAATAATTTTCATTTTATCTTACTTTCTATTTACAAGTCAATTACGAGTATTTGCGAGTATTCTATTTACTAAGGAACATGATGCCATATTTACAGCAAACACATAACAAATGTAAGCTACACAAAACAAATTATTTCTGTATTTAAAAGTCATTTAAGCAAAACCAGGAATAGAAAATGCAATCTTATTTAATTTTATGCAACAGATCATTCAAGAATTTATAAATATAATTAAAGTAACAATTACTAAGCTATAATCTAAACATGTTACAACAGTAAAATCACATTTTTCAGATCCATGAATCAGAACTAGAGATGTATCAGAATTTTATTCCGGTCGGAATTCTGGCCGGATTCAGAGATTTAATTCCTATTCTGGCCAGAACTGAAGTGATTATAGCCAATAGAACTAATTTATTTAGAAACATATCTACGCTTAGTTTTTTTTAGTAAATTGATGTAGGCAGTCATTTACTCAAAGATTGAACCTGCTAAATTGCACTTACACACCTTTCAGTCATGAAAAACCAGTCAATTGAAATTTTTTAATTGAAGCTGCTTTGCTGTTTCAATTTGAAAATTGTCACACAAATTACAACATTGACATATCAATATATATTAAATATATTAGTCAACCTTAAATCAGCTACAATGCACTACCGCTAAATACATAAATAAATTTATACACAAGAGTGTCATATGAGTAAAAGCCATTAGCATAAATTAGAACTAATTCATTGTATTAAAAACTAAGATCAGATGATAAGATTGCTTAACTCCATTGATCCACCTAGTTATAAGCATTAATAGCACAGGCAAAACTTAACCTTACAGCAAATCATCAGCAACATTTTATTGCAGTTCAATCAATCTAGCATTAGTCTTATCTACTAGCCTTTTCAAGTAAAGTGAACACTCTATTCTACTCCTTACAAAGATAAAAGACATGAAATAGCTGAACAGCTACAATAACATAAAAACAAACTTTTTTCACTGTATAACTTTAATAAATGTGTCTATAATATTTTTGGTTGTTATGTTTCAAATGTCCAGTGCTCAGCAAGGAGTACTCACATAAATTGCTTTCATGTATACTTCAAACAAAACTGACTGCAAACTTTCTACTTTAATATTTTTTGAAGTGATTAATCATCTGCACTTACAATACTATTATCAACTGACAATCTAACACATGTATTTAAGCAGTTTCATGTAATATCAAGGTTAATATTGCATTTCTAAATAGTTCCAGTTCCAGCCAGAATTCCGGCCGGATTTTATGTAGCAATTCCGGCCAATTCTGGTTCCAGTTGGAATTGATTATTTGAGTTCCAGCACATCTCTAATCAGAACAACAATAGAAAAATTATAAAATAAACTTTTAATTTCAAGACACATTTAACATTCACCCACAGAAAAGCTAAGCACAGTTTGTTTCAAATTACAAGATAAACCTTTAAATATGAAAAAAAAGTGGCAGACTAGCAAATAAAAGTATTAACCATAATTAGCCTAGATTTTATTATCTGTAAAAATCCAAAATTCAATCGTTAAAAAGTTCATCAACTTTTTTATGGCAGTAAAAGTTGATTTTGTATAACATAAGCTTACTACTTTTTATGTTTTCTCAACTTTTAAAAAAATTTCAAAATAATCCTAAATTTAAAAAAATTTATTAAGATCCTAAAGTTACTATTGTTAAATATCATATTTTACAATTTTACTTTTTTAAAAATCATTCTACTGTCTTTAACATAAACAGATAAACTAGAAACTTAATATCTTTTGTAGAAAATCAACAACCTTGTAATAGATAGCTGACTATATGACATAAGATAAAAATCTTATGTTAATATCTTCTGGAGAAAATAATCACACTCTTTGCTTTACTTGGAGAGCAATAATACATCAAATTAGACAGGGTGTCCATAGAGTCTTGTTACAATTTAAAAAATCTATTACAAAGGCAGTTTTTGAGATATCTTGTATAAATTTGTTTTATATTAATCAGTGTTTATTAAAGCTTTTTTTCAAGCTAAAATTTTGTGTCTCAGATTAAAATTTTATGTGTTAATAAACCCTTGCGAAATGGCTACTTCTCTAGAGAAGGCACAATGTGTATCCTGGTTTATTGAGACAAAATCAAATGTTCAGAATCAGCGAAAATACAGAACCAAGTATGAAAGAGATCCACGATCACGTCCGCCATCGTGTCATGGAAAAAAGTTCAAGCTGTATGTCCTAAAAGCGATCTTAATCGCTCTTTGTTTACAAATAATGGGATTACAATATTGAAAGGATTAAAGATAGGAAAAGCATTTGTTTTAGGAGTCAAAGATAAATTTGAAAGCAGGACGTCAAACGGTAAAACCGAACCCAAACTGGATCAGTAAATCTCTATTAACCGTTATTATTCTTCGGTCTGAACTGGAACTAAACCAGAAAAAAAATTGTTGAATTGAAACGGAACTGAACGCATAAAAATTAAATTTGCCAAACTGAACCGGAATCTTATTTTTAAAGTTTTGGTTCAGACGCTCTGATTTTAATTTTTGATTTATTTATACAGACTTAGATGAATAACATTTTTGTCTTTAAAGTTGCCATCATTTTTTGGTCAGTTATGTGGCAAAACATAGACGTCATAAATAACTCTCTTGGCCATAAGTTAAAGCAAAAATTTGCTCATGTGGGCAGAATAAAGAAAGCTCAGATTCAAATAGGTGGTACGCTAAAGCAGTAAAGTAAAAGATTTATTGAAATGGAGATGCACCAAAGACAACAAAACCCACTCATAGACAAAATCGGATCTTAAAATAAAATTAGTAGGCCTATTAATCTTTGTTAAATATCTTAGTGTTGAGATATACAACTTTTTTGTTGTTGCGGACCGCATTACAGAGCCGGTAATTAGGAATTAGTGTTTAACTTTTTAAAACCTATAGATCTACCACAAATACCTCAAGTTTTTAATTTTTTGGTGCTCAATTTTAAAATATTTGTCATGATCCTCCAAGAAACATGGCATTTGACGCCCATAAGATATGATTTGACTACAAAAGAAGCCAAACGAATTGGGATCATCGTCAATCTGTTCACCAGTAAAAAAAATTGAAGAACAATTTGATTTTTTTGCAACTGAGTTTGTTTTTCGAGGCATGAAATACATTGGTGAAAATGTTTGTTGGAAGAGAGAAAGTTATTTTATGTCTCAATAGTTTATTTCAATATGCTGCACAGCAAATTCAATTGTGCAATTGTTTTTTGTGAGTAAAATTGATTATTTTAACGCTTAACACTTTTAAATTGAAAATTTTGGAGCCCAAAAATTTTCGGGTACCTAGCAAAGCTAATGTATTGTGCTGGGTTATATTCGTTACTTTTGGGCTTCTTCGTAAAGTCATACAAAACAATGATTCGGGAAAAATTGTTTTGCACCCTTTTACAAATCTTTTGGTCCAGATGGCTACAATCTACGAGCAATGTCCTTGCTTTGTACGTTTGCAACAAAGGACTTAAAATTTTTTACTAGTTAAAGGATTATAAAACCCAGTGGCGGATTACCCATTAGGCAGAGTAGGCAACACTGCCTGTGGGCCCCGCGACTTTTAGGGGCCCCATGAGACCGTGGCAAAAGAAATTTTGGTAACTGTTACTTTAACGAAGCAGGACTTTGTGGAAAATGTAGTACAACGAAAACAGTTTTTCGACATTTTTTCTTTTAGCATACTTTTTGCTCTTTTTGCCTAGAAGTGGTAAAACCAAAACTTGTGCCACAGCTGTTGAGGTTATTGCCAATCTTGTTAAACGAATATAATTAAATATTTTTGGTTTTTAATTTTTTATTCATCTTTTGATACATAAACCGGCCGGCCCGTAAACTTGCAAATACACTCGCACATTTCATTCCAAAATTCCTGAATTGATGAATATTAAGAAATATACGAAAGATTTGTTAACAGTGGAACAGTGTACACAGTGGAACAAAAGAAACCATGGAATAAAGAAACTGCTAACATCCCTGCATTTTCCAAGAAAAAACCCGTTCCAACTTGGCGCAATTTTCATTTGAGGGGAAAATCGCCAGTGTGCGCATTGTGTTGTGTAAATCCATTTTTTAGTTTTGCAGACGTAAAGTTTTTTTTCACTCAAGTGATTAATTTGTTATAACTTTTTACCTACAGTTCCAGTCAATACCGTGGTTATGTCATTGTCTAAAGCAGTTTCCAGTGGATTTAATTGCAGCTCAACTGTCTTGCAGCTCTTTTTAATTTGCACAAAAATTCCTCCATAATTTATGAAGTCATAAAGGTACCCAATGGAACACTGCAGTGAGGTACAAAGTGGAACATAGTTCCGATTATTTATCCGTTGTTTTCATTATTTAGTTCATCTGCTGACCTATCTTATTTAATTAATTAATATATTTATTTTTATTTTATTTTTTATTTTATTCACTTCACTATTTCAGACTCCTAAGTTAAAATGTCGACCAATGAGAAAAAGAGGTATGAAAGTGGAGCACAGAAGCAAAGAAAGAAAAAGGAAGCTAAAGTGAAGCTTGGTAAAGAAATGAAAATGATTCCGTCGCTTTTCCAATTTAGCTTCACTCGTTTGCGCGCAGGAGATCAAGCCTCTGGTAGTACTGCCGGTAGTGTCGGTGATGTTATGGCGACAGACTTGCCTTCAAAATTGACTGCTGTACAAATGGTTGAGCCTCAGGCTACCATGGATAACACTACCAAAACCGATAAGAATTTTAATGTTGTTGATCCAGAGAGACAAATTCAGAAACCTGAATTTCAAAATGACGTAGAATTATGGAAAAACATTACTAACGCAGTGCAAGAACATTGGTCTACTAGAGATCCTGTAAAATGCCAGCACTTTGATTGTGATTTTTTGGCTTCACGTAGGCAGTACGCGATGGTACTACAAGATATTTTACTCGTTTCATAATGTTTCGGAAGCATGTGAATGGAGAACAAATTAAAAGGAAATGGTTGATGTACTCACGAACTTCTGGTAATGTGTACTGTTTTCCATACGTCTGATTTGATGATGCATGTAAAGGAAATCAAACTCAATTCTGTGATAGATTTTCAGAATGGAAAAATGCTGCTCAACGCATCCAAATGCACGAGAACAGTGAGATACATCGAACATGTATGCAGGCACTTTTCACTATAGGCGACGTGTAGCATGTCGCGTAGACTGGTGTTTACAAATTCAATTCAAAAAAGAGAAAGAATACTGGATAAATGTTCTGCGGCGAGTAGGGTCGGTTGCAAAGCTTCTCTCGTCGCGAGGAATGGCCTTTCGCGGTGAAAATGAAAATATAGGATCGCAACACAACGGAAATTACTTGGGCGTTTTAGAGTTGAGTGCGCAGTACGATCCTTTCCTGAGTTCTCATTTAGCCAAATATGGTAACCAAGGCCGAGGAAGACCGTCCTGCTCATCATCTACAATTTGTGAAGAAGTTATCGAGATAATGGAAATCAGGTTCTTGCAGTTATTATAAAAGAATTGCAGCAATCCAGGTACTTTTCTGTAAGCATCGATTTCACGCCGGACATATCGCACATAGATCAGCTGACAATAGTTGTTCGATACGGAAGAATGTCAGACGGCGAAGTGGTGGAACGGTTTCTCACTTTTACCCCAATTGAAAGTCACACGGGAGAAGCTCTCGCAACGACTGTCTTGAAATTTCTAATGTGATATTGATATAAAAAATCTGCGAGGACAATCTTACGACAATACCGCAAACATGTCGGGTTGTTACAACGACCTTCAGGCACACATTTGTCAAATCAATCTACTTGCACATTGTATTCCCTGCGCAGCCCATTCGTTAACCTTGGTTGGAGTTTCTGCTGCAGAAACCTGCGTTAAAGCACTCTCTTTCTTCGGACTTGTCCAAAAATTGTTTAATTTTTTTTCTGCGTCAACTACCCGTTGGGCGATTATGTCCAAATGTCTTGAAAATGAAGCTGGCTCTGGACTCTTTTTAAAGAGAGTGACTGGAACAAGGTGGTGTGAGCGGGCGGATGCGACCAAGGCGCTGTCTTATGGTTACAGCAGCTTCGAGAAGGCGTTGTCAGTCATTGCAGAAAATGTGAAACAAAACCCAGAGACAATTCACGAAGCCAAATGTCTATTACAAAACCTGTCGAAGAAGGAAACAGCCTCGAAGAAGTCTTCTGGGCTGTCATCTTGGAGAGATTCGATGCAGTCAGTAAATCATTACAGAAAAAAACGATAGAACTCCAGTCAATATGTTGAAATCACTCTCAGATTTTTTAACATCAGAGAGAGACTTGTTTGATGAATACGAAGAGAAGGCAAACGAGAAAGTTAAAGCACAGTACTCTGACGACTGCAATCAGTTGCGCAAGCGAAAACGACATCACGCCGATGGTGATGCGGAAGAAGTTGTACTTCTTGGAAAAGACAAGTTCAGGATTGAAACCTATCTGCCGATATTAGACAGACTAACTGCTGAGCTCAACCGCCGCATGCAAGCATACGTCAAAATACAGTCGTTGTTTGGATTTTTAGTTGAACTTCCATTCAAAACAAATGACGAATCAAGACACGCAACCGAGACATTTCGAGAAAATTATCCTGATGAGATTAATATCTATTTCCAGGAAGAAATGGTTCACTTCAAGTATTTCGCATCGCAGTTTGAAGATTATGATGATAAAATATCTGCATCGCAATCAAATGAACTCATTTTTAATAACATGATTCAGTCAACTTTTCCAAACGTTTTGACCGCACCACGAATTTACAAATGTAATGATCACAAACGCGACCGCCGAACAAACCTTTTCTTAATTGAAAATTCTGAAAAACTGTTATTGAGCTTCAATGACGCAAGAACGATTGAATGGGCTTGCCATTATGGCCACTGAAAATGACGTTTTGCAGAATATTAACTTTCAGGATATTTTTAATGACTTCACTACTGCGAAATTAAGACAAAAAAATTTTTGAAGGCTCGTTACATAAAGAGATTAGTAATTGTAAACGGTAGACTCGAAGTTTGTGGGTTGTGGTGTGGAAGGTAACTACTTATCATATTTTGAGTTTTATATTTTTTCTTTCTGAATAAATCAGGGAATCGAACCGTTTAAAATAACGTTCCGGTTCAGGTTTAGGTTCGGCAAATTTTATTTTTAAAGGTTCAGTTCCGGTTCAGGTTCAGCAAAAAATTTTTTTTCGGGTTCAGTTCCGGTTAGGGTTCAGCAAAAAATTTTTTTTTGGGTTTAGTTCCGGTTCAGGTTCAACAATTTTTTTTTTAGGGGTTCAGTTCCGGTTCAGCTCCGGTTCGGGTTCGGAATATATATTTTTTATCTATTTCTTACAAGCGTTAGGACTGTAAACACAATTTCTTACCTCATGTTATCATGGGCGCTCGTAGACGCGCTTCCTGGAGGAGTAATGGCAAACAGTCGGAAACACAAAAAATATTCTTAAAAAGGGTTTTTTAAAAAATTCTGGTACAAGTTTTAAAAAATTAAATTAAACTAATTCACCGGCATGGGTCTTGGTTGTAAAAATCAAGTCTTACTAAAAAATTTATAGTAATGATCTTGCGAGCGCCAAAAGCTGAAACGGAAGTTTTTTGTTGTTTTGTGATCTCAAAACTTTCTTATAGATTGCATTTACATGAGTTTATATAGATCTTTCTCGGACTAGCCATTGATACACTTGTCTAAGAATTTTTTGATAATTTTTTAGTGGCGGCCCTCACGCAGAAGGTTTATTAGGTATGAAATGTCATTAAGGTTTATTTCTACTACGAGTGTAGATTGGAGTATTCTTTGTTTCAATGATTTTTTTCTTCGTTTTGCCTTTAAGCGCCGAAAGAAGTAAAAAAATTAATAAAACAAAAAATACTTCGTTTCACGCCGGTAGTGGAAACGGGTCTTTATCTTACTAAATCTAAACTTTTAAAGTTTTAAACAAATTAAACATTTAGTCATTCAAGTTTATAATAATAAAAAATTGACGCATAAAGGCTCTTTTCCCACTATGAGCGTGGAATGGAGTACAGTGGCGAGCAAAAAAGTAAGATTTTTTATTTTATCAAATTTTTTAAAAATAAGTTAGTTGCAATTGAATTATATTTCTAAAAAAGAAATAAATTAATATTGGATTTAACATAATTTTTTGTGCTCTTTTAATGATATATTACTTGATATATATTAATATAATTCAATTTTAACAATGATATTTTTAAAAAATCTTAAAAAATAAAAAAGTCTTACTTTTTTTGTTCGCCACTGTACTCTTTGCTTGATTTATTGACTTTATTTGCTTCACTTAGATTTTAAGCGCGGAAAGATGATCAAAAGAAACAAAGAATGCTCTATTCCACGCTCGTAGTGGAAACGAGCCTTAACTTTAGAAGTTTTTAATGCATATTTATGTATTATTTTGTAAAATTTAAAATTTCAAAAAGCGAGTCCCCCTTTTGGTTCTTTTGGCGCACGTTCATGTATCTAGTGCAGTGGTTCCCAACCTTTTTACACCGGGGACCGGTAAAAATTTTTAAAAATGTTCACGGACCGGCAACAAAAGATCCGTAGTGAGTAGAACATATATTTGTAATCTTTCTGTTAACCAAAGTTGTCGTTGCGTAACATTCTGCAAAATTTTGGCATAAGCTATGTATTCAGGACGAAAAATTACAACAAAATGGAAATCAAATTAACTTAAACAACAAAATGTTAATTCATTTACATACAAAATCAATGTTAGTGTGAAATTTGCTGCTGTTTCTTTGTCAGTATGCGATCCCAGCAAGGCATAAAAGAAGTTTCTGTAACATGTAGGTGTGCTTCGGCATCCAGCCAATTTCTTTGCTTTGTTTTAATTAAAGTTAGCGATATGAAAAAGATTTCTCGCATAAATAGCTAGTTGAAAATACCACCAACAATTTGACTGCTTTGTGAATTAGACACGAATATTGGTTTTCAAGAGATATCCAGAATTGCGACAATGATTCTTTTTTGTATCTGGACTGCAAAGTAGAATCACAGCATAATTTAATCAGACTTTCTTTTTCATGGGGATTAAGGTTGCATGTGTTGACATCTTCGATGAAAGGATTGTTGATCCAAAGGTTTCCACGTCGAGGATCTTCATGTTTCGGAAAATAATGGCCAAAACTGTTAGCCAACTCTTTTAAGTGTTGACTTACAATGCTCAGTAACTCTTTACATCAGCACTTGCCAAATACTCATTTAAAATTGGAAACATAATTGTATCTTCCTTTTGCACAAAACTATCTCAAAGTCCCAGCTTCTGTTTGAAAGCATCAGTCTTTTTCTCAGTACAAAGATACTCGTGCAAGGGCATTGCAGAGAAGTATTAAGCTCGTTCAAACGGCCAAATATATCTGCCAAGTACGCAAGCTTACACAACCACATCTCACCTAACAAAAATTCTGCTAGTGGGGAGTTCATTTCTCTCAAAAAGTGTTTTGTTTCTTCACGAAGTTCGAATAGGCGAGAAAGAACTCGTCCTCGTGACAGCCATCTTACTTCTGCATGGAGAAGAAGATGATCGTGCTGCGAATCCATACTTTCACACAATGCTTGGAAGAGTCTGGAGTTCAGAGGTCGACTTCTAATTGCATTGACAATTTTCACAGCGTTAGTAAGTTCGTTTTTCAAATCAGGAGAAAGCTTCTTTGAAGTCAAATGCTCTTGGTGGATGATGCAGTGAGTAAACAGCATTTCTTTGTGCGCAACTTCTTTAATTTTTGCAACCACACCATAGCGATAACCAGTTATGCTCGCAGCTCCATCAGTACATACTCTGACGCAATTTTCCCAGTTTATGTCTTTCTCACTAAAGTACATGTTAAGAAGCCTAAATATTTCTAACCCGGTGGTACGTCCTGGTAAGTCAATGTAAAAAAGACGTTCTTTCTTAAAATCTGTTTTTCCCTTATAACGCACGAAACATAGAAGAATGGCACAATTACTCACGTCAGTTGACTCGTCGAGTTGAATAGCAAAATAGGGTGATTTCTTTACCTCCTCTATTACCTGCTATTCAATGTCCATTGCAATATCTTTAATCCTTCATTGAACTGTATTGTTAGAGAGTGGTATGCCATCAAATTTTCGAGCTGCTTCAGGACCCAAAATTTGTTCAGCCGCAGATAAGATGCACGGCTTTGTTAACTCTTCCCCAATTATATAAAGTTTTTTTGTTTTAGCTATTTGTAAGGAAATTAGGTAGGATGCATGTAAAAAAGATTTTTCGATAGTTGTCATCTTTTTTATTTGTTTTTTTGGTCATTCATATTAAAGCGTAGTCGTTTAAAATATTCAAGTGGCTTGTCTTTAAGATTGTTGTGTTTTGAATGGAAGTTACGAGCAAGTTTGGAAGGTTTCATATCGTCATTTGAGAGAATTTGGGAGCACACTAAACATAAGGGCCGTGGCGATTGTTCACTACACGGAGCTACAGTAAAACCAAGCTCCAAGTATTTTTTATCGTATTGCCTGACAAATTCCCCTTTTCGTTTCTTACTTCTTCCTGTAACATTCAACTTATCTGCACATGTCCTTTTTGTAGTTTGCTCTACACTTACAGAAGCCCTACTAATACTAGCTTCATTTCCATTTTGAGAATTATCTGTTTCAGAAGTCTTAGTTTTATCCTTTTTGTTAAAATACACATAATACCTTGTTGTTTTGTTGATTCCATACTAATCCTTCTTCAAGGTCACAGTACAAGCTATTACAGCATCTCAAAAGTAAAAAATTACTTTGCACAGCATTCCATCAATAAACTTTTAGAACGCTAGACGTAGTTTATGTCGAAGCAATTTTAACAAAATTACTTATGACGAAGCAAAACTTAGGTCAAACATGAATCTAGAAGGTAATCGGAAGGTTTACCTTGATTATTATTAAACAATTTTGCGGTATCAACGATGAAAGGCGAGATACGTCAGTTTTACTGCTGCAAATTGGCCAGGCGTAAAATAAGTTTTACAGAGAGTAACATCTTTGCAATGTTTATGATTCCATATTAAAATTATCTTGGCAGAAAATAAGATACTTCGCGGACCGGCGAAAAATTTATGCGGACCGGCGGTTGGGAACCACTGATCTAGTGCACATATTTTTTCTTCATTTCTCGGCTGATAAAGTTGTTTATGACGTTTCTTTGTTGGCACACAAGTGCTCAAACAAATTGTGGCAACTTCAAACGGTAACATTTGATTTAATAATTACAACTAGAAATAAATTAAAAATTAAATCAATTTGTTGTATAAGATTTTTTTTTTCTTAAGAGACAAATCTTTGACGTAAAGTTGAAGCGAACATTGATGCAAATGAAAAATTTAAGTAATGCGATTTTCACTGCTATAATATCTTTAAATAAGCCTAAAAACTATGAACAGCTCATCCCGAATCAGCCTTACTGCAAAAGTGAAGGCCTTTTTAGATTCCAACATGCAAATTTGAGCCTAATAAGAAGCTGAGAAATAAGAGAAAAGCAGTTAGCTTACAAAATTTTACTTAAACTTCACGCTACAAGGCGAAGGTTAATAGCTTCTCTTCCTAATCTCAACAAATTTTTTTTTTTAATTTTGTTTTTTTGAAAAATCAAAAATTAATTAACTTTATTGCATTGCTTGCTCAACATTATTTTTTACTCAATCTCGACTGTTAGGGATATCATCATGCTAGTGAAAACCATTTGAGGCAACTATAAGTTACACTGAATTCGAATCATTCGATAAGTTTACACTGCTTTTTTATTAAACTTCTCCACGTAACTAAATTTCAGTCGAGTGGCTCCCCAACAGCATGCGCTGTGCAGCTTTAATTTTTCAATGGCGTCAAATAATTTTGCTTCACCAACGATGGTTTCACTATGTTTGCTACGTCTCTATATTAATATGTATTTTTTTAAAGGTATGGCACTGTAAAAAGCTTAAGAACAACTGCTTTAGCATATATTTAAAATTTCGCTTTCTTTATCTAGCAAGTGACATGTTTTTGCTTTAACTTCTCGCCTGAAAAAGTCGTTTATAACGTTTCTGTATTGCCACACAACAAGTATTGTGACCAAAAAAATTGCGGCAACTTCAAAGACAAAATTGTGATTCTACTTCTTCTACAAATAACTTTAAAATTAAAATTTGTGCATCAAACGGTCGAACCGGATCCATTTAAAATAAAGTTCCGGTTCAGGTTCGGGTTCAGCAATTTTTTTTCTACGGGTTCAGCTCCGGTTCAGGTTCAGCAAATTTTATTTTTAGGGGCTCAGTTCCAGTTCAGGTTCAGCAAATTTTATTTTTTCGGGTTCAGTTCCGGTTCGGGTTCAAAAAATAATAACGGTTAATACGGGTTTACGGATCCGGTTCGGGTCCGGTTCGGGTCCGGTTCGACACCCTGGAATAAATAGTTAAATACGAATTTACACAGCGCTTGTATTCTTAAATTCATAATCTAAAAATGCCATATTGCTACAATTTACATTTTGCTACCATATGTCTTGGGACTGGCAGGATAATTTAAATGATTGAAAGTAACTGGCGTTCTAGTAGGCATTATGCCCGGGGCCCCAAAAGTTTGACTGCTTATGGGCCTCCAGGGTGCTTAATCCGGCACTGATTAAACCAAACATAAATCGAAAATCCTTATCAACCGTTTATGGTTTTCTTTGAACGCGAACCGAACCTGAACCGGAACCGAACCTTTATTAGAAATAAAGTTTTCCGTACCTGGACCAGAACTGAACTACTAAAAATAAAAGTTTCTTGCTGAACCAAAACCCGAGCCGGAACATTATTTTAAGCGGTTGGACACCTGCGCACTGCTAGACGGTGACGGCAACCTTTCACTTAAATAACCAAGAGGCCAAACGTGAGCTAAAGGTCTGCAACAACGGTAGACTTTTACCGTTCTGTCCAATCCCTACTTATCTTGGGGTAAAACTGGACAGATCGCTCACGTTTCGTCACCACTTAGTAACATTGCGCAAAAAACTATCCTCGCGCGTCACACTGTTGAGGCGACTCGTGGGCTCGGGATGGGGTGCTGGTGCTAAAACACTACGCATAGCCGCCTTGTCTCTAGTCTACTCAACAGCTGAGTACTGTGCGCCAGTCTGGTGTCGCAGTGCTCACACTCGCCTCATTGACAGTATCTTGAATGACGCCTTGCGCATAGTTACTGGATGCCTGCGTCCCACTCCAACGGACCACCTACCTGTACTCTCAGGCATCCAGCCAGCTGAACTTCGCCGAATGGGAGCGACACTCTCCTTGGCTTACCGTGGATCTCTGGACCCCGATCATATCTTGTATGGTCTTTTAAATGGGTCCTCAGATACTCGCCAAGTGAGACTAAGATCCAGACGCCCGTTTGTGCCAGGTGCGCGGAATCTTTTGGACAACTTTGCCAGACTTGGCATCCACGCTTCTGAATGGACAAATCACAAATGGAACGCGGAGTACTGTGAAAATGCTTCCAGGCTTTGTGCTTTTGTGCCCGGGACCGGTGCCAGGCCTGTTGGGATGAGCTTACCCCGAGCAGCTTGGGTTAAGCTCAACCGCCTGCGGACTGATGTTGGGCGATTCCATTCGTCCATGCACAAATGGGGTCTCGCTCCTTCACCGAATGGCGAGTGTGGCGTTTACATCGGGCACCACATGGAGCACGAGGTCTGACGGTTTTGGATGACGAAACTCGGTGCTGGCTTAATAACACCACTGCCAGCATCTGATTCTGATTAAGGCAGTGCAGCAGTCTGGTGTAGTAAAAGGATAAACCCTCGGCCCCAGTCCTGTTTGTGTCTGACCTGGAGTGGATACCCTTCAAACGACGACGACAACCTGCTTGAAAGCTTCAAAAATTTAATCAGTAACTGAATGACTATTCAAGTTAAACAATAAAATGTGGTTTAACAAGACAATGAGTTGCAAATTATTTAAACAAAAACCAATTAGTTCGATTTACACTCGTGCTAATTTTTACGATATTCATTTTTCAACAAGTCGTCGAACCGAATTTGAACCGAATTCGTAAACCAAAATTTTCAACTTAGAAGAGTTATTCGTTAAAATAATTAATTTTACCCCACAAAAAGCAATCATAGATAAAAATCAGATCTTAAATCTATGATAAATATTTTTAACTTTGTTAAATATCTTAGTACAACTTGCACAACTTTTTTGTTATTGTCGGCCGCATGACACTGTTAGTTTTAACTAATTGCTACTAGTGAATTATGGTAAGTAGATAAAATTATGTATTAGGCATATAAAATAATAAGTCTCATTGATAATATGCTTTTTACGCTTACCAAATGTAATGAAACAATTTTTAACGATCGAAATTAATTAAACGCAAATCGTAAAACATGGCAGGCCTATTTATTGGCTTACCATAGTACGTCCCAATTTGGACGAAACCAGAGACGTGCCGTGAAGCTCATGGTTAATGAGGCACAAACTTTTAATATTAGTACTACTTTTATTTAATAACAAACAAAATAGTAATCTACTTAAATAAAAAAAAGGAAATTTAAAGCATTCTCTTATATTTAGCTAAATTTTTCTGAGTTAAAAAAACATTTTTTCTATTTTATTTCTACATTTATCCTGCTGACTCGCAGGAAAGTATTGGAGGCCCTAAGGTAGGCTTATCATACGTCCCGATTTTTAGGGCTTTGTCCAGGCCGGTTTTCCAGAAATCTAAGACAGATTTGAAGTGAGTACCTCCCTTTTTTAGAGAACACTGCGTTTTAGGGAAAAAAATTATAAAATCCGAGACAGATTTGAAATGAAGACTTTTTTTGGAGAGCATTACTTTTGAGGGAAGAAAGTTAAGAAATTGGAGACTGATTCGAAGTGAAGACCTCCCTTTTTTAGAGAACACTGCTTTTTAGAGACAAAATTCATGAAATCCAAGATTGATTCGAAGTGAAGACCTTTTTAGGGACAAATTTTTTTCTATTAACAAGTGTCCCGGTTTACCCATACGGAAATAAGGTATGCGTATACATAGCGCAAGCAGTTAGCCCGACCTGTTTCCGAAGATGCCAAGATATTGTTGTGCAGTTCAAATTTGTTACTTTGTTTTCTTAGTTTTATAGAGATATGACTAGAATTTAGAACTGCTCGCCAAGGCTGCCATGCAGGGGAAAGGGCGTAAAGTATCACAAGCACGGCGCTCCAACCATTCGACCACGCTGCCGACAAAAAAATGTTTTGTTAATAAAAACTTGCAAAAATTTCAGTTTTCTTTAACATTAGAATTGGGAAAACTATTTATTTAGAGACAATTCTGTTAATCAGGTTTCAAAAGTCTAAAGGAGTTTGATTTTGAATGAGAGCCTTCAATTTCACATGCTTGCTAGAGCTTTTGTGATCGGATTCAAAGGGCAAAGGGGGCTTAAATCCTTAAATTTTCAGGAAGATAACCTACTTTTTCGGCACAACCATGACCTCCTAAGATATTTTTCGGAGGCTGCCGAAAAACCTTTGATTGTGCGTTGATCCATCATTTTTAAAAGTTTTAAAAGCTTTTCGGTGTTTCCTAAAAAATTTCTTTTGGTAAAGTAAAAAACAACATTGTAGTATAAAAAAATCAAAATTATGGAGAGGACTAAAAAGTATTTTCTTGATATGAAAGACGAGACTTTTAATTTTCACGCACACTTAATTGAAAATATATATTATTTTTGAAGTTGGCAAAATAAATTCAATGTTAAAAATGTGTAATTAAAATTGACCTTTCCCCGGAATATTTTTTTAACTCCCTTCAAGAGAGGTGTGCCTTTTGTTAAGAATTATTAGTTTAAATTACCCAAACTTGAAACTTAGTTCCCGACGGTCGTCTAAAGATACAGCCGGACATTCTAAATTTTCAAACTAAAAATTGAAAGGGTTATTGTCCTTCACAATGGCAATTGTCTCACTAGTTTCAATTGTCTTTACAATCGAAGTAAAAAACTTTGAAATCGATTCTTACAAGGTAAGGTAAGGTACAATTTATGAATTAGTGTTACTTAGAAATGTACGTTATGGTTAAAAAAAAGCTGCCAAAAATTGAGGTTTAAACACTGAATTATAAATATACCAAAATTAGATTGAAAGCTTAATGTTAAAAATTTTTATAGCTTAGATCAGGAGTGGGAAACCTGCGGCCTTCCAAGCTACAAAGTGCGGCCTGAATCTGAAAACATCCTTAATAGAAACAAGTATCCCAATTGTCACACTTTATTCGAAATAATCTAAATTTCACAAATCTTTAGTTAATTTTCTATCTTTTTTGGTAATTTAAATTTTTATTATGACGTAATATTTTCATGGTCAAATAATAATTGCAGTTGGAAAAAAACCCGTTTGATTTGTTGAACGTATTTGCAAGCTGCTTTATCACTTTTTAATTGTTCGTTTTATCAATTGTAATCTTAGGCACGTGTCAATCAAAATAGGAGCACATGACTTTAGCTCGTAGATTTTTCTCGATTGTTCGGGTATCACCAACGATATACAGGGTGTCCATAAAGTCTCTTTACAATTTAAAAAAATTATTACGAAGTGAAATGATGAGATATCACAATGAGGGTTGTTTTATGTTAATCAGTATTTCATAAAGTTTTTATCGATACTAAAATTTATTGTTTCAGATAAAATTTCTTAATTAAAACTTCTTATGTTTAATGATTGAGTTAGGCTATATGAACTGAACCCCCATAAAATGACTACTCCTCAAGAAAAAGCGCAATGTGTATCCTGGTTAATTGAGACAAAGTCAGATGTTCAGACCCAGCGAAACTACAGAAGTAAGTACAGAAAAGACCCACCATCACGTCCTTCAATTCGTTTATGGCACAAGAAATTTATGGAGACAGGGACAGTGTTCGATACAAGGAGGAGTGGGCGACCAAGAACATCTGAAGAAAACATCGAGCGTGTAAGGCAAGCCTTTCAACGTTCTCCTATGAAGTCCATCCGTACTGCTGCCAGACAATTGGAACTACCACGTTCAACAGTGCACAGGGTCTCTTCCATACTTACTTCTGTAGTTTCGCTGGGTCTGAACATCTGATTTTGTCTCAATG
Organism: Diplosoma virens; assembly: GCA_963680785.1. Lineage (NCBI taxonomy): Eukaryota > Metazoa > Chordata > Ascidiacea > Aplousobranchia > Didemnidae > Diplosoma > Diplosoma virens. The sequence continues at coordinate 8,863,501 of OY796892.1, read as the reverse complement.
AACCAGGATACACATTGCGCTTTTTCTTGCAGAGTAGTCATTTTATGGAGGTTCAGTTCATATAACTCAATCATTAAACATAAGAAATTTTAATTAAGAAATTTTACCTGAAACAATAAATTTTAGTATCAATAAAAACTTTATGAAATACTGATTAACATAATACAACCCTCATTGCGATATCTCATCATTTCACTTCGTAATAATTTTTTTAAATTGTAAAGAGACTTTATGGACACCCTGTACATCGTTGGTATCACTGATCAAAACTTTTAATTACCGTACTTAATACGTCACGTCCCGATTTTCTGATTCGCTGTCCTTCGTTAAATGTGAACAATGACAGAGTGCAAACTCTATTTTAATCTTTAATTGTAACTTTCGAGTATGTTCTACCGTAAACTGGCGTCACGTGACGTGATCGGCATAAGCAAGCGCTTTGTTTTCATATTATTCCAGTGTAAATTCCAGCGTAAATTCCACTCATTTCAATTAGATTCTAGAGTAAACGCCATTGTAAATTCCAGTTATTGATTCCAGTCATGGGCGTACGCAAGGGGGGTTTCAGGGGTCAAAACCCCTCCCTTGAAGAATAGTGTTTAGTCATATATACAGTACATGGTAATAAATAGGCTTTAATAATAGGATTTTAGTTTCTATTGTTTACCGCACTTTTCAAACTTAATTACTGCTTGCGCATCAATTTTTGCTATCGTTTAAATTGCTTCAAAGTTAGCTAATGTACTGTACATTGCCACTGTGAAGAAGACTTTCAAACTTGTAAAATATTGAAAGTTAAGCATGGGAATGGAAATAAACTGCATGGGAACAATAGCTTCAGTTCACAATTTTTTAATGCTTCAAAACTTCAAAACATTTTGCGCAAGTCCATCAACACGATTTCGTTAACAACAAAAGCTTAAAAACTTGTTCAAATTTGTGCTATCAGATGGGTCGATTGACACGAGAGTGTTAGTACTTTTTCAAATTTACAATTTACCGTTGTAGAAGCTTTGGCAGAAATTTCAGCATGGCCAGACAGAGAAACCTCATCATGAGCTCTGCAGTTGCTATCGACAATTACGCAAAGTGAATTTCGCATTGCTCTCTTAGTTTTAAAATAGGTTTTTGGATACAGTGTTGTTTTGTGTAAAGTTAAGCAAAAAAAAAAGTCGATAAACCTTCTTGAGGCCTTCAACATTGCACAGGATATTGCAAATAAGTTGAAGTGTCTAAGAGAAAAAACCGAATATGAATTTCACCAGCTCTATATTTTTGCGCAAGAAACGGCCAAAGCCGAAGATTTTATTTTGAAAATACCATGCCCTCTTGAAGACAGACCAATCGATGCAATATTGCTGCTGTAACAGATGAAGAACATTTTAGACTAGGGATTTTTATTCTATTTCTTGATAACTTTATTTTCACTCTCAAAGCAAGATTTACAGCCCACAAATCGATTATTGGTGAATTTCAGTGTTTAATTTCTGCTGATCAAACTAGTGCACCAACTCCTCAACAAATTAAAAGTATTCAAGTTTTGGGAAAATTTTACGAAAATGATTTAACGAAATCCTGGGGAGAATTAGTGCCTGAACTGATATTATGTTACAGAAAACTTTTTCGGTTGAACGCAGCAGAAAGACCAACTGATGCGTTGAGCAGTATCAAGGAATGCACTTCCGATGCTGTTCCGAACATATTTACATTGATGACCATTTTGTTAACTCTTCCAGTGATAACATGCACTAGTGAACAATTGTAAAGCTTTCCACATTACGCAGACTAAAAACGTGCTTACGAAACACAAGTGGTACCACTCGAATTAATGGATCTGCATTACTAAACATTTATAGGAGCCACACGCGTGCCTTGCCCTGATGATGTAATTAACAGATTAAGTGAAAAAAACAGGCGTTTGAATATAAGCCTTTAAAAAAATTTGAAATATTTGTTAAGTAAGGTTATTTTTTTGTTCGTTTGATTTTCCACCTATTGTTCTCATCATTTACACGAGTTGCTTTTAATTTGAAAAGTTTCTTGTCATGATTGAATTACTCGCACATACCTTTTCAATAGTTAGTTTTACGGTTTGGTAAAAAGAAATTCATGCTACTGCAGGATGTTCTTAAAACCAAAACACTTTATTTTTGAATGTAGGCCTAATTTTGGAAGTTTTTGCCCATTACCAGGACTACTGAGAGCAATCACATTTTCGGCTCCAAAACCCCCCCCCCCCTTTACAAATTTCTGCGTACGCCACTGATTCCAGTTGTTGCATTGCAGTTAAGTCGTTTGTGTTTTCGTAGATGTGTTTTCGGAGATTGATTCTACAGAGAAATAGAATTATGTTGTGTATCAGATAAATTATTAAGTTGTGACTCTGAAATTGTTTTGAAGTTGGTGAAGCCTGGGAGCAGAGTTTTTGTGAAGCGATTAAAGTTTGTAAATATATTTTTTAAAGTTAGAGGAAGAGATCTCTGCCTGTCTGCGGAGAAAGATTTTTAAAAAAATCAATTCGAACTTAGCCAGAATTAACTGTATAAAAAGATTCAGTCTCACAGCAAACTATTTCTGAGTCGGAATAAATAAAAAAAGAAGACACAGCTTTACTTTATCGCAGGTATTCTGGTTACCTTGTTCAACTGGTCTTTTTGAATTTCCAAGTTAAGTTTGTGACACCAATGCTGGTTCAACAAAAGCAATCTCAAGGAAGTCATTAAATGGTTAAACATGTCAATGAGTACTAAATTTTCTTATTTGTTCTTCGTAATCTATTCTACATTTTCCTGCAAATAATAAATATAAATGTCATCAATAATTGTCATCCCTTTTAAGCTCACCTTGAAGGTATATAGCACTTGATGCCCCAGCCTGGGATCAAATCCAGTGCTACCAGATAAGAGTTTGTGTGAATACCACTACGCCACCAACTGGGGTACCAATAGTTGCAGTATAATTTTTGAATAAACACATGAAAATTTGTTGTTTGCGGTCTTCTTGGCAAGTGGATGCTGCTAAAGTGGCCTTAACTTCGAAAAGGCTCCTGGCTTAGATACTAAACTAAATCATCTTTCACTACTAAATCTAAAATAAACTTATTGGTTTGCAGTTGCATAATGTTTGCATTCCAACCACTGGCGTGCAGCGGTCTGGTGATGTTCGGGGCCAACTGCTTGATTGTATGCCCCCTGTTTCTGCGGTACGAGGGGAATGACTTGTCTAAACCTGCGCATTTAGGGTTCGAAATTTTAATTGTATTGGATTAACAATGTTTGGAGTTTAATCGTGATACAACACAATTTTTAGTTTACAAAATTTAACCAAGAAACTATTTGAAAGCAGAAACAATTTCACTAGATTTACCAAATAATCTAGATCTTATTCAAATAGAAACAAGAATAAATATAAAAAAGAATTAATAAGACATAATTAACGCAAACAAATTATTACAAACATGCCTAACCCTAATCTAGCTAAATTAGCTTATAAACAAATAAAACACTAACCTAACCCTAAACTAGCTAAGCTAAAAATGACCACGTTAAACGAATGAATAAAGTCAGGTTACAATGCGTATCGTTACGTCACTTACTATTTTCAAATGCCAAACGAAGGAAAAATTTTAAATTAAACAGTTAAAGAAAGGCTATTAAAACAAATCTTTTAAGACCAAAATTACATGTACATTAAATTAAAACACGCTGGAGGTTTTATTGTTCGTCTTCCTGATGAGACCTTACAGCTTGGTGCATCGTCCGTTGCAACACTCCCTCCCAAACTGTCAAGTACTCAAGAATGTGACAAAAACAGACATTTGAAATACGTAAAAGCTAGTGTTGAGAAAAAAGTTTTGAAAAATTAAACTAAAATATTTCAAAGAGTATTTTTTGTTTTAATGTGTCAATTAAAGGCGAAGGCATACATTTTTAAAAAATTCATCTGGTGAAAAGTATGCATTGAGGAACAAGACATTGCGTTTATGCTTGCAAATAGTTATCAAATAGGCTCACCAAAATGATCTATTATATATATATATATTTGAATAAAATACCCCTAATGATCCCTTTTATGGGTGAAACAGTCTGTTGGGTTTTAGGTTTGTTTTAATTTCCGTGACTTTGCCAGTTTTAATTTTAATTTCAAGCTCTAACTTTGTTATCGAGCACTTTAGAAGCATTGATTTTGCAACTTTGGTTTATACCGGTATATATATACGAGGGTAAATCAAAAATTATCCGGAATTGCTCTATAGCGCACTCTTGCTTTAGCTTTTTCAAAATTTTTTTTGCACGTGTTGTCTACTGTGTCACGTGATCACGATCTGCTAATCTAATTGTTCGTTCAGTTTTAACACGTGTTATTTTCTGTTGATAAAAATGGACGCTCCACTGGCACAATGCACCAGAGAAGAACAACGTGCTGTGGTCCGATTTTTGTGGTCAGAAGGTTCATCGGGGACAAAAATTCATCAAAGACTCTTAGCACAATATGGAGACAATGCACTATCGAAAACAACGGTATATGAGTGGATTGAGAAGTTTAAAACAGGCCGGACCAGTGTAAAACATGCAGAAGGAGCAGGACGTCCATCAACCTCCACCAGTGAAGAGAAGATTGAGCAAGCTCAACAAATGATTTTGGCTAACCGGCGCATTACCATTGATGAGGTAGCACAATCTTTGCAGATCAGTTTTGGCTCTGATCAAGAAATCATTCATGAAATCCTTGGGTACAATAAAGTCTGACCACAAAAATCGGACCACAGCACGTTGTTCTTCTCTGGTGCATTGTGCCAGTGGAGCGTCCATTTTTATCAACAGAAAATAACACGTGTTAAAACTGAACGAACAATTAGATTAGCAGATTGTGATCACGTGACACAGTAGACAACACGTGCAAAAAAAATTTTGAAAAAGCTAAAGCAAGAGTGCGCTATAGAGCAATTCCGGATAATTTTTGATTTACCCTCGTATATTATAACTTCGTGAGGCATAACAGGAAATAGAGTTGTTATTATAATTAATTAATAGTTTCTATTAAAATAGAGTTGTCTATTTTTTTCTATTAGAAAGAGTATCTGAAATTGTACAAATGCAACCATGCAGTTTGATGCATAATTGCTGGCTTCCCTTAATATTTTTGCGAGCTATACAACAAAAATGCTTTAAGGACATTGTTTAGTGAAAGCAGATGAAGAAGTAACTCTTTTTATTAAATTAGAACATGTGATGATGTGAAAAAATCAATTAGACACAACACTTTACGATTTCTCTTTCCCATATGAGCTCTCCTATCAAAAAATATTTGAATTATCTCAATTTTCACATCTGCTGAAAGGAATTATCTTTCGATGCTGATTAAAGCTAAGCTTGTTAGGCATTCCTGTAGCATAAGTGATCTTAGACATGTTTTTATCAATTTTAACTTTGAAAATGACCTCTCACAGTTTGCAATTGAAAATCCAATGGCGAGCAGTAACCTATATAATACATAAAGTTGGAAAGACATCCCTCCCAAACTGCATTAAACATTCTAGAGCATGCTTAGGATTAGAGGGAATTGCATTTCCTCTAACTTGAAGGAGCATAACAAAATCAATAATGTCGTCGTACAAAACTGATTGGCTGTTACATCTTTGTCATAATAATTTGCAAAGTCCAAACAATCCTTTCTTACTTTTTCGCTTTCTTGCTCATGCTTAATGTCAATTGAACTTAAACTCAGGATAAATGAAAATCGATCTATGAGGTCTCGCAGGCGAATACTGTTGTCCTCAATTTCGGTTTTTAGTCTGTTTACAATCTCTATTAATACTGCGTTTATTTCTTGTTGTGCTGTGAGTCCACCATCTCGTGTTATTTCTCCTGGCATCATTCTTTTTCTTCGTGGTCGTGCAATTGGTATGTCCCATTTTTCGCAATATTCATTTGCTGAATGTACTGCATTATGTATAATTTCTTCACTTTTCAAATTCAAGATTTAAATAAGGCTTTTTAGGTCACAAAACGCCTCATCGAACCCCATTTTTGGATCCTGCTGACGCTTTGAAACTTTGTCCATTGATTTTAAATTTGGATACCAGAAATTTAATAAAGATATAAAAGGAAATTGTTGAATAGAGTGTAGAAGTGCTCCTATATCGGACTTGGTATCCCTAGAATAGTCTCCTTTCAGCAAGTGGTCAAGACTTGCAATAAATTTGTCAAGTTCTCCGTACCTTACTTTCACAGCATCGTATCTGGAACTCCATCTTGTTGGACATTGTCTTTTCACAGTCGGGTAGATAAATGATTTTAACACTTCCCAACGAGACGTAGATGAAGAAACAAAATAAAGAATTTCTCCAGAAGTCCAAAAAATGTCACAACAACAGAATTTACACCACTTGCATGGACACAAGCTAAATTGAGGCTATGGTTCTCACAATTCAAAAACACATCTTTTGGATTGACTTCCAGGATTTTTCGTTGAATGTCTCCTCTCACTCCAGCCATAACTGCTGCGTTATCGTATGTTTGGTCACGGCAATCAATGATGGAAATTTTATCTTGCTCCAATTTCTGTAGAATTTTATTTAACAAGCTGCCTGCATCTTTTTTGTCGATTTAAAAAAATCCCAGAAATACCTTCTTGTTTTAACTTTTTTATTTTCATCAATATGTACATAACGCAAAATTTCTAAAACTTGTTCTTTGTGGCCAATATCTGGAATTGAAACCAATATTATTGTAAAATATTTTGCATCCTTAATTTCAGAAATTATTTTTTTCTTGATAGTTTCACCAAGAAGATCGATTATTCCCTTCTGATTTCTGTTGTAAAAATAGGTAACACTTTCTGGTTTCTCTTTGGCACTTTGCACGCGTTCAACTAAGATAACATCATACTTAGCCAGAAGTCTGATCGTTGCTAAAAATTTCCCACATTTTATTATCACCGATTGTCTCCTCGGCTCTGAAAAACCAGATATTTTTTCTCCTCGATGTCCACGTAAGGCCAGATTCTGTTTAGCTAAATATGAAATAACCTCAACAATCCGTTCAGTTATAGCTTTCCATTTCTGCTTTTCAGCAAAAACTTGTTGTTGAAGTTGAGCATCTATTGTAGCTAATTGAACTACAAGGTTCAAGTATTCCCTTACACAAACCCTATGAGAAGGGCTTGTTTTAGGATTTTTTATTCGTGGATTCAACCTTCTCCAAGTGAAGAAACCTTTTTCCTTGCTAAAGTTTGAAGAGAACTTCTCTTTTGAAAATAACAAACATACAAAATAGTAACATGCTTGCCGATGTGGAGAGTACAACAATCATTTTCTCGCTACAATTTCTCCATTTGTAGAAACTTTTTCAAACCACTGCAGGGATAAAGATCTCCCATCCTTTTCAGCAAATGGACTACTTTTATTTTGATATCTTTCTGGCCCATGTTGTATTATTGTTATCTTCAAGTTATCTGGAACTGGTTTCCTCAAATACCCAAAATCGTTTCTTTGCAAAAAATTGCTGAAATCTCCTTTTTCTTCTCCATTGGAATCATCATCTTGACATGGAGATGGGGAAGAAACAGCACTACTATTATTGTGTTCTGACTCCATACGGGTATCTGAAGAGTTCTCCGCTGCCTCATTATTTCCTGTTTTTTCTACCTCCACTCTACTTCTTTTTATCCATGCATCTAATGCCCCTTTTTGTCGAGACTCGATGCTTCTTCTCTGACTCTCTTTTTTTCTTGTTCTGTGCTCCGCTTGGTTGCACTTTCTTCATCAGGGTTATAACGTTATAAAAAAAATTAATTATTAAATTAATATTATTTTATAGGCCTACAGGAACAGCATATTAAAGAAAAGAATAAATGATCAAAAGAGAGTTGACAAGTTTAAAACTACATAGTGATGTCCAGTCCACGTATCTACGGACCTGCAGTCTTCCTCAATTATTGCAAATACTGTAAATATAAATTAAACAAAGGTAAATAAATTAAATAACTGTAAATAAAGATCATTATGTGTTTGGTTTTTGTTCAGTGCATAGCAAATTAATCGAAATTTTGTAAATAATAATTTCAGTACAAAAGCTGACACTGCAGAAGATTTTCTACGAAACATAATCAAATCATGCCCCCCAAGCAAGATCCTATCAGATCCATGCAGCATGTGTTAGTAGACTTACGATATGAAAAAGCATATTTTTAACAATTTAATAAAATGTAATTTTTGTAATTTTATTCTTTGAATGACCCCTTCCTTGGATGCCCCCTTTCTGCACGCCACTGATTCCGACTTACTGAGAACAAACCGATTTATCTTGTTTTAGCAAATGTCTGGAGTAAGAAAAACTTTTTTCTCTTCGACGTCACAATTGCTGCATGCCTCAATTGTCTATCATTTCCAGAGATATTTTCACCAAAAGAGAAAAAAGCGCTATATTGTTTCACTTTTATTTCTTTTTTTATCTGAAGGGAGGCAAATCTTAAAGCTGCCTCACTAGCGTGTATTAGCGATTTTGTTGTTAAGAATGCTTGACGAAATGATTACAGCACTAAAAATATAACGATTAAACGGTCAAAAATTAGAGTCATAAAGCAAAATTAATATACGGTATAATTTTTACTAATTTTTTTCAATTAATAGCAAGTTGCATTTGTTTTACAAAGACTATGACTTCAATACTTTATTTCTGCTTATTTGATTTCCACAGGTAAGGCACTGCCTTACTTGCCTCCCCTGACGGCACTTCCCTGGGCGAGATAGTCCCGAATTTTAAGGATTTTTCCCGGCAGGTTCGCCATAGATCTCGCTAGAAATCCGAGACAGATTTGAAGTTAAGACCTTTTTGTTTTTACAGAACCCTACTTTTTATGGACAAAAATCATGAAATTCGTGACTAATTCAAAGTGAAGTTCTTTTTTTTAGAGAGAACACTACTTTTTAGGGACAAATGTTTTTCTCTTAACAAGCGTCCAGGTTTGTCCTTTCGGAAATATGGTACGTTTATACCTATTCATGACTTGTTTAATCTTACTTGCATGCAAATAAAAAACTTGCAAAATCAATTAATCTAAGCAATTATTAAAGCTGCCAACAAAATTTTATAATCAACAATTTGTAATAAAAGTGAACCAAAGCAGCTTAATTAGTTATAGCATAGTTGCTTCCAAAAAGGGAGAAGTTTCAGTTAAATTTGTAACAGATTGAACCAAGTAGATTTTGAACGGCGACCGTGTCAAACACATTAGCTCTTCAGCTAATTGGCAATGGTGCTAATTTTTTATAACAAACATGCATTAAAGAGACATATGCTTTTCTTTTGCATGGGAATAATATTGTATTTTTAACAAATTTGAAATTGGTAAACATTTCTGCCATATAGATCAAAGATTTTAAACCAAAAATTGTGCACCCCAGGATGGGGGACTGGGGATGCTAAAAGTTTTTAGGAGAATTTTCAAGTTGATGGAATATTGTAAAACATGTAATACTTATATTGCTGATTCAGAAATTATGAAGAAAAAGTCGAAAAGATTAACGCCGAGGGATCGCAACCCCAAAAGTTTTAAAATACCAAGGCCCAGAGTTGTAAGCTGAGCTGGGTTTTCCGAATCTGGCTCGGGTTTAATTGGGCCTAAGTTTGAAAAAAATTTCGGGCCTAATTCGGGCCCGGTGCAAAACTTACAGATAACCACTACCTTTTTTCAGCGCCAAGTCATTCGCAATTTTGACTTTGTTTACGCAAACCCATTCATTCATTCATTCATTTTAATTTTATTCTTGACCATCAACATAATAAATTTTACTCACTAAAAAGTCGTCGAGAGTCAGGAAAAGGTAGACACAGGAAAAAGTCAGACGTTAAACATGCAAGAAGAAGGCACGAAAAAAAGTAAAAGAAAAACACTACGAATCATGGCTGCGTCATCAAAAGAACAAAATTAAGAGGAAAGGAGAAAAAATTCAAATCACAAACAATTTTAATTACATTCAATACAAGTATGACATCCGAGCTATATGTAGAGAATGTTGTATAATATCATGGGTGGGAGAAACAACAAATTCTGTCGCGAAAAGGGTCAAGACCCAAAAGGGGTCAGGCAGGCAAAGAAATCTACCAAAAGAAATCCTTCCGCTGGCCAAAAGGACCATTTCAAATGTATATGGCCCGCAAAAACAAATTAAAAAAAGAAAAACAAGTTTAAACTAAAAATTGAAATTGCTGTTAAATTTTGGGATTGGAAAGTTTATTTGAAGGAACAAGAATTTCACATAGTCAAGTCTACAATCCTTATGCGGTATACTATCTGATTTAATAGGACCGCATTATTAGTCAGCAGGCTTTTTGACAGATGGTAGACCGCATATTTAACAAGAAGTTTTTTTGTTAGTAGACTGCATACTTAACCAGCACCCTTATCTACATGATCACTTTTGAAACGACCAGCAAACGACGAACCAAAAAGTAAAACTCATTTCTATTTCATCGTCCACAAGCATTTAATCTCTATGTAAAGTCGTTTCAAACTTTTCGCTATTGCATAAAAAAGTGCGATGGGAATGGGTAGTTTTATGATTGAGTATAAACATAAAATATACTCGCGCTACACTAATCGCAATTGCATTTTTCCATGCCCTCTTGGAGATTACAAATACGAGAAATTAGAGAGAGATTTAAAGTGAAGCGTTTATTTTTTGAAAAACTACTATGATTTTGGGACAAAAAAATCGAGAAAACTGTGATAGATTCAAAATGAGACCTTTTTTAGCTACCACTTAAAAAATTCTACTAAGCATCTTGGATTGTGGTTGTATGGCCTCCCCTTTCAAAAATTCTCGTTACGCCACTGCTGCGCGTCCAAAATGCTACTGCCAACGTCTGAAGATATTGCTGTCTGGTTGAGATTTTGATCATATTTTTTGTATTTTGAGCTGCTTGCTGAAACCGCCCAATAAAAAAGTTGTCTTTTCCAAGGACCCCATATAATGACGAGATAGGTTTTGAACCGCACCGCGTTGATCACGTTTTCCGTCGAAACGGTACTTTCACTGGGGTCTTGTTGACTGTCGCTGTTATTTACCTTGCAGACTCTAAGGTTTTCGCAAAATTTTGAAAGGTTATCAACTAAACTCGGTGAATAGTAAACGAGAACCTAATTACTCATTCTACCCTTAAATTACTTAAATTAAAATACCGGTATATTTAGTAATAAAAACTCTTAGCTTATACTGCCAATGAACTTTGATATTACAAAAAAGAAAATTTTATAGAAGGAAAACCAAACCGATTTTTATCAACAAGCATGCATATGATGATATAATTCAATGGGAAAACGTGCATTTTTTGCTGAGATTGTAAGCCTACACACGACGACATTGCTTGAAGTAAATTACACCACTGCATGGTTACCGCGGCTTTAGTTCAATAATTGCTTATATAGTAAATAGAAATCTTTATTATATTTAAAAAAAAACGACAAAAAACTAAGCATAGAACAAATGAAATAGTTGTAGAAACGTTTACAAAAATTTAAACAGAATTACAGTGTGTCCAGTATTCAGATAAAATTATTATTTTCATTCTATAAAGTCATTGAATTTGTTATAGTATTTTATGTTTATTATTTTTCATCTTTTTAAGCTTAAAAGTATTTTTTTATTAAGTATTAAAAAAGTAATTGGTATTTCCAATAACTGTAGTCATTGAGTTAACTTAGGCAGTTACAATCTTGGACCCATAATTAAAATGATCAGTATATTTTGATGACTTGTTAATTATTTTAAATTGTCTGAAATTTGGTTGTTTTCTTACCAATGTTTGACTTAATTATTTTATATATGCTAATGATTTATGCTGTTTTTTTCCTAATTTAGATGACCTCCATGATTTACTTAACATGTGCAATAATTATGCTGTTGAATATATAATATTTAATTGTAAAAAATTAGGGTCTCTTCAAGAAGTCACCATAAGCAATTTTTTTTGGTGAAACTAACCTGGAATGCCTCTTTGTGCATCAGGATGAAATAAATAAAAAAAAAACTAAGAAAAAAAGACTTTTCGAGAATTGATAATAACCGCAAAAGGTTTTGAGTTAGTTTCACAAACAAAAATTGCTTATTGTGACTTTTTAAAAAGACCCAAAAATTATTTTCTCTTAATTACTTTTTTGCTTTTAAATTACAGAAGTTCAATTTTGCAATAATGTTATAAAATTTGAAAATAATGTGAAATATCTTGGTGTTTTTCTTATCTGTAATGTAGGGTATAAGGTATCTTTGTCCACATTTTTTTTATTAAGCATTTTTTAAAAAATTGTAAACTTGAGAAAGTTGAATTATATTGTAAATTTGGGTTATATGAATAGAAAAAAGAAATGCATTTGCAGAAATCTAAAATTTATCAGACCAATTTTGATTTTAAAAAATAATGGTGCAGGCCAAAGTTATCCAAAAATCAGGCTACTTTGGCCATACACACAAATTGTCTTTAAAACCAAAATTAAAGTACTCTTGGGTTAATTTGGTCATGAACAAAATTTTTTTAAATATTTTAATGAATGTCAAGTCATTGGAAATCCTACCTATCAATATGCACAGCATTGTATGGACCCACAAGCACAAATATGGGCACACAAAGTAGAAGAGGCAAAAACATTTTTACAATCTATATAGTTATCAAATAAAGTTTTTAGTTTAAGTTTTATTGTCTACACACATCAAAAATGTTGGTAGGCCTATGAATCTGAAAGGGTTAGCTCCTTGAATGGCACTCAGGGTCAGATTTGGAGTCAGAAAAAAATTTTTTACTGGACATACTGGACTTATTAGCATCTGAAAGCCCAGGTAAAATGTTTTGTGGTACTGGTATATCTAAGTTTGGATTGTTAACATGCCCTTAAACACTTTTGCCTGACTCAATATCCAGTCAATGTTTCTTTCTTTTGGGAACTGCATCTTCTGTTCCACCATAACACAATTGCTCTTAACACAATTTAATCTTTCTAAACTTAAAGTGCTTTTAGAGATGGTACTTTTTGGTGCCAGTTGTCACAACTTTATACATTTCCAAACATCTGGTCACTGGTAAATGTGATGCACAATGCTGCTTTTATCAGTGCAGCAATCCATCTGATAAAAGTTCAGAAGTCTTAAAGTACAGGGTGGGCCATAAGTCGCACACCAAAGACTTACATGTAGTGTAGTGGAAACAATGTAAAAAAAGTGGAATAAAACATCCTTTCTTTTCCATGAATATGTCAGTTACTATAACTTTCAGATTTGGTTGGTTCCAATTAAAGTTGATTTTCAGTTTTAATTTGCCTTTAATTTGTTTCAAATTCTTTGGTGTGACTTACAGCCCACCCTGTATATACAAAAAAAATTTTAAAAATGCTTTTTATAATACTATTTGATATTTAATACTAAAACTGCAATTATTGTAATAGTAACTATTAATATTGTATGTAATTATTGTAAAATTATTGAATAGACAAGCTGATTTTTAACTTATTTGGTATAGCAATAAAAATTTAAAATTACAGAAGTATTGTGTTGTCATTCATGAATGTATTAAGGCCAAAATAATAATAAAAAGCAGCTGATCCAGCACCATAACACAAAAAATATATTCATTAAATAAGATGCTTTATTATCATACGTTTGTTAATTTAAAATTTTTTGTTCTGAGTAAAGCATGATTTTTGGAATAGTCTGATTTTTGTTTATGCAATTTCAACTTATTTGCAAGCACTTGTCATATGTTAAAATACATTTTTAAATAATAAAATTTTTAAACTGCACTATCTTGTAAAATGTTGAAATTAAAATTTTACCAGACTCTAGGGATCAAATTTCTAGATGACAGTCAATTTATATCTTGTTTGTACATGAACATGATTCTCTTATACATGACAAAAAAGAAACTGGACTGTATCAACCATGCTGTTGGCACAATGCCAATTGGCAAGCCACTCGCTCACCATGAAGCACAACTTCTTAGCTCTGTTGTGTTGCAATTTCTTTAACATAAGTCATTCTGTTTTTGTGTTTTAGACTTTTGTGTAACATACTGTTGGTAGCCTTTGTCACAATTTTGTTACTTTGTGTCACGTTTGTTTGTACTCCATGTTGTTGGTTGTTACAAAACTGTTAGTAATTCAAGAATGGAACAACAAATCAACTTAGAGCTTTTGGTAAAACTGAGGAAGACCCCAACTGAGTGTTTTAAACTTCTTAAAGAAGTTTATGGTGAAGATATGATGTCAAGGACAGAAATCTTCAAATGGCACAAACGTTTTGAGAAAGGCTGCGAGGAAGTGGAAAATAATCCCAAGACGGGACGATCTTCCAAGAGCATTTGCACTGATTCTCCGTTTAGGCTCAGTTTATCTGATATCATTCATACTGTCAACCTGCAATCACTTCGCACCAGCTGCTTCACTCTAGTGATGTTTTTGTCTGTCCTCATTGTGGAAGGTTGTGTCGTCTTGGGATCATCCTCCACTTTCTTGTGGCCTTTCTCAAAACATTTGTGCCATCTAAAGATTTACATGCTCGACGTCATATCTTTACCATAAACCTCTTTAAGAAGTTTAAAACACTCAGTTGGGGTCTTCCTCAGTTTTACCAAAAACTTCAAGTTGATTCGTTGTTCCATTCTTGAGCTACTAACAGTTTCGTAACAACCAACAGCATGGAGTACAAACAAACGTGACACAAAGTAACAAAATTGTGACAAAGGCTACCAACACTATATTACCTAAAAGTCTGAAACACAAAAATGGAATGACTTAATAGGTTGAGAAATATGTTCGTAGCGTTTTTATCAAAGATTTTTATTTAAACAAAAATGAAAAGTTATGGCTATAAATTAATAAATTATGTATTCTCCATTGCTGTTTACGACCTCCTCCCACCTCTCAATCAATTTGTCAATGCTGTTTCACCAAAAAATCCCCGGGTCTGGTATCGAAGATTTTGTTGAGCCAGTTTTTATGGTCCTCTTCACTGTCAAAGGTAATGCCCTTCATATGGTTCGACAAAGAGCAGAAAAGATAGTAATGATGGGTGTAAGGTCTGGAGAATACGGCAGATGCTGAAGGACCTCTCATTTGAGCTCTTGGAGTGCAGCTTTGATGACTTGTGCAACATGAGGCCTGGCGTTGTCATGAAGAAGTATGGTTTGGCCTTGTCAATAGGGTTTTTTCAGTCAAATAGCCTCATTCACACAATGTAGCTGGGCTATGTAAAGCTCCTTGTTGACCGTGGCATTTCTTTCAAGCATTTCCCAGTGCATCATGCCCTCCCAGTTCCACCAAACAAAGATCATGGTCTTCCTTGGATGGAGGTCAAGCTTAACTCTTGGCTTTGGCATATCTCCAGGAGCCATTCATTCCTTTCTTTGCTTCATATTTATATATAGGTACCATTTCTCATCTCATGTGATGATTTGGTACAAAAAGCACTGTTTGTTACCGTGTGTTGCTCAATGGCGGGCAAGATGTTGAGAATCAATTTGAAGGCAATTTTCTTTGTTGTTTTCACTAAGCCCATGAGGCACCCAGACTCCCAATTTTTCGGCAAATCCCATTGAATGAAGATGATTGAAAATCGTTTTTTGATTGCAGTTTATTTTTTCGGCCAATTCATAACTTGTTTGGCAAATTTCCTCCTTTAAAAGTGCTTTGATATGGTCTTCGTCAAATTCAGAAGGTTATCTGCTGCAAGGCATGTTGTTGATGTCAAAATTGCCATTTTTGAACTTCGCAAACCATTTTCTTGCTGTAGATTGCCTATGACATCTTCCCAGTATACCATGCAAATGTCCTAAGCTGCTTTAGCAGTTTTTTGGCCTTGATAAAAAGCAAAGAATAGCAGGTGTTGAAAATGTTGCTTTTTACCCCTTGGATATTCCATATGTAAGCCTCACAAATAATAAAATCTCAAAATACTCAAAAAAACAATCAGCACAGTTTTTTACAGTAGAAAGAGCTCTATCAAATGATATATACATTTTGCCAAATAGTAAAAAATCATTGTAAAATAAAAGAAAATATAAAAATGCTACGAACATATTCCTCAACCCAATACATTAAAGAATTTGAAAACACAATAAAGCTAAGAAGTTGTGTGTCACAGTGAGTAAGTGGCTTGCCAATTGGCATTGTGCCAACTGCATGGTTGATACAGTCCAGTTTCTTTTTTGTCACACCTTGTATAGCTATATCATTTTAGCAATTTATTCAAATTAAAATTAGCCCAGTTAGTGTTAACACAGCCTTTGTTTTAAAAATAAATTCTTATTTGTGCACTTTGAGCTGAGTTTAGAAATAGTTTACCATAAACCTAATGATGGCTGAAGTAAGCCAAAAATACTTGTTTTCTTTCTGAAGAAATTTTAATTGTTTTACTATAACAAAAAAAATCCTGCCAGGCTGCCATTTATTATCATTACATGATTAGAAAAGTAACCTTTTTATAAAAGCTAAATAATTTTCTAATGTGAGTTAGATGTAAATTGTAATTAGTATATAAACATGTTTAAAAGCAGAAAACAAATTTATCTTAAAGCAAAAATATTGTTAATGTTCATTATTTTTGTAAAATTCAAAATGACTTGGCTGCAATTATAAAACTGCAACAATTTTGGATAAAAATTGCCAGTAGTTTAGTGTTTTTATTAGTGGCAGAAACATTGCTAATGCTTTTTAAAAATTTTCTAGGACCTTCTTAAAAAAAGTAGAAAACTATATTAACTATGTATTTGTATGTTTCTATATTTAGTAAAAAAAATTGGGTCTCTTCAAGAAGTCACCGTAAGCAATTTTTGTTTGTGAAACTAACCCCTGCAGTTACTATTGCTTCTTGAAAGATCCTTTTTAATTTCTTCTTTATTCCATCCTGGTGCTGAAAGAGGCATTGCATGTTAGTTTTACCGAAAAAAATCGCTTGCAGTGTCTTCTTAAAGAGACCCAAAAAATTTAGTGATTGTTGCACAGTGGTGACATAGTATCAAATAAAAAAGTGTTTTCTTAGAATGTTTTTGAAAACTATGGCTAGTAACAACATTGTTATTCTCCAATTCTAATAGTATTTTTTTGTTCTTTTTGAATTTATTATTAAGAAGCTTAAAAAGTTCTAAATTAATTTTTTTTAGTATCATGTCTAAAAAAAACTTCTTGATTAGCACTATATATATATATTAATCTGTGAATAAAAAAATTGAAAGAAACTTTTGATTTTTTTATTGTCAGCTCTTGTTTATAAATTTCTATCATAGATAAGTTTTTTTTACTCAATTATGTTTATAGTACTGAAAATCTATTTAGGATTAAATATTGTGATAAACCTATTTAAGTTCTTTAGTTGTTTGGTGTGCATAAAAAAAATGTTTTTTTAATTTTGTGTAAAATATACAAAATTTTCTACAACAAAATGGCAAAAGAAATGAATATGGACACATTAATCAAAAAATTGAAAACAGTTTCAAATACTCAAGATAGCATTCCTATGCTTTCTTTGTGGATAATACATCACAAATCACATCACAAAAAAATTGTTGATACCTGGCTTGATATGTTAAAAAAGTGTAAGTATAATGCTTTTTAAACCTTCATCTAGGAATATACTTTATTCAATATGACTGAATTGCACTAATTGTTATAGTTTACATCTTTGATAATATTGCTTAATTGTTGTAACTTGTAAAATACAAAATTAGTTACCAAATTATATTCCTCATTGCTAAAAACAATATTAGGCAAATTTTATTTTGTTTCTTGTTTTGTATTGCTTAAATTTAATAACAAAATAAAAAAAAGTTTGTAAGTCTAATTTACTATTTTGCAGCTAAAAACCAACATCGCTTAACATTGTTATACCTGTGTAATGATGTTGTTCAAAATTGTGTTCGAAAGAAAGCACCTATTTATAAAGAAAGTTTTTCCGATGTCTTAGCTGAAGCAGTTACACATCTCAGGTATAGTTTTAAACAACTTTTGAATTTTAATTTTGCTGTAGTAATTGTTAAGAAACTAAAATTTTTGATTTAAAAGTACTCGATAATTTTTTTCTAATGCTATGATTTTTTTCAAGGCTACCCTTAAAATTTTTGTTCTAGGTCAACATAATAAATAAGAACATTTTATACATGCTATTTATTTTAGTGTAGTTAGTACCTCAAAATGATACTATTAACTATTATTTTCTTTTATTGATGTATATATACCTCTAATATAATTGTTTAACAAAAAAATTATTGAAAAATTCATTGTTAATGGTTTCCTGATTATATGAACAAGTTTCTTTTTTTACAATTAAAGATAGGAATTTTTAAGTTGTTTTAGATAGGGTTAAAAGTATTGCAGTATTTCTCAAATATATCTTTAAGAATGTATAAATATCTATATATAACATTTCATAAATTGATGCACTTTCAAACTTTGTTTATAATTTGCATTGTAATGTGACAATATTTTTAAACCTTTGCATTGGTTTTGTGTAGCTAACTAGTAATTGTGTTAGAAAAAAATAATGTGGTCACTAACTCTAAAGTCAGTGAGAATCAATTGCCATTCTCTTTTGCCATACACAAATTAGAAGAAATAAAATATACACAAATTAGTTCTTATAATTAATAACTTTTTTTACCTGCTAATACAGCAGTTTATCAAGATAAGTTAGTTACAGCAATTACCAGGGCTGCAAATTTAATCAATCTTGATTCATGTTTTAGTTCAACAATTATTACCAAATTTTTTTGATTTTTTAATTTTGAGTGTGCAGCTCTGACACCAGGTACTTTTGCTAATAAACAAGAAATAATTCTCACTTTTTTAAAAAGATTAAATTTATGCCGTAATAAAAAGAATTCGATGGAAGTGTGCAGTAATGCAATTCAAATAAGATAAAGTGTCAGGTAGACTGTTACTTCAAATAATAAATTCACTTTAGGTACTTTGTAATTGTCTACAACTACAACCCCTAGCATATTAATATTTAATGTTTAGGTACAGTTTTTAACAAGCACAGTAGTATCTGTTTGTTTTTAAAATAACAAGCAAGCTTTTAGAGACTATTGAAATAAAAAAAGCTATTTTAGTGCTTTCTTACATATAAAAACTTTCAAAAAAAAGCAAATTTTAAATGTGGAGTAAGCTTTTTTTAACAAAATATGTTATTTTTTGTTAGTTTAAAGCAGTGCTCCACACTCTTTTTGCACTCTTGACATGCTTTGCAGCACTTTTCAACCAAGTAAAGATCTTTTTTTGTTCTTTACATGATTTTAAACATTTTTTATCTGAAGTGTCCAGAAGCAAAGTTTATACTTTTCTGCTTTTGTGTAGTGAAGACCTTTTTTTTTTTATTTGGATATCAAGAATAAAACAAAGTTCAACATCAAGCAACAACTAAAAAAGGTTTTCACTAATTGAAAAATTTTTTGTTGTTTTTGGTCTAGCAGTTGTAAAATTAAAATTTCACCTGCGTTATACTAGTTGCAGAGTTTGGTGTAAGTTATTATATATGTGCTTTTCAACCTTTTTAATGCTGGTGACCAAAAAACTGGAAATTCCATTATTGCAGATCTTTTGCTTCATTTTAGAAAAAATCATGTAGATTCTAAAGTCTAAATGTCTAAAGTGAAGACAAATAGCATAGTCAGATTGTAAAGAATTTTTCGTCTTTAACTAAATTTCTGGTTCCGTCTCTACTATTGAAGAGGGTTGAAAAAAAGTTTAATCTAAACAAAGACGAAAAAAGCTATTTGAACCCTAATTGTGCTTTGTCTTTACTTTAATTTTACATGTGTTTGCAAACCACAATAAACTTACTGAAAAAAGTGCCAACAATGGGTAAAAGGTTGGATAGGCCTGTTGTTGATACAAATTTTTAAAAATTGTGTAAAGTATCATTGCAACTTCTCAAAAGACTTGGTGACCTGCAGGTTGAAAAATGCAGTATTACATTAATTTACCAAATCCTTCTTAACCGACTGAGTTTTTTACATAATGTACAGCTCCAGTTAATATGGTATTGATGAGTATTAAAGTTTTGTATAAATTAGCATACCCGTTAGTCAGACCAGATGTTTTCTCAGTCTGTTTTTGGCAGTTTCTCAAATCCGTTACATGTTGACAAGTATTCTGGGGAGATGTAAGAAAGTTGTCCCTTATATTAACATACAATAACTTTTCAAATTATGCTTGTTAATTAAGTGCATAGCAAAGGTATTTTGTTTCCAATTAACCTACCATTGTATATATGAACCAGGGCTCAACTTGGATTACAATTTTGCCATTTTCCAGTTGATATACTTGGTGGATTAAGTTGAAAACTCAGATACATAAAAATTTCTACCTTGCGAAAATCCAACGCTTTGATGACCTTTGATATTACTTGGGCAAATGTAATTTTTTTGTATTTGCTAATATGCAAGATTGTTGTTCTAACCAATGCAGCAAAGAAATTTTTTCATTGTTTAGGGTGGTATGGTCAAATTATTTAAAAGCTGTTCATACATTGTTTAGTTAAAATAATTTGTTCATTTGTCCTACTTAGTGAATGTCATCTTGGGGCATGCGAGATCATTAGCTATTAACAAGAAATTTCTTGGACAATTTAAAACTAATATTAATTTCATGCTATTGTCTGATCAACCTTTCAGACAAGTGAATAACAATAAATTTTGTCATTTCCTGTTAAAAATGAAAGGTCAAGTGCCAAATTGTCATACTGTAGAACAAAAATCTCTATCTTTCTTGTGTTAAGTTGAACGTATATACTTAAAATTATCTATTATTTTTTAAAACAGAGACTCTTCAATTAAAGGAAATGTTCAAAGAGTAGTAAAGATTTGGGCTAAACGTGCAGTTTATGACACTGATTTTACTGATCAATTGCTTGCTGCATTGATCACTAATCGTGCTCCTGAGAAATTACGAAATAAGTTGTTGATTGAATACAAGGTTAGACTTTAATTTTTTAAAATCTGTTGTAAATTCTTATAAACTTTTGACTCGAAGTAATAATACGTTAGCATATGGTCAGTTCTTTTTAAATTAATATGTCAAGTTGTTGCTCATTTTTTGAATGAGAAGAAGATGTTATTTTTACCCGTTATGTTATAACATTGTTGTGCTTTTCTCCGCACCAATAAAAGATGATTTGCAACATTTCGTGTTTCAACAGACTTCAACCTTGATTGATGAAATAAAAAAATTCAAAGTTATTGAAGATGGAATTGAATTTGATCAGAAGCGGTTGAAAGCTATAAAGATGGATGTATCTAATACCGATGCAATAAGAAAGTTAAAAGGTCATTGTTTGAAAATTGGATTATATTGGTGATATTTACGTATATACACTCAAATATACTCATTTTCTGATCTTTGAAAAACTTCTGTATTATTTTTTCAATATTTCTTGATTGTCTTTAAAGTAGCGGTCGGCAAATTGTTTTCCGGTTTGCGCTGAAACAATACTTTACCTATCGATTTAGTAGCACTGTTATTAATTTTTTTAAGTAGTTTATTATCTTTGGTTCAAAACTTACACGAGCGCTACCGATAAACCTTCATCCTCTCAACCTATACTTTCGGCAGTGGAAGCTGTTTTAAAACAGAAAGTGTGTTTATAGATAATTCAGTGATTCTGCAATGACAAATATTCGTTTTTTAAAAGAAAAGCAGAAAAGGTTGTCGATCCCTGCTTTAAGCATCAAATTTCTTGTTGGTTGTATTGAAATTTATCCGCATCACTTAGAGAAAATGATGCTTTTAATATTCTGTTCAAGAGCTAATCGTAAGGCATCGGCGCTTTCTTTCAGATTTCGTTCTGCGTACTCACTAAAAATATAACGATAAGTTTTTCCAATAATTTTTTTTGAATAACAATTCGTTAATCAATAAATTGTCCGATAGGACGCTATCAAAAAGAAAGTTTGAAAATTAAAATATCGAGTTTTAATTTTTACTTAAATCTATTTTTACAGGACTTGTAAATAGACATTTTTAATTTTTTGGCTCAAAAGTATGCGCTGTAGAAATAATTCGAAGAAACAATTTAAAGTTTTTGTTTAGACTACTTACTGGTCCTTAGATCACTCTGTTATAGGAACATTTAATGTGTTGCTGTAACATTTAACCAATGCTATTTCTTACCTAATTTTTTAGTTATTTTTCACCTGTCTTCTATATTTATTGTACGAGTAGTTGAAGCTGGTTTTAAATAGCACAGCATATATCTACATTGACTAAATGGATAATCAAACTATACTATCCGGCGCTCATATTTTAAACGCGATTCAATGTAATTTTAGGGGCGCACATACAGGGTGTGACAAAAGTAACGACAAACGAGAAATTTAAATAAAATATCCATATAAAACATTAAAGTTGAAAGCGTAGAAAGAAAAATTGAAAGAAAAGTTGAAACATAGAAATCGGCTGAGAAATAGTCAAACAAATCATAGATTCTGAACGATCTTTAAACGTATGATTGGAGCCATAAAATAATTGTTCCAAGATTTTGCGTTACTTTTGTCACATCCTGTCTGTTGCTTTCAGTTTCGTTTATATGCTGCAAATGTAAAAATTTTTAAACTTTTTAGATAAAATTGGCGGAGAAAAGTTTTCGAGTGACTTTGAAGATTCAGCTTCGCAGTTAGAATCCTTTTTAAATCGTTATGAAAGTTATATAGAGGAAAGAAAAAATCTTTTAGATCTTCTTGATCATGGGACAGTGTATTACCATGCTCAATACCACGAAGCGAAAATCGTCGTTAACGTATGTTGCAAAACACTATTGTCGCATGTTATATTACGCACCTCGTAGTTTATTTGTGCTAAATAATGTTTCAAGTATGATCACCAAGTTTTAGTTTTAATTGGTTTAAATTCTACAAGAAATCGGTGTTATTCAAGCCATTGTATGGCGGTCATAATGGAACTCTGATCAAGTCCAAAAGTGTCCTTAATAGAAAATTTTTTACTGTTTAATTACTTTTACTATTCAAACATTTGTTCGTATGAGTTTCCCGCGTGACAGACCACGTGACAGCGCGGTTTTAATGATCACTGCGATCGACACGACTGGGTCTAACTTCTACTTTCGTCAAGCTGTTGTGTCCTAGGAAAAGGCACTTATGGCATTTTAATCTTGTCTGTCGCAGCAACCTGCTCTATATTTAGTCACATAACTTTATAAATTGAAAAATTTAATAACTTTCTACCGAACGTCTTTGTTTTGGCATTTTTGATAGCAGGTCTGAGCAATCGCTTAAAGGTTGCTTTAAACTTAACACCTCTTACGTTGTACCATGAGTTTAGTGTTAGCAACAATGTTTTTGGAGATTATTATAAGTGTAAGTTGCTTATACGAGAAAGGTTTGAACCAATATTTTAAATTTGGCTTGATGTTATTTCAGGCGTATAAAAACTTTGAGACACGTGTAAATAAAATGAAGAAAGGCGTGGATAAAGTAAAAAGCAAATTTTCGCCTCTGCCAGAGATGAAACAAAACGATAACTCCGGCGAAGATATGGAAGTTTCCGATGACGATAAAAACAATGAGAGGTGAGCCTGAAACAGTGCATGTATGTGGTAGTTTTTATTTTGGAATATATTGCTGCCAACCATACCAAATTTTAAAGCTTAGTGATCTAACTGATCTGTTAGTGTATGGAATACGATTTCAATTTCCTATACAAATATTTTATTATGTTTAGAAAATCGATTATTTTTGCGAGCGAACCAAAATCGAAAAAGGTTGTTGAAAAAAATTCTGAAAAACCCACAAATCTACAGCCTGGAGATGCAGCAAACGTCGTGAGTTCATTATAAATAAAAAAGACGATTATTTCAGATTATTTTTAAATATCAAAGCAGCTTTGTATTAATCTTA
The DNA here is from genome assembly GCA_963680785.1 of Diplosoma virens. Classification (NCBI taxonomy): domain Eukaryota; kingdom Metazoa; phylum Chordata; class Ascidiacea; order Aplousobranchia; family Didemnidae; genus Diplosoma; species Diplosoma virens. The sequence goes on along the minus strand of OY796892.1, from coordinate 8,839,610 downwards.
ACGCGCAATGTATAGTAACACTGTGCATTCATCAACTTCAACGGTAGCTTATTTAAAAATTCGCTCATCTTGCTTCTGTCCTACTATTCCACTGCATTGCTATTTTTTAGTTGAAGCTTTTGGCCACCGGTTTGGAATCTTTGAAGAGCACAAACGCCGCCGAATCGTTAAAAAAGGTTGTAAGTGGATTAGTGAACCGACCAGGCATGCGTGGCGCTTCCTTCAACAGCACGAACGAGCCTGCTGCGGTGAGATGTCCATGTTGACTTCAGTATTGAAGCAAGAAAAAACGTTGCCGTCATTCTTGCTTCTCGTTTCTGACAAAACAATTGGGCTTTTTTGTTGTTTTTAATTTTTTTTTTTTATATTAAAGTGGAATTTAATTTAATTAAAAGTTTGCACAACATCATGGTTGTTAGGACTAATTTTACAACGAAAGAAGTTAATTTGTCATCTTTTTTCTCTTAAAATATTAGGTAGCAATAGAAATTTTCTAATTCGTCAGTAACATTAATAGTTACATTTAAAGCTTTGGACTTGTTTAAATTTTTTATATTTAAACATCACCTTTCTTTCCAAAAATCTTATAGTAAAACCCTAGACCAAACAAGAGCAATCTTTGTTCATATGCGGCCAAATATGTTTTCAAAGCTTGATCACGGGCCAGAATCCCTAACTATGGATTTACGATGGATAAGTTTTGCCTCCATACTTATACTTTGTGTACTATATGTCTGTATGTATCTGTATATATCTGTATTTGTAGAATATCTCCGGGTCTAATTTGACCTGCTGACTGTAGATTGCCCTGAACCAGGATTGTCCAATCCGCGGCCCATTGCTTATTCCAATTTTCTTGACATATTTTCAAACCTGTATCGCAGTGTTTCCACGAGCTTGCTTGGTACATTTTTGAGACGGAAATCGACAAATTAGAGTCTGATTAAGAAAGAATTTTTTTTAGAGAACATTTCATTTTGGAGACGAAAATCGACAAATTAGAATCTGATTCAAAGCAAAGACATTTTTGCGGCCCGCCGACTTTAGCTCAATATAGAGTTTGGCCTATTATGAGACAAGGTTGGACATCCCTGCCTTGGACTCTTTATTTTGATTCGCTGTTCATTTTTTTTTACGTCAGTTTTTCATTTCTTGGTCAAACTTTGTTTACGCAATATCCTTATTGTCACAGATCTTTAGCTCCAATCCTAGTGGGTTAAGTGACCATTAAAGCTGCTTTATAAAAAAAGATGGTTAAAATAACTATACGTCAGTTGGATCCTTTTACTTGTATTGGTTTGATTTAACTGCACTTGTAAACATAGCTAGTATCATTTTTAGAGTGAAAATGCGAAAGGTTCTTTGTTCATTGTGAGGTCGATATCAAACGATGTCAGTGGTGGAAACAAAGCAAGGTTCGAATGAATGAGAAAATCGCTAAATCAACTAATATGTACTATAAACTAATTGATAGTTTTTTATCAACATTACACAATAATGCGTAACTTTACGTAATAAAAATGCAATTTTTTTCATATTACAAATTGTGCTGGTCGCCATTAGCACTTATTTTTACTTCATCTATATATAGATCAATCAACGCAGTTCCCAGCCCTCCTACTGGCGTTGAATCTCCTCCTTCTCCCACCGGATCACCAGAGTTAAATATATCAAGCCCTCCACGTCTTCAGAGTCTCGATTCTCGTCTTGCTGATTTGTTTAGTGAAGAGGGCAATCAAGAAGCCAACCGGCAGACTGCCGACGAGAGCGACAGCGAATCAGACACCGACCTTATATCGAGAGCAAACCGCGTGCTTGGCACCAAGGAGGAAGATGTCTTGCCTGGTCTCGGCGACCTGGACCAAATAAAGGCTTCTTCAGACATCATCCAGGGTTCTATAACCCAATCTGGAAGTGTTATCTCGGTTGAATCGACCGGTGAATTGCGAGCAAATGAAAGCGATTTAAACGCCGCCATGTCGAACGCCAATGTCACTATCAGTTCACGCAGTGAAATATCGACTTCGCTGTTGTCTTTATTTTCCACCTCTAATCAATCTATTCCAGTCATTGGTGGCTTGTCCCGACCTATCCCCCCAATGGTGGATGGCTCATCAACCCCTACACTGGATGAGGAGCCATATGAGCCCCCGTCTTCCAAACCTTTTCTGCCTGTTTCTGTCGACCCACCAGTAGCACCTACGCCTACCTATAATAGTGACGCGTTAAGTTTTCTCTCTAAACTGATGGCTACTTCAAAGACTTCCGATATAAACAAGACTGACTCGAACTCCGTCCCAACTCCACCTACTAATGCTACTCTCCAACCGCATGTATCGACTAACACTGCTTACGGTACCTATGCCACCCCTCCACCTGTGTGGCCTCCTGCAAACCCTCCCGTAATTGCAAGTACCGTCTCTTCTCAAATTTGGAGTAGCCCTCCCCCGTTGCCTAGTTTGCCCCCTCCACCTGTATTTTCTTGGCCGCCTAACCCAGATCCCACTCTTCCTCCTCCTTGGTCATCTATTGCAAGCTCTTCATCCAACTTGGCCCAAACCGATTCGGACTCCCGTTCTCTCAGCTCGCCTGTTTCAACCAGTACCAATGCTTATTCAAGCTCGGTTGAACCGGCGGCACTGCGGCACAACCATGAACCGTCGCCTCATTCTCGATTGCCTTTACCAAATGAACCACCGATCAAAAAAGGAAAATGGGACGTAAAAGATACTGATTACAGGTGTGTGTCATAGCTTAATGTTTCTTAAAATTTTTATGTTCAAGATTAAACAAAGCAAAACTCATCACTTAAACAATCGCAGGTCTGTCAACATACCTCCTTCAGCTCATAATCGCGCTGAAAACGTTGATCGATCTCACGTTCCTGAAATGCGAAATAATCTCATCACACTCTCTTCTCCAGCCGAATCACGTGACGTTCGTCGTCTACCCGTTGAACCGTTAAACGTTCCAACTTCTCCGAAACCTTCCCGTGGAATCGATGCCATTCCAGTGCGAAGATCCAACAGCGAAGGTAACACTACAACATTTGGTGGGCAACGCCTGGCCAACACCGAAAATTCGGGTCCAAATCATTATGACGAAAAAGGGCGGCCCATCATGATGCCCGCAGTTGCCGCCATTCATCGACGCATCGAAGAAGCGCGATTGAATTCTTCTTTCGAAACGAAGCAACCAGAACAGGTCAAAAGAATAGACGACATGTATAAAGGAGGAACCTTTCCGTCAAACGATCCGGCCCCGCGACCACCTGAACCCGGCCTGAGGTATCGACCTCCGATAAACCCCCGAATGTTGCCCCCTTTGCGACGTCGAAGCGTCAGTGAAATGGTCAACATGGAAATGGAGATGATTCGAAATGAAAAGAAGCGCGAACAGGAACTCTTGCGAGATGTCGCTATGCTGGATGAGATCGACCGCATGGTGCCACATGCCCGTGCTTGGACTCATCATCGACCCCGTTTTCCTCCGCATCGTCCGCCCATCCTACGCCCGCGCATGATCCGCCATCCCCATATAAGGAGTGTTCGACCTCCCCAACCTCGGATGCGATTTTAAGAGTTAATGTCGCAATGGTAAGCCTTGTGTGTGGTGCTGGTTGATGACTAAGACGTGCCCAGGAGCGGAGCAGGACTGATTTATTGATCATCGTTGACAATGTTGTTAACATGCCGTGGTTGTTTATTTCCTGCGTTTGAAGTTGTTTGGAAATTAATAATTTCCGTTGAGTCCACTGCACTATTTTTGGATTTGCATCAAGTCAGCTTGCTACCAATGATAAGTCGCAGCTAAACACGGTGCTTTCACCAAAGTACTACAACTAAGCTATAGCCGACTGGTTCCCTACCTTTTTAAAGCTCCGCACACCTTTTTAAAACTTTCTATCTTTTTACGCCTCTATAAAAACAAGCTTTGACAGTATTGGAAATCTAACTTTGTAATATTGATTCAAAAGTCTTTTAATACTGCATAAACGGTGCACCTATGTACTTCAATAAACTTAGGCAGAAAATTGGCGCTGGGCGTTAAATTGAAACATTGTAACAATTTATATTTAAAATTTACTCAACTTTTGCGCTTTCTCTTTCATCATATGGCGCTATTTATGGGTGTGGACAGCACGTTGGGAACTTATGGTATAGCTTATAACTAATTGCTTTAGAGTGTTTCACCCTGTTCCGGTTTAATTAGACAACAGATTCGCATCGAAATTTTGTGGATTATTTTCATTGTAGACAGAAAAATCTTAGAGTCCGAATAGCCTAATTTCTTTGGTTAATTTAGCCTCCTGGTCCACACTGTACCGAACCTGGACTTATGGACTATGTAATTGACCGTACTTAAATTAATATTTTAATTTAGCCTGCTTTTTTTGTGACAGGCAGATGACAATTTATATTTAAAAAATAGCAAGGGCCAGATTGGCTCAATCAGATACCAAATCGTTTATTTCACGAGCCACGTATAATTGACAAACGTCGCTAAATTCAATAATCTTTTTGTAGAATTATTTATTTTGTGTATCCCTAAGCCAGGGTTAGGCTTATTATTTCTTAAAACGTTGTCTAGGATTACCTCAAATATAGGCCTACCGGTATAGGCTGGCCTATGTAAATTTTGTAACACCAGAAAAAACGTTTCAATTTTATAGATATAGGCTAGCCTATGTACATTTTTTAACACCAGAAAATATCAAAACTATTGATAAGAGCCATTTTTTTGAGGGCGAGTTTTATTAACCCTTTAACGGCGCTCGACATCTATATCGTTCTTTTTTCTCTTCTCAGGGCGCTCAACAGATATTTCAATTTTCAGAGTTTTACTCTGGTGAAGGGTGGTATGATATATGGCTGTCTGACGTCCACAAATGAGCAAAAAAACCCAATCAGCCGGATTTGCTTGAGTAAAACTTCTTGTTTATTGACACGTAATTGGGAAAAAAAGGTGGATTATTATTGAAGGGTTAACAAAATATGTTGTTTTTTTAGTCAATAAAGTATTACATGGATTCATTCGCTTCTTTTAGCTAGGCATATGTCTCCGTGTCGCGAAAATTCGGCACTTGATCTTTGATTATTGGTATTACTCTTGGAAATGTAGCCTAAAATTTGTTAGTATTTGCTGGTTTACACAATTGTTGTTGCGCGTTTGCACAAAGAAACTTCTAAATTGTTTGAGGTGTATGGTAAAATTATCTGTGAGCTGCCCATAAATTGTTTATCATTTATTGGCTTTTAATGTTTTTTTGCTATTCTTGAATATTATCGCGGGTCCACGCAGTGATATTAGTTATGAAGAAAATCTTCGAAAAAATAAATTTTTTTATTGATTAATTTATTGTTATTTTTGGTCAACCTTTCAAACCAGCGAATACAAATGAATTTGCATTTACCTGATTAAAAATCAACGGTCAAGCGTTTAATTTTTGTGGCCCTGGAGTTATGCCGTTTGAAATGACGAAAAAGAAAATAATTAAAGTAATTTAAAGTTTTTATCAGTTGCAGCTATTTAGGCTTCAACCCATACCGCTACCGCATTCGGCAGTTTGTCTGTGTTATCTGATATCAAACAAAAAAAAAAAAAAGACGAAAACAAAACCAATTCAAAAATGGTCTACCTTTTTTTGCCTGGAAATATTCGTGTTTTATTTGAAAGTATCCAGAAATTTAACTTTTTGGTAGCCGGTTTTGGTATCTTTAGCTAAAAGAATATTAAATTTAAAACAAAAATATAAAAAACCTTGCCCAAATCAAAAATATACAAACACTCAACCCAAACTAAATTATTTATTGTTATTAAAATTACCAGACAGAACTAAAGCTTACTAAAATTACCGAAAGAAGAGCGTGGAGTAGCACGGACAGTTTGAAGAAATGTCTAAGCTATTTTGTGGAAGCGTGAAAAAAGTTTTAAAGCTAGCACTTTTTTTAGTCTACTGCCAACATGGCCTATTCATGAATCTTTTCTAGCAGAACTTCTACGGCCGAGTTAAAAAATAAAAGATAGGTACTAATAATGGTGGCTTGTCCGTAGCAGCTGTAGCATCCCCAAATGTCTGCGAAGCAGCTTTAAAAATATTTTAATTTTCTTCAGATAAATTTAAGTCAGATTTTAGAGCAAAAAAATTTTTTTTAAGTTTAATTTTGTAACTTTCTGAGCGTTTTTAATTACAACTCAAAAATTTCACGCCAAATGACGTAAACCATTTACGCTTTATATGGAAAAATCAATGTAGTTGGAGCTGCAGTTAATGCAGCTCATTAATAATAGAATCTGGATTGTTAACGGTATTGAAAATGTTTGGAGGAGATTGGCTAGTTCTGGGTTCTTGTTATTTAGTTTCTTTTGGCAGAAATAGCCACTTAGATTTAAGTCACAAGATTACAGTAGCTTACTTTTGCTTTATGACCTCTTCGGCGTAAAATTACCGTACTAAAATTAGAAGATGTGCCTAACAAATATACTATAATAAAAAATAATAGATAGCTATGGTATCAAAAATTACGGTAGCTCATTTAAGAAGAAATAATGACAGCATAAAATATAGTAAAAACTTTCAATTATTGTAAACAATTTACTATTAAAAGATGAGTATAGGGAATCACTCCTAACTCTGCCACTGCTTTAATGAATATAACCAAAATCACTTTTGGCCTGCAATATATTCAATTGATCGAGAAAATGCACACACAGGGGTAATTGTAAACAATTGTAAATAATAGCAATCAATAGCCATTTTATCATTTAAGGCCCGTTTCCACTACGAGCGTGGAAAAGAGCATTCTTTGTCTCTTTTATTGATCTTCGATTGAAGCGAGCGCAAAAAAAAAGCAATAAAACAAACAAAGAATGCTTTTTTCCACGCTCGTAGTGGAAAAGAGCATTCTTTGTTTCTTTTATTGATCTTCGATTGAAACGAGCTGTTAAAATTGAAGCGAGCGCAAAAAAAATCAATCAAACAAACAAAGAATGCTCTTTTCCGCGCTCGTAGTGGAAACGGGCCTTTATAGTTTTTAAAAAAAGCTGAACGTTTTCGACTTACATAAGCCCTTATCAAAGAATCTAAAATAATACAATTTAATAATAGACCATAAAACGACAATTACACACAATTAAACCAAAATATATACAACAATTTAATGAAACTTATCGATTATAAATAATAAAATGTTTAGTATCGATTGCTTTTATTTACAAATTCTAAATTATAAATGTACGCCTCTTTCTAAATTATTGTAAACAGTGATTAGAAATATGAACAAAACTTGTATTTTAGTCCAGGCATTAAAGCAAACCTTGTAGGCTATGCATGTATTAAAATATATTCCGGGCAACTTTTAAATGAACAATATCTTCTCTTATGTTGTATTGTTACACACAAACTTCGTGCATTGGTTAATAGCTCGATATTTTCGGTAATATCTTAAGAATATGACTACAATCTAATCATAGTAATCTTTGTAATGCTAATAACAATAATAAAATGCCGAATCTGCATGCTTCGTCGTTGGTGTGTCGCTAGATCTTAGTAACCCAACATACTTTTTTAAATATTCATTCATTTTTATTTTATTCTTGACCACCAATACGATCAGTAAATTTTACACATTTAAAGGTAGTCCGAGAGTCAAGAAAAGGTAGACGCAGGAAAACGTCAGACGTTAAAACATGCAATAAAACGGCACGGAAAAAAGTAAGAGAAAAAGAAAACTGGAGCATGCCTGCGTCACCAAAAGAACAAAAGAAAAAGGAAAGAAAAGAAAAATTCAAATTAAATTGTACACAAGTGTAGACATCCGAGCCATATGAAGAGAATGTTGTATAATCATGGGTGGGAGAAACAACAAACTCTGTGACCAAAGAGGTCAAGACCCAAAAGGGGGTCTAATACAAAAGGCTTTTGGTTTTTTACTGTAAGTTTTACAACGACTCGACAATTCCCTGAAGCAAGCTTTTAGCAAGGCTCAGTAACTAATTGTTTTTTAATCTTAAAGTCTAATCTGTGTTTTCAATTGATGAGAGTTTACATTTTTAGTCGAGGTGTGCCGCACAATTTAAGAAGTTTTAGAGTGCCGAGAGTCAAAAAAGGTTGCGGAGAATTGGTCTTACTTTACAAACGAATTGATAATAAAACTTAAAAAGCAAATGTATAAGGCCAATGTTTAAATTTTCTTTTTATACAGGGTGCGGCATAAGCAACGCCCTTTTTTTATATTTGTAAGTAACGCCTATGTTTTCATAAAACAATGAGAACTTTCCAACAAGTTATTATCTTTATTTTCTTTAAGGTAATGCAGTAAATTTATGTTCAATAAAAGTTACGTATGAAAGTTTTTATAATATATATATTTTTAAATACAAAAAGGGCGTTACTTTTGCCGCACCCTGTATATTAGGAAAAACAATTCGTTTATATAGCCTAATACAAAAAGAGTACAGTAAAGTTAACAAACTTTTTAGGACTTACCCTTTCAATCAGTTATTCTTTATCAGTTCAATTTTTTAAGTTATTTTCTATGATTGTTAAACTAGTTAGCTCGATAGGTAAATATTTGATAAAAATTGTATGATGCATTTTTTATAGGGCGTATTTATAAAATTTTATGTTAAAAAATCAAGCGTGAAAGACTTTTTCTGGAAGAGAGATAATTGAAATAGAAACTTTTTTGAAACAGAGATAACTTGTAAATCGTACGAGATATTGTAAACTTTTTTTTTAAAGAACATTATGATTTTGGGCCAGATGGTAGGTGCTTTCACGCAGCCTGGGCCGTGAGTAAGTCTGTTTATTGATTTTAAAATGACAGACCGAAACCGAACCTACCAAAACGGAAGGGTATCCACCCATTCCGATGTTCAGTGTGGGTCTGCTAATCGGCAAACGTCCTTTTCAGGACGGGGCAATGCTAGGATAAAACTGCCCTTTTCAGGGCACATTGCCAACAAGTTCCAAAGACCCACTATTCTTCAGCTGAACATCGAAGGCCTCACTGCAAGCAAGGTGAACGTTCTTCATCATCTCGCTATGCAGTCTGAGGCACTCGTCATCCTATTGCAGGAGACCCACTGCACTGATGCAGAGAAGTTGGTGCTACCAAACTACCAACTAGCTGGGTCTTCTTTAAGCAGGAAGCATGGTCTTGCCACGTTTGTCCACGAGCGACTGAGATACACGCTTTTGGACCAATCTCCACCGACATCGGAGATCGAGTGGTTGTGTGTGGACGTTGATGGTTATAAAATAGTTAACGTCTACAAACCACCGCCAACGCGATTGCGAACCCTGGATCTTCCAGTGTTTCCTCACCCCTGTCTGTATGCTGGCGATTTTAACTGTCGTCATGCTGACTGGGGTTATGACGACAACAGTCCGGACGGTGAGTGCTTGGTTGGATGGGCAAGTGTTAATTGTCTTGCCCTCCTATATAATGCCAAGGACGCTGCCAGTTTTTATTCCGGCCGCTGGAACACTGGTACCAATCCGGATCTAGCTTTCGCCAGCGTAGGTCCAAACAGTCGCTTACCGGATAGACGTGTCCTTGACAAGTTCCCTTCACAACATCGACCTTCGCTTATTACACGACCAAGGTTTGCTATGGCAGTGCCAAGCATGCCTTTTAAGCGATGGAACTTCCGCAAGGCCAAATGGAGTCACTACATTGCTTTGACGAATAAATTCGCAAAGACTTTGTTGCCGCCTGATACACTTGATGTGGATGCGGCTTACCAGGACTTCTGTAACACCATTAAGAAAGCAGCCAAAAAGACTATCCCACGCGGGTATCGAAATACCTACATTCCGTGTTGGGATGCAGAGTGTGAATCCCTCTATAAAACCTTTCTGCAGTCTCCTCAGGGAGACGAATCAAGCTTGGCTGCTACAGCTCTGCTTGCCAAGCTTGACAGAAAGCGGAGGGATCGATGGTCCGAAGCAGTTCGGAGCATTGACTTCTCACACTCTAGTCGAAAAGCGTGGAGTATTTTGAACAACCTTACTGGTAGGTCACGACACTCTCCTCGTCACTGTCCCGTTTCAGCCGATGCTATTGCATCTCAGTTGGTTAGAAATGGGAAATACGAGGCTGTTGACCGCAAGTCATCTCGACTTGTCTGTAAAGAAGTGTCTGACCTTTGGAGGGCCATAACACCAGACGCAGTAAATATCTCTGACAATTTCTCACAGAGAGAATTTGCTGCTGCCCTTCAACATTTAAAACCAGGTAAAGCTCCGGGACCTGATTCCATCTGGCCCGAGCTTATACTCCATGCCAGAGCTGCTTTGAAGTCCTGGTTACGTGACTTCCTTTCTTCCTGTTTGCGCCGACTCAAAATTCCCAAGATCTGGAGAAGAGCGCTTGTGGTCGCGATCCCAAAACCTGGAAAGCCCGTGGGGGACCCAAAGAGTTATCGACCGATATCTCTGCTCTGTGTCCCCTACAAGATCCTCGAGAGGTTTATCTACGCCCGCGTTGAACCATTAATCGATCCGCTGCTCCCTAAAGAGCAGGCTGGGTTCCGACGCGGGAAGTCAACCGTAGATCAAGTTGTTCTGCTAACCCAGAACATCGAGGATTCTTTTGAGGCTAAAAAGAAGGCCGGTGTCTGTATTTGTCGATCTGACAGCTGCCTATGACACTGTCTGGCACCGTGGCCTTACCTGCAAGCTGCTGAGACTACTTCCGGATAAGCACATGGTCAAAATGATCATGGAGCTTGTCCGAAATCGAAGTTTCACCCTTACCACCGGTGACAGCAAGCAAAGCAGGCTACGCCGTCTTAAAAACGGCGTTCCTCAGGGATCGGTCTTGGCTCCCCTCCTATTTAACATCTATACGTACGATCTTCCTTCCATGATTTCCAGAAAGTTTGCTTATGCTGATGATCTAGCATTGCTGCATTCTTCTGGAAACTGGAAGGACTTGGAGGGGACTCTAAGCCAAGACATGTCCACACTGTCAGCGTATCTCCAGACTTGGAGGTTGAAGCTCAGTCACACTAAGACGGTGACGACAGCCTTTCATTTAAACAACCGAGAGGCCAAGCGTGAGCTAAAGGTCTACAACAACGGTGGACTTTTACCGTTCTTTCCAACTCCTACTTATCTTGGGGTAAAACTGGACAGATCGCTCACGCTTCGTCACCATTTAGTGGCATTGCACAAAAAACTATCCTCGCGCGTCACACTGCTGAGGCGACTCGTGGGCTCGGGATGGGGTGCTGGTGCTAAAACACTACGCATAGCCACCTTGTCTCTAGTCTACTCAACAGCTGAGTACTGTGCGCCAGTCTGGTGTCGCAGTGCTCACACTCGCCTCATTGACAGTGTCTTGAATGACGCCTTGCGCATAGTTACTGGATGCCTGCGTCCACTCCAACGAACCACCTACCTATATTCTCAGGCATCCAGCCAGCTGAGCTTCGCCGACTGGGAGCGACACTCTCCTTGGCTTACCGTGGATCTCTGGACCCCGATCATATCTTGCATGGTCTATTAAGTGGGTTCTCAGATACTCGCCAAGTGAGACTAAGATCCAGACGCCCGTTTGTGCCAGGTGCGCGGAATCTCTTGGACAACCTTGCCAGACTTGGCATCCGCGCCTCTGAATGGACAAATCTTAAATGGAACGCGGAGTACTGTGAAGGTGCTTCCAGGCTTTGTGCTTTTGTGCCCCGGACCGGTGCCAGGCCTGTTGGGATGGGCTTACCCCGAGCAGCTTGGGTTCGGGGTAACCGCCTGCGGACTAATGTTGGGCGATTCCATTCGTCCATGCACAAATGGGGTCTCGCTCCTTCACCGAATTGCGAGTGTGGCGCCTCTGAGCAAACCGCAGACCATGTACTAACAGCGTGCCCTATACATCGGGCACCACATGGACCACGAGGTCTGACGGTTTTGGATGACGAAACTCGATGCTGGCTTAATGACATCACTGCCAGCGTCTGATCCAGGCAGTGCAGCAGTCTGGGGTAGTAAAAGGATAAACCCTCGGCCCCAGTCCTGTTTATGTCTGACCTGGAGTGGATACCTCTTCAAACGACGACGACGACGACGATGATTTTGGGAAAAAAATTGAGAAATCTGAGACTAATTCCAAGTAAAAACCTTTTTTAGAGAACACTATCAATTTGGGACAAAACTTAGTCTTCGTTCTGGAATCTTAGATAATTTTTTTGTCCTAACCGTAAAGTATTGCATAACAATTGCATGACCAGCCTCAGAGGTCACCGCACGCCACTGATATATGGAATAGTTTATATAGTTTGTCATTCTTTAATCATTCAACTAAATATTTATTTTGAAAGTTTGTTTCAAATCGTTTTGAATACAAATTTAAATTCTTTTGCTTGATGTGGGAATCAGTTATTAAACAAAGCTGAAAATCATGTAAATTTTGTGATAAACACTGCGGGTGTCTGCTGGCTATGTGCTCGAGCAAGTAGGAGGGCTGAAGGCCGATTAGCGAATGCAATGTCTTTGGCGAAATAGTAGTCTTTGCAAGCAGCTCTTTTAGCCAATAAAAATTTTTACGGGATAGTAATCTTACGATCTTCAAAAGCAGGTCGGAAAAATTGTTAAATAGATTTTCTAAATTTAATACTTTCGACGTTTTTGTGCAAGTCAAAGAGAGAAAAAATTTTTAAAAATTCGGTAAATCTTTTAATTCTCATTAAAATTATGTTGCTGCATTTTCTTCATAAACCAAGTACCATATATTTTAAAAAACCAATAAAATCAGTTTTTGAATAACTAGAAATATCGGCCACCGTTGCTTCGGTATAGCCTACTGTTACGGTGAACACTTCGATTAGGATGATTCTAAGAATTTTTGGCTGGAAGGCCTAGTCTTCCAATCCTCACACGCGTTCTCAACACGAACGTTAGCCGAGGAGAGTGTATTTAAATAACCACAGACAAACTAACGAACGTTTTAAGAATTTATGCGAATAAAGAGAAATTGAAAACTGCTTTATACCTGCCTTATTCAAATAGAATTAACAGCACATTACGAAATTTCAGATAATATAAATTAACCAACTACTAACCACGAGAATTTTGAATGCACGACCAACGGTAAAACTGTCCTGAATAACTGCACGTGACAGCCGAACAAAGAAAAGCGACCAGACAGAACCAAAGCAGCACAAAGAAAGAAAAAAGGCAACGAACACAAGCACACGTGGCATCATCTACGCGGCGAGAATATTTCTCACCTTAACACCTACTTCAATGTCAAACAAAAAGGGCTGTTGTTTTTTCTGGTAAATTCGTAATAAATTTAATATTTTAAAAAATGAAAAGTTTTTCAAAACCAAGATAGGTTTCTTAAATCAGTAGGCTATTTTTCAAGTTTTTCGCGCATGTAATTTCAGCCTATTAGAAATACCAATAGTCTGTATTCTTTTGCGTTTATAAGTTTATAGTATAATGGCCTATAGTAGCCAACGATTATAATGTAGATACACTTATTTTGACTGAAAAGCGAGAGATTTAACGTAAAGTCAGGGTCGTGCCCAAAACGCAAGTCATAGAGGGAAAATTGAAATCGGAGCCGGAAAACCAGGCAAAGGCAAGAAAAAGGTCTTCACTCGTTTAAAAATTATGTTTAGGCGGTAAAAATATTTTTTTTAGAATAAAAAATTAGTAAAAACTTTTTTTTAGTCTTCACCCGGTTTTCTAGCTCCAATTTCATTTTTATCAAAGATCTTTTAGTTACGGTATTCTTACGCTGGCCCTGCCCAGTAAAATAAATTATTAAAAAATAAAAATTTAGCGGGACCTGCCCCCCTAGTTCCCCCATGTAATCTATGTCAGTAAGTCGAATGCAGTTGCTTTTAAATCATAAATTAGCATATACAAATTATAAAAGTGACACAAATACAATAATGTTTCCAAAATGTTTTGTAAAATGGTAATCGAAAAAGTAAAATCGACAAAACTTTTTGGAAACGCCATTTGGTTAGAATCAGTGAAGGAATGACCACTGTGATTCTAGCAGAATAACTCTCATATCTTACAGAAAAAAGAAAAAAAGCGAAAAAACCTTACGCAAATGACGCAAACCTTCATTCATTTCTATGCTACAAAAGAGACCAACAATCTTCCACTATTCAGGATTAATTTAAAATATGTTCCCTATCGATTCGAATGACAAATTTGATATCACATTGATCAAAATTTCACGTAGATTTCAGATATAAATTCAAGTTCCGGCGACACTATATTAGTTTTCGAACAAAATGCACTTGAATGACCCCCGCTTTACGAGATAACAATTAGCGTCGACAGCATTTTGAGTTAAAGTGATTTCGATTTACGCTATTTGAAAGTTCATTTTGACCATGTTCCCTATCGATTCGAATGACAAATTTAATATCACATTGATCAGAATTTCACGTAGATATCAGATATAAATTCAAGTTCCGGCGACACTATATTAGTTTCCTAACAGAATACAGTTGAATGACCCCCGCTTTACGAGATAATACGTAATTAGCGTCGACAACATTTTAAGTTAAAGTGATTTCGATTTACGCTATTTGAAAGTTCATTTTGACCATGTTTCCTATCGATTCGAATGACAAATTCAACATCACATTGATCAGAATTTCACGTAGACATCAGATATAAAATCAAGTTCCGGCGACACCATATTAACTTTTCCACAAAATGTACTTGAATGACCCTCGCTTTACGAGATAACAATTAGCGTCGACAACATTATGAGTTAAAGTGATTTCGAGTTACGCTAATTCAAGGTTTATTTTGACCATGTTCCCTATCGATTCGAATGACAAATTTGATATCACATTGATTAACATTTCACGTAGATATCAGATATAAATTCAAGTTCCGGCGACACTATATTCACTTTTCAACAAAATGCACTTGAATGACCCCCGCTTTACGAGATAACAATTAGCATCGACAGAATTTTGAGTTAAAGTGATTTCGATTTACGCTATTTGAAGGTTTAATTTGACCATGTTCCCTATTGATTCGAATGACAAATTTGATATCACATTGATTAACATTTCACGTAGATTTCAGATATAAATTCAAGTTCCGGCGACACTATATTAGTTTTTGAACAAAATGCACTTGAATAACCCCCGCTTTACGAGATAATAATTAGCATCGACAGCATTTTGAGTTAAAGTGATTTCGAGTTACGCTAATTCAAGGTTTATTTTGACCATGTTCCCTATCGATTCGAATGACAAATTTGATATCACATTGATCAGAATTTCACGAAGATTTTAGATATAAATTCAAGTTCCGGCGACACCATATTAGTTTCCTAACAGAATACAGTTGAATGACCCCCGCTTTACGAGATAACAATTAGCGTCGACAATATTTTAAGTTAAAGTGATTTCGAGTTACGCTAATTCAAGGTTTATTTTGACCATGTTCCCTATCGATTCGAATGACAAATTCAATATCACATTGATCAGAATTTCACGTAGATATCAGATATAAAATCAAGTTTCGGCGACACTATATTAACTTTTCCACAAAATGTACTTGAATGACCCCCGCTTCACAAGACAATAATTAGCATCGACAATATTTTAAGTTAAAATGATTTCGATTTACGCTAATTCAAGGTTTATTTTGACCATGTTCCCTATCGATTCGAATGACAAATTTGATATCACATTGATTAACATTTCACGTAGATATCAGATATAAAATCAAGTTCCGGCGACACTATATTCACTTTTCAACAAAATGCACTTGAATGACCCTCGCTTTACGAGATAACAATTAGCGTCTATTACATTTTGAGTTAAAGTGATTTCGATTTACGCTATTTGAAGGTTTATTTTGACCATGTTCCCTATCGATTCGCATGACAAATTTGATATCACATTGATCAGAATTTCACGTAGATTTCAGATATAAATTCAAGTTCCGGCGACACTATATTAACTTCCTAACAGAATACAGTTGAATGACCCCCGCTTTACGAGATAATAATTAGCATTGACAACATTTTAAGTTAAAGTGATTTCGATTTACGCTATTTGAAGGTTTATTTTGACCATGTTCCCTATTGATTCGAATAACAAATTTGATATCACATTGATTAGAATTTCATTTAGATTTCAGATATAAATTCAAGTTCCGGCGACACTATATTCACTTTTCAACAAAATGCACTTGAATGACCCCCGCTTTACGAGATAACAATTAGCGTCTATTACATTTTGAGTTAAAGTGATTTCGATTCACGCTATTTGAAGGTTTATTTTGACCATGTTCCCTATTGATTCGAATGACAAATTTGATATCACATTGATCAGAATTTCACGTAAATTTCAGATATAAATTCAAGTTCCGGCGACACTATATTAGTTTTTGAACAAAATGCACTTGAATGACCCCCGCTTTACGAGATAACAATTAGCGTCGACAACATTTTAAGTTAAAGTGATTTCGAGTTACGCTAATTCAAGGTTTATTTTGACCATGTTCCCTATTGATTCGAATGACAAATTCAATATCACATTGATTAGAATTTCACATAGACATCAGATATAAAATCAAGTTCCGGCGACATTATATTAGTTTTTGAACAAAATGCACTTGAATGACCCCCGCTTTACGAGATAATAATTAGCATCGACAGCATTTTGAGTTAAAGTGATTTCGATTTACGCTAATTCAAGGTTTATTTTGACCATGTTCCCTATCGATTCGAATGACAAATTCAACATCTCATTGATCAGAATTTCACGAAGATTTCAGATATAAATTCAAGTTCCGGCGACACTATATAAGTTTTTGAACAAAATGCACTTGAATGACCCCCGCTTTACGAGATAACAATTAGCATCGACAGAATTTTGAGTTAAAGTGATTTCGATTTACGCTAATTCAAGGTTTATTTTGACCATGTTCCTTATCGATTCGAATGACAAATTCAACATCACATTGATCAGAATTTCACGAAAATTTCAGATATAAATTCAAGTTCCGGCGACACTATATAAGTTTTTGAACAAAATGCACTTGAATGACCCCCGCTTTACGAGATAACAATTAGCATCGACAGAATTTTGAGTTAAAGTGATTTCGATTTACGCTAATTCAAGGTTTATTTTGACCATGTTCCCTATCGATTCGAATGACAAATTCAACATCTCATTGATCAGAATTTCACGAAGATTTCAGATATAAAATCAAGTTCCGGCGACACTATATAAGTTTTTGAACAAAATGCACTTGAATGACCCTCGCTTTACGAGATAACAATTAGCATCGACAACATTTTAAGTTAAAGTGATTTCGATTTACGCTATTTGAAGGTTTAATTTGACCATGTTCCCTATCGATTCGAATGACAAATTTGATATCACATTGATTAACATTTCACGAAAATTTCAGATATAAATTCAAGTTCCGGCGACACTATATTAGTTTTTGAACAAAATGCACTTGAATAACCCCCGCTTTACGAGATAATAATTAGCATCGACAGCATTTTGAGTTAAAGTGATTTCGAGTTACGCTAATTCAAGGTTTATTTTGACCATGTTCCCTATCGATTCGAATGACAAATTTGATATCACATTGATTAGAATTTCACGAAGATTTTAGATATAAATTCAAGTTCCGGCGACACCATATTAGTTTCCTAACAGAATACAGTTGAATGACCCCCGCTTTACGAGATAACAATTAGCGTCGACAATATTTTAAGTTAAAGTGATTTCGATTCACGCTATTTGAAGGTTTATTTTGACCATGTTCCCTATCGATTCGAATGACAAATTTGATATCACATTGATCAGAATTTCACGAAGATTTCAGATATAAAATCAAGTTCTGGCGACACTATATTAACTTTTCCACAAAATGTACTTGAATGACCCCCGCTTCACAAGACAATAATTAGCATCGACAATATTTTAAGTTAAAATGATTTCGATTTACGCTAATTCAAGGTTTATTTTGACCATGTTCCCTATCGATTCGAATGACAAATTTAATATCACATTGATTAACATTTCACGTAGATATCAGATATAAATTCAAGTTCCGGCGACACTATATTCACTTTTCAACAAAATGCACTTGAATGACCCTCGCTTTACGAGATAACAATTAGCGTCTATTACATTTTGAGTTAAAGTGATTTCGATTCACGCTATTTGAAGGTTTAATTTGACCATGTTCCCTATCGATTCGCATGACAAATTTGATATCACATTGATCAGAATTTCACGTAGATATCAGATATAAATTCAAGTTCCGGCGACACTATATTAACTTCCTAACAGAATACAGTTGAATGACCCCCGCTTTACGAGATAATAATTAGCATTGACAACATTTTAAGTTAAAGTGATTTCGATTTACGCTATTTGAAGGTTTATTTTGACCATGTTCCCTATTGATTCGAATGACAAATTTGATATCACATTGATTAGAATTTCATTTAGATTTCAGATATAAATTCAAGTTCCGGCGACACTATATTCACTTTTCAACAAAATGCACTTGAATGACCCCCGCTTTACGAGATAACAATTAGCGTCTATTACATTTTGAGTTAAAGTGATTTCGATTCACGCTATTTGAAGGTTTATTTTGACCATGTTCCCTATTGATTCGAATGACAAATTTGATATCACATTGATCAGAATTTCACGTAAATTTCAGATATAAATTCAAGTTCCGGCGACACTATATTAGTTTTTGAACAAAATGCACTTGAATGACCCCCGCTTTACGAGATAACAATTAGCGTCGACAACATTTTAAGTTAAAGTGATTTCGATTTACGCTAATTCAAGGTTTATTTTGACCATGTTCCCTATTGATTCGAATGACAAATTCAATATCACATTGATTAGAATTTCACATAGACATCAGATATAAAATCAAGTTCCGGCGACATTATATTAGTTTTTGAACAAAATGCACTTGAATGACCCCCGCTTTACGAGATAACAATTAGCATCGACAGCATTTTGAGTTAAAGTGATTTCGATTTACGCTAATTCAAGGTTTATTTTGACCATGTTCCCTATCGATTCGAATGACAAATTCAACATCACATTGATCAGAATTTCACGAAGATTTCAGATATAAATTCAAGTTCCGGCGACACTATATTAGTTTCCTAACAGAATACAGTTGAATGACCCCCGCTTTACGAGATAATAATTAGCATCGACAGCATTTGGAGTTAAAGTGATTTCGAGTTACGCTAATTCAAGGTTTATTTTGACCATGTTCCCTATTGATTCGAATGACAAATTTGATATCACATTGATCAGAATTTCACGTAGATATCAGATATAAATTCAAGTTCCGGCGACACCATATTAACTTCCTAACAGAATACAGTTGAATGACCCCCGCTTTACGAGATAATAATTAGCGTCGACAGCATTTTGAGTTAAAGTGATTTCGATTTACGCTATTTAAAGGTTTATTTTGACCATAGGCGTACGCAAGGGGGGGTTTCAGGGGTCAAACCCCCCCTTGAAGAATGGTGTTCAGTCATATATACAGTACATGTTTTGGTTTCTATTGTTTACCGCACTTTTTAAACTTAATTACTGCTTGCGCATCAATTTTTGCTATCGTTTAAATTGCTTCAAAGTTAGCTTATGTACTGTACATTGCCACTGTGAAGAAGACTTTCAAACTTGTAAAATATTGAAAGTTAAGCATGGGAATGGAAATAAACTGGATGGAAACAATAGCTTCAATTCACAATTTTTTAATGCTCCAAAACTTCAAAACATTTTGCGCAAGTCCATCAACACGATTTCGTCAACAACAAGAGCTTAAAAACTTGTTCAAATTTGTGCTATCAGATGGGTCGATCGACACGAGAGTGTTAGTACTTTTTCAAATTTACAATTTACCGTTGTAGAAGCTTTGGCAGAAATTTCAGCATGGCCAGACAGAGAAACCTCATCACGAGCTGGTAACGTGATTTATTGTTAGTTTGCTGCGCTTACCGTTTAATAGACGTGTAAAATTGATGTTGATAAATAAATATTAATCGTATTCCCTGATCAAAGCTATGTTGTATTTTTTTTATGTGTGAGTTTATGTTTATAATGCAAGTTATTACCCTGAAAATATATTCTCGTATTTTTTTCTTTTTTTTTGTGTGTACTTTTCTTGTTTTGATATGAGTCACTTGTGTATATTGCAAAATAACTAGTATCTTCCGAGTTTTGTTCTTTTTTTTATTGAATAATACTACCAGTAATGAATATTATAATAGACTATGGACAGTTCTTGACTTGATGACCATTAATTGGTCTTTCACTGTCCAGTTTACTTCATAAATCATATTTATCTGCATACAATGTGTATGTCTACAAGTATAAAAGTGTTTGTTTTCATATGCCTAATATTTTACTGTGTATTATCAATTTTACTGCTGAAGTAAGCAAATAAATTGTTGTTGTTGTTGTTGTTGTTGTTGTTACCTCGTTGGCGAAAGAAAAAGGTTAAAAGATTAAGACAATTAGCATTGTGACTCAATCACGTAACATGCGTTTGAATTTAGGTCGCTTTGATTTTCTATGCTTTTTTTTGGCTTAAGGCCCGTTTCCACTACGAGCGTGGAAAAGAACATTCTTTGTTTCTTTTATTGATCTTCGATTGAAGCGAGCGGTTAAAATTGAAGCGAGCGCAAAAAAAAATCAATAAAACAAACAAAGAATGCTTTTTTCCACGCTCGTAGTGGAAACGGGCCTTTAAGCGTGAGCAATTGTACAGTTTAATTTGCTTTAATTTTGTGAGTTTGAGTTAGTTTTCAATTCGACAGTTTTAATTTGTTTTTTCTATTTGAATAAGGTGTTTCAACTTCAACTTAAAATAAAGAAATAATTTGTTAAATTTTGGTAAAACAAATATTTTGGTTTTCTGTCTGAATAAGGAAACAAATTGGTTAGTAAGAATCACCTCAAGTAGAATCAATTGCAGTGATTTCACTGCACCACGAGCTCTGCAGTTGCTACCGACAATTACGCAAAGTGAATTTTGCATTGCTCTCTTAGTTTTAAAATACGTTTTTGGATACAGTGTTGTTTTGTGTAAAGTTAAGCAAAAAAAGTCGATAAACCTTCTTGAGGCCGTCAACATTGCACAGGTTATTGCAAATGAGTTGAAGTGTCTTAGAGAAAAAACCGAATATGAATTTCCCCAACTCTATATTTTTGCAAAGCCGAAGATTTTATTTTAAAAATACCATGCCCTCTTGAAGACAGACCAATCGATGCAATATTACTGCTGTAACAGATGAAGAATATTTTAGACTAGGGATTTTTATTCTATTTCTTGATAACTTTATTGTCACTCTCAAAGCAAGATTTACAGCCCACAAATCGATGATTGGTGAATTTCAGTGTTTAATTTCTGCTGATCAAACTAGTGCACCAACTCCTCAACAAATTAAAAGTATTCAAGTTTTGGGAAAATTTTACGAAAATGATTTAACGAAATCCTGGGGAGAATTAGTGCCTGAACTGATATTATGTTACAGGAAACTTTTTCGGTTGAACGCAGCAGAAAGACCAACTGATGCGTTGAGCAGCATCAAGGAATGCACTTCCGATGCTGTTCCGAACATATTTGCATTGATGACCATTTTGTTAACTCTTCCAGTGATAACATGCACTAGTGAACAATTGTAAAGCTTTCCACATTACGCAGACTAAAAACGTGCTTACGAAACACAAGTGGTAGGCTACCACTCGAATGAATGGATCTGCATTAAACATTTATAGGAGCCACACGCGTGCCTTGCCCTGATGATGTAATTAACAGATTAAGTGAAAAAAACAGGCGTTTGAATATAAGCCTTTAAAAAATTTTTAAATATTCGTTAAGTAAGGTTATTTTTTTGTTCGTTTGATTTTCCACCTATTGTTCTCATCATTTACACGAATTGCTTTTAATTTGAAAAGTTTTTTGTCATGATTGAATTGCTCGCACATACCTTTTCAATAGTTAGTTTTACGGTTTGGTAAAAAGAAATTCATGCTACTGCAAGATGTTCTTAAAACCAAAACACTTTATTTTTGAATGTAGGCCGAATTTTGAAAGTTTTTGTCCATTACCAGGACTACTGAGAGCAATCACATTTTCGGCTTCAAAACCCCCCCCTTTACCACTTACCACTCTAATCAAAAAGACATAATAGTCAATCCTACAATCCCACTATTAAAAAACTCAAATCAAAAAACCTAATTAAGAAAAATTGTAACTATTCACATTATAAAGTTGACAAGAACGCCAGCTAAAATATTCAGTTAAAATAAATAATTTTTTATACTGTAGACCAAAAGAAAACAATTATCGCCGTTCCGTTTATTACATTCAATCTTGAATTTATAAACCACATTTGTACAAACAATTCTTTATTATAATCAGTCTCAACTACTAAAACAATTTTGTTTTTTCAAACTAGAATTAATTTGAGTTAAAATCGCTTCAATTGTAATTTTGTGGCCTTTCTGTAATTTTGTGGGTTTTATAATTCTGTTCTTCCTACTTTCCTGTAAAGTGGGTGTCATTCAACTGTATTCTGTTGAAAAGTGAATATGGTGTCACCGGAACTTGATTTTATATCTGATATCTACGTGAAATTCTGATCAATTTGATATTAAATTTGTCATTCGAATCGATAGGGAACATGGTCAAAATAAACCTTGAATTAGCGTAAATCGAAATCATTTCAACTCAAAATGTAATAGACGCTAATTGTTATCTCGTAAAGCGGGGGTCATTTAACTGTATTCTGTTAGGAAGTTAATATGGTGTCGCCGGAACTTGAATTTATATCTAATATCTACGTGAAATTCTAATCAATGTGATATCAAATTTGGCATTCGAATCGATAGGGAACATGGTCAAAATAAACCTTCAAATAGCGTAACTCGAAATCACTTTAACTCAAAATGCTGTCGACGCTAATTATTATCTCGTAAAGCGGGGGTCATTCAACTGTATTCTGTTAGGAAACTAATATAGTGTCGCCGGAACTTGATTTTATATCTGAAATCTTCGTGAAATTCTGATCAATGTGATGTTGAATTTGTCATTCGAATCAATAGGGAACATGGTCAAAATAAACCTTGAATTAGCGTAACTCGAAATCACTTTAACTCAAAATGCTGTCGATGCTAATTATTATCTCGTAAAGCGGGGGTCATTCAACTGTATTCTGTTAGGAAACTAATATAGTGTCGCCGGAACTTGAATTTATATCTGAAATCTACGTGAAATTCTGATCAATGTGATGTTGAATTTGTCATTCGAATCGATAGAAAACATGGTCAAAATAAACCTTGAATTAGCGTAAATCGAAATCACTTTAACTTCAAATGCTGTCGATGCTAATTATTATCTCGTAAAGCGGGGGTCATTCAAGTGCATTTTGTTCAAAAACTAATATAGTGTCGCCGGAACTTGATTTTATATCTGATGTCTACGTGAAATTCTAATCAATGTGATATTGAATTTGTCATTCGAATCAATAGGGAACATGGTCAAAATAAACCTTGAATTAGCGTAAATCGAAATCACTTTAACTCAAAATGTTGTCGACGCTAATTGTTATCTCGTAAAGCGGGGGTCATTCAAGTGCATTTTGTTCAAAAACTAATATAGTGTCGCCGGAACTTGATTTTATATCTGAAATTTACGTGAAATTCTGATCAATGTGATGTTGAATTTGTCATTCGAATCAATAGGGAACATGGTCAAAATAAACTTTCAAATAGCGTAAATCGAAATCACTTTAACTCAAAATGCTGTCGACGCTAATTATTATCTCGTAAAGCGGGGGTCATTCAACTGTATTCTGTTAGGAAACTAATATGGTGTCGCCGGAACTTGAATTTATATCTAATATCTACGTAAAATTCTGATCAATGTGATATCAAATTTGTCATTCGAATCGATAGGGAACATGGTCAAAATAAACCTTGAATTAGCGTAAATCGAAATCACTTTAACTCAAAATGCTGTCGATGCTAATTGTTATCTCGTAAAGCGGGGGTCATTCAAGTGCATTTTGTTCAAAAACTAATATAGTGTCGCCGGAACTTGATTTTATATCTGAAATCTTCGTGAAATTCTGATCAATGTGATGATGAATTTGTCATTCGAATCGATAGGGAACATGGTCAAAATAAACCTTCAAATAGCGTAAATCGAAATCACTTTAACTCAAAATGTAATAGACGCTAATTGTTATCTCGTAAAGCGGGGGTCATTCAACCGTATTCTGTTAGGAAACTAATATAGTGTCGCCGGAACTTGATTTTATATCTGAAATCTTCGTGAAATTCTGATCAATGTGAAGTTGAATTTGTTATTCGAATCAATAGGGAACATGGTCAAAATAAACCTTGAATTAGCGTAAATCGAAATCACTTTAACTCCAAATGCTGTCGATGCTAATTATTATCTCGTAAAGCGGGGGTCATTCAACTGTATTCTGTTAGGAAACTAATATAGTGTCGCCGGAACTTGATTTTATATCTGATATCTACGTGAAATTCTGATCAATGTGATGTTGAATTTGTCATTCGAATCGATAGGGAACATGGTCAAAATAAACCTTGAATTAGCGTAACTTGAAATCACTTTAACTCAAAATGCTGTCGATGCTAATTGTTATCTCGTAAAGCGGGGGTTATTCAAGTGCATTTTGTTCAAAAACTAATATAGTGTCGCCGGAACTTGATTTTATATCTGATGTCTATGTGAAATTCTAATCAATGTGATATCAAATTTGTCATTCGAATCAATAGGGAACATGGTCAAAATAAACCTTGAATTAGCGTAAATCAAAATCACTTTAACTTAAAATGTTGTCGACGCTAATTATTATCTTGTAAAGCGGGGGTCATTCAAGTGCATTTTGTTCAAAAACTAATATAGTGTCGCCGGAACTTGATTTTATATCTGATATCTACGTGAAATTCTGATCAATGTGATATCAAATTTGTCATTCGAATCAATAGGGAACATGGTCAAAATAAACCTTCAAATAGCGTAAATCGAAATCACTTTAACTTAAAATGCTGTCGACGCTAATTATTATCTCGTAAAGGGGGGTCATTTAACTGTATTCTGTTAGGAAACTAATATAGTGTCGCCGGAACTTGATTTTATATCTGATATCTAAATGAAATTCTGATCAATGTGATATCAAATTTGTCATTCAAATCGATAGGGAACATATTTCAAATTAAACCTTCAAATAGCGTAAATCGAAATCACTTTAACTCAAAATGCTGTCGACGCTAATTATTATCTCGTAAAGCGGGGGTCATTCAACTGTATTCTGTTAGGAAACTAATATAGTGTCGCCGAAACTTGATTTTATATCTGAAATCTAATTGAAATTCTAATCAATGTGATATTAAATTTGTCATTCGAATCAATAGGGAACATGGTCAAAATAAACCTTGAATTAGCGTAAATCGAAATCACTTTAACTCAAAATGCTGTCGATGCTAATTATTATCTCGTAAAGCGGGGGTCATTCAAGTGCATTTTGTTCAAAAACTAATATAGTGTCGCCGGAACTTGAATTTATATCTGATATCTATGTGAAATTCTAATCAATGTGATATCAAATTTGTCATTCGAATCAATAGGGAACATGGTCAAAATAAACCTTGAATTAGCGTAAATCGAAATCACTTTAACTCAAAATGCTGTCGACGCTAATTGTTATCTCGTAAAGCGGGGGTCATTCAAGTACATTTTGTGGAAAAGTTAATATAGTGTCGCCGGAACTTGATTTTATATCTGATGTCTACGTGAAATTCTGATCAATGTGATGTTAAATTTGTCATTCGAATCGATAGGGAACATGGTCAAAATGAACCTTCAAATAGCGTAAATCGAAATCACTTTAACTTAAAATATTGTCGATGCTAATTATTATCTCGTAAAGCGGGGGTCATTCAACTGTATTCTATTAGGAGGTTAATATGGTGTCGCCGGAACTTGAATTTATATCTGAAATCTAAATGAAATTCTGATCAATGTGATATCAAATTTGTCATTCGAATCGATAGGGAACATGGTCAAAATGAACTTTCAAATAGCGTAAATCGAAATCACTTTAACTCAAAATGCTGTCGATGCTAATTATTATCTCGTAAAGCGGGGGTCATTCAACTGTATTCTGTTAGGAAACTAATATAGTGTCGCCGGAACTTGATTTTATATTTAATATCTACGTAAAATTCTGATCAATGTGATATCAAATTTGTCATTCGAATCAATAGGGAACATGGTCAAAATTAACCTTGAATTAGCGTAAATCGAAATCACTTTAACTCAAAATGCTGTCGATGCTAATTGTTATCTCGTAAAGCGGGGGTCATTCAAGTGCATTTTGTTCAAAAACTAATATAGTGTCGCCGGAACTTGAATTTATATCTGAAATTTTCGTGAAATTCTGATCAATGTGATATCAAATTTGTCATTCGAATCAATAGGGAACATGGTCAAATTAAACCTTCTAATAGCGTGAATCGAAATCACTTTAACTCAAAATGTAATAGACGCTAATTGTTATCTCGTAAAGCGGGGCTCATTCAAGTGCATTTTGTTGAAAAGTGAATATAGTGTCGCCGGAACTTGATTTTATATCTGATATCTGCGTGAAATGTTAATCAATGTGATATCAAATTTGTCATTCGAATCGATAGGGAACATGGCCAAATTAAACCTTGAATTAGCGTAACTCGAAATCACTTTAACTCAAAATGCTGTCGACGCTAATTGTTATCTCGTAAAGCGGGGGTCATTCAAGTACATTTTGTGGAAAAGTTAATATAGTGTCGCCGGAACTTGATTTTATATCTGATGTCTACGTGAAATTCTGATCAATGTGATGTTGAATTTGTCATTCGAATCGATAGGGAACATGGTCAAAATAAACTTTCAAATAGCGTAAATCGAAATCACTTTAACTTAAAATATTGTCGACGCTAATTATTATCTCGTAAAGCGGGGGTCATTCAACTGTATTCTGTTAGGAGGTTAATATGGTGTCGCCGGAACTTGAATTTATATCTGAAATCTAAATGAAATTCTGATCAATGTGATATCAAATTTGTCATTCGAATCGATAGGGAACATGGTCAAAATGAACTTTCAAATAGCGTAAATCGAAATCACTTTAACTCAAAATGCTGTCGATGCTAATTATTATCTCGTAAAGCGGGGGTCATTCAAGTGCATTTTGTTCGAAAACTAATATAGTGTCGCCGGAACTTGAATTTATATCTGAAATCTACGTGAAATTCTGATCAATGTGATATCAAATTTGTCATTTGAATCGATAGGGAACATATTTTAAATTAATCCTGAATAGTGGAAGATTGTTGCTCTCTTTTGTAGCATAGAAATGAATGAAGGTTTGCGTCATTTGCGTAAGGTTTTTTCGCTTTTTTTCTTTTTTCTGTAAGATATGAGAGTTATTCTGCTAGAATCACAGTGGTAAGGAATGCAAATGTACTTCTTTAAGCTTAAACAGCTATCGTAAACCGGGGTGGCTTAGATCATTTTAAACCTTTCTTCAGGCTCGGATTTAGAATTTTTTTCGGGGTGGGGGTTAGGAATTTAAAATATTAATCGACAAGAAGACGTAGAAAAACGAAAGCAGAAGTAAAATTGCGTGGTTTAAATATCCATTACTTGATAAACTTAAATTACATAGTAGTTAGGAAATATTCCTTTTAATTTGAGATTGACAGCTGCAAAACGTATTGGTTCTCTTCAAGAAGTAACCGTAAGCATTTTTGATGAAACTAACAGGAATTCTTCCTACGGCACTAAGATAATAATAATAATGTAAATTATACTTCTTGACTTATGCTGAGATCAGACAGGAAGCTCAGCTGCTCTAAGTAGTTGCAAAGATATAATGACATTACACTCTAAACTTTAAAGATAGTACAAGTACATTACTACCAGGGCTGCGAACTCGAAGCATTTTTAATCGAGTTCGAGTTCACAAAAAATTTGCAAGTCCGAGTTCGAGTTCTCTAAATTTTAATTTTTTGAGTTCGAGTTCGAGTTCACAAAATAGAGTTGAAAAAATACAGTCAGAATAGATTTAAGAGAATAATTCAACCGCAAAAAAATGAGCACATGTTAAAAATGCTTTGTCATCAATGTTACTAATTTTAATCTATTATTAAACAAAATAAAAGAGGATAGCAAATTATAATTTGGCACCAATGCTGAGAAATGTTATAGTTAAATTTACTCATTAAATGAACTCAAACATCACAAACTTTTTCCAAGTTTGAGTTCAGAAATTTTTATTTTTCGAGTTCGAGTTCGGCCAAAATTGTCGAGTTCTTCGAGTTCGAGTTTGCAGCCCTGATTACTACTAAAACAAAATACAATCATCAAGGACAAAACACTATGTGCCACATTTTTAACAGCTTGTTAAGCTAGAATTGAAAATCATCAAACTATATACAAATACGCTTAAATATTAAAAGCAAGTTTGAACAAATGGGTTTTAAGTTGTTGTTTTTAATGTTTCAAAATTTTTTTACATATGAACTGTATAAGGTAACTTATTCCAAGTAGTGCAAATTTTTTAGAGAATACATATATGTGGTTGATTTCTGCAAAAGAATTTAGTTTCAAGCATAAGTTCATCACGACCACATCCAACCCATAAATTCAAAGAAGTTGTTGGAGAGAATGATTGAAACATATCAGTTAAGTAAGTAGGACCTCTTCCATGAAGTAATTTATAGACAATAAGACACAGTTTAAAAGCAATACGATATTGAACAGGTAGAAAATGTAAGCGAATAAGATAAAGTGTAACATGGTCATTCCATTTTAAATAAAAAAAAAATGTACAGCATCATTCAGAATTTTTTGAAAAGGTTTTAAATCTTTATTAGATGCATTTACTAGTAACACATTACAGTAATCTATCTGGCGTAAAATAAGATTACAAACTAACATAATTCGGTATTTATGGGGCAAACATTTTTTAATATGTCTTATATTTCTAAGATGATAAGCACAAAGTTGACATTTTTTGGAAATGAAAGACACCATAGACATGTTGTTTGAAAAAATTACTCCTAATACTTTAATGAAATTACATTCACTAAGCATTTCACTTACAAATTTTATGTTTATGGAATCAACTAAAGCAATGGATACGTTAGTTGTGGGATGGAATACAATAACTTCAGTTTTATTTTGATTTATTTTAAGATAGTTTTGACACATCCAATTATTAATTTCAGACAGACAATTCTCAATTTTTATTTTTGTTTGACAAACATTTTCAGAAGTAAAACTTGTGTATATTTGTGTATCATCAGCAAACATCTGTACTGACAAACCATGTTTAGCAGCAAGTTTTTCAAGATCTTTTGTATAAAGGATATAGAAAAGCGACCCAAGAAGTGACCCTTGGGGCACTCCATAAAGAAGGCATTCATTCTGTCCACAGGTGCCATTTACACTCACTGAAAAGGTTCTATTTTTTAAATATGACTGAATCCACTTTAAGGCATTATCAGTTATTAAAAATTGATTTTTAGGCAGTCAATTAATATTTTATGATCAATAGTGTCAAATGCTGAGCTAAGATCAAGAAGTATTAACACAGCATATTCTTTCTTATAAATAGGCTTTTGGATGTCACTAATTACTTTTAACAAAGCTGTTTCACATGAGTGAAATTGTCGATACCCAGATTGATATTTTTCATACAAATTATTATGCCAGAGATGTTCTTGAATTTGGTGAAGTACAATATTTTCCAAAAAAAGGAAGATTACTTACTGGACGATAGTTTTGATATTTATCTTGATTTCCATTTTTATCCTTAATTATAGGTGTAACAATAGCATGTTTTAAATCGCTGGGGACATTTGATTCATCAAATGATTTGTTTACCATATATGCCAAAACAGGAGAAAGAAGATTTGCACACGGTTTTAAAATGAAAGTTGGAATAGAATCTGACAAGCAACTTCTATCATTTTTCTTATGCATTCTAAAATTTCTACAGTTGTAGTTTTTGTCAATTTTTTCATACAGCATAAATTGTTTTTATTAAAATTAACAGTAGAAGACAGGTATGTTGAATTTCGAGACACCATTGTGAGACAATTCAATTAAAGATCTTAGATGTTCTATTTTTTCAAGATAAAACTTAGTCATTGCATCAACAATGTTTTTATGACTTACATCATTGGGAAAAATTCCAATGCCCATTTGTGCCAGCAGTGCAGAATCTTTTGGACCACCTTGCCAGACTTGGCATCCACGCTTCTAAGTGGACAAATCATAAATGGAATACAGAGTACTGTGAAAATTCTTCCATGCTCTGTGTTTTTGTGCCCTGGACCAGTGCCAGGCCTGTTGGGATGGGCTTGCCCCAAGCAGCTTGGGTTAAGCTTAACCACTTGAGAACTGGTGTTGGGCAATTCCATTTATTCATGCACAAACAGGGCTTTCACTCCTTCACTCCTTCATCGAATTGCGAGTTTGGTGCCACTGAACAAACCCAAGACCATGTTCTAATAGCGTACCCCATACATCAGGCACCACAGCACAAGGTCTGACAGTTTTGGATGGCAAAACCTGATGTTGGCTTAACAACATCACTGCCAGCATCTGATCTAGGCAGTACAGCAGCCTGGGGTAGTAAAAGGATAAATCTTCGGCCCCAGCCCTGTTTGTGTCTGACCTGGAATGGATGCCCTTCCAAATGATGATGACGACATGGTATGCACTATTTCTGTGATGTAACAAATTACATTGTACAAAATATAGCTGCCAGATAATTGAATGCCGGATGAACAAGATATGAATAATTGAGGAAACACTGTATTGGTTTTTGGTCTGACATCATGTGTTAGGAGCAGAGCACCATTTAATATTCTGATCAGAATCATCTAAGGTTTGGGGTTACTTTGATACTCATATAAATTTTATCATTTGATCAAAATACTTCATTCTATGGGTCAAGTTTAATCATTTTATGACTTTAAAAAAGTAGTATGAGGCCACAAAGCATTTTCTATTGGGATGAAGATAATTTGGTAATCAATAATTTTAATTTCACCAAAAATAACTAGTACTATTATAATTTTTTTTTTGTTATGATCTTAAAGGAAGAAATGTCTAAGAAATATCTGTAAATAAAAAATTGTTTAAACAGGTTTAATTCTTAGATTGGTAGCTTAATGAGCTCTTTCTATTGTGTATGCAGGGCTGGGGAGTAAGAGTAAGAAGAGTCAGAGTTTTTCCAAGGAATAGGAGTAGGAGTAACGAAAAGTATTTACTATTCCTTACTCCTATACCGCACTATTTATAAATTGTTATATTGCACTATCATAGGGTTGCCATACTGTCTGGAATTTTTTTGAACATTGTAATTGAAAAATCTGAGACTTATTTTAAGTGAAGACTTTTTTTTTAGAGAACACCATGATTTTGCCATGAAAATTCAAAAATTCAAGACTGATTCTAAGTGAAGACCTTTTTTTAGAGAAGGAGTAACATTACTAAATAAAATCTTACTCCAGAGTAGAAGTAGCATTAAAAAAACATCTTACTTCAGAATAGAAATAAGAGTAGCCCCAAAATTACCATTACTCCCCAGCCCTGTGTGTATGGGTGCAATATGGAAAGGTTTGCAGATCTACTCTAATGCAATGTTCATTCTTAGTTTTGTTGGTAATTGTTTAGTGTTGTTTGAGTATCTTGAAAAAATGTTAAAAGATGAAAATGCTAAGACATTGTTTCACCAAATTAAAGAATGTTTGAATTTATAACCATGATTGGCACTGATAAGTGTACACAGTGTTTTTTTTAAGGCGTTTTGAGGAACCGAAACGGTCTCTCAAAATTGTCCAGCGGTCTCTCAAAATCTGCTTCTACAATAGTGTAAACAAAGATAAGTACGCTCAGAAACAATAGGAAAAAAATTAGCGGTCGTTCAAAATTGCTTAGAGGTTCCTCAAGCCAAACCTTAAAAAAAACACTGAGTGTACACACTAATAAGTGAAGTTGTATTGTGCATATTAAGGTTTTTATCATATCTGATCAAATTTTTCTCCTATAAATAGTGAAAATGCATCTAAAAATTTGCCTAAAAATAAAACAATTTTAAAAAATCCAAATCTCACTTTATTCTAACACCCAACTTTTTTTATTTCTCAAGCAATATCTAAAATAATTGGGTCTTTTCAAAAAGTTCTTATAAGTGATTTTTGGTGGTGAAACTGACCCAGAATCTCTCCTACTGTGACTCAACAGTTGAGCAAACGACACTTGATTGAAATGGCATTTGATTGAAACAACATTTGATCAAAATGACACTTGATTGAAAGGACACTTCATTGAAAAAACAGTTGAGTGAAACGGCACTTGATTCAATAATGAAAGAAAAATTTATAACTTTAAATCTTTACCACTCTTTCAATTTTTTGCCCCAACATACAAGTAGTAATCTTTAAAAAAGATCTTTACTTTGAATCTGTCCTGGCTTTGTCAAGTTTTTGTCCCAAAAACATAGTAATCTGTAAAGAAAGATCTTCCGTTTGAATCTGTCTCTGATTTTCCAAGGGGTTTCCAAGGGTGGAGCTATGGTACAATTCCTCCCCTAAATACACTACTGACTTCAATGTAAAAAGAATGCAAAAAAATGGCAGCAATAGGCATCTAATAAAATATAACTATGACAAGAGATCTAGTTGTTTCCCCCTAAAAATGATTTGCCCAGGGAACTTGTTAAGAAACCTTGACCTTGACATTGGCAAAAAATTATAAAAATTAGAAACAAACTGTCTTACTGATAACCTCTGTGTTTATGAATCTAAACGTACAAAACATACAAAAATATACATACAAAAATAAATCTTTCTTTTTTACCAACTATCATTTTAATCAAGTGTTGTTTCAATCAAATGTCATTTTGATTAAGTATTGTTCAAGCAACTGTCATAGTACCTCTTCTTCAGCACCAGGAAGGAATAAAAAAGAAAAGTAAGAGGAAAAGGATCTCTTCAAGAAGCAATAATAACCTTAGTGGAGATTTTGGGTTAGTTTCATAAACAAAAATCACTCATGGTGACTTTTTAAAGAGACGCAAATAATCAAAGTTATTTTGCATGATCAAAGTTGCCCTGGTTTATGGTATCTTTTTAAGAAGTGAATATTTATCTTTTCCTGTTTATGGTTGTGGAGGCAGAGCCCAAGGTTAGCTCATCAAATGTTTTATTTCACTGGGTCTGCCACCAACTCTTTTGTGACTACCCAAGGTCACAAACAGTTTAAAATAAAATCACTTTTGATTAAAATAATTTTTGACTAACTTTATTAATTTATTATTATACTCTAATTCTGTGGTGCAATTCAAAAAAGTTGACAACAGGTTCTTTGCAAAGCCAAATTGAGAATTTTTGTCTTTTAGTTTCACTTTGGATTTGAGCAAATGGTTTACCAGTTCACTGAGGTGATGATATCTTAACAGGTTTGTTTGAACCAGCACAGTATCACCATTGCACTGCTTTAAGTATTTAATGAAAGCAATGTATAAACAGCAACTATATCAATAGTAAATACTCAATTTAAAGTATAATTTTACAAACTCTAGCAATTGATCATGTTTTATTATTCCTGGTTTTTGGTCTATTATAACTTAAACATTAAGTACAGTAAAGAGCTTTACAGTTGATATTGTTTAATGTGAAATATGAAAGAACTCATAGGGAAAAGAATTTTTCACTTTTGTAGTCTTGCATTTTTTAAACTGGAAAAAAGCACATAGATGAAAAAAGAAAAATTTGTATGCTTAGTCTGTTGTTTTACATTTTCAGCTATAGCGTTTCATAAACCTTTTTTCTTGCATGAGTTATTTGATCACGTATAACAGGCCATCAGATATCTAAATAAATTTTGTAATGTGGATAACTTTTTTTCTGTTCATCTATTCAATTGCATACTACCTTTAGTCATTTTAATTTGTATTAAATTTGATCTTATTTAATTCTTTTTTTTCAGTAACATTCAAATTTTTATTATCATTTTGTTTTTAATTATTTGTTATTTTCAATTTTATTTGATTTAGCATATAAACTGGGCAACATAGAAATCATATATAACATATCATATATATCATTTATATTAAATGACAATTGTACAAATCCTTATGTTAATTTCTGCTTTGGCATAAATAAAATTACAGACTAAATCAGTTGCTTTCTTGTTTAATTTTTCCAGCTTTTTCATATAATTTGCTTGAATAAAAGGTTTATGACAAGCAAACACTGTAATAGGGAATCTCTCTTTGAAGCTAATTGTTGAGCAACCATGAAACAATATCACAACCGTTTACAATTCTGATTAATCATGAAGTTTTGTAAACCAAATTATACAATGTGTCAAATCTGAAAGATGTTAAAATGGCCTGGTATTTGTATGGCTTGAACAATATTAATTTTATTAATTTTTTGACTCCACACATTTGTATATGACCCACAAATTATTTTTGTTTTTAAATATTTTTCCATAGAAAAAATAAAAAGCTTGCAACAAAAATTGAATATGTACAAACATCTGATCAATTGAGATTTTCATAGTTCTCATTCACTATTCACCAAGTTTAGTTGATTACCTTTCTCAAACCCTACAAATTTAGCAATGGCAAACAGTGAATGAGACCTATTTTAATGCAATATAATGATTTATGCATTTGATCAACATGCAAATAACAAAATAACCAATTTTTTCTATGTATAAGTTGTTATAATTTGTGACTAATAATAAGCATATGAAAATTATGTATATGCAGTGGCGTTTTTTTTTTAAGTCATTAGATATGTAAATATGTTGGAAATTTTCAATTTGCTTATAAACTACTAATATCATAAAAAGTACATATTATTAATTTAGGCTTTTACGAAATTACACATTAATTTATAAACAGATTGTGATCTTTTAATCAAATATTTTTATTTTTCAACTTTTTTAGATTTTGTCAGAATTCATTAAAATTGAAGACATTACACAATAGGAACAAATAATTTAATTTTCTAATTGCTGATTTGGAGCATAAGAAATGGATCTCAATAAAAATGCTCGCATTAGATCAATTCGATCAAATTGCAAGTTTAATGATCTGGTTGAACTGCCAGCCTCTACAAATGAAGGCAACAGTGAAATTAAACATAATTGTGTAAATGTTGATGTCATGACTAATCATGAGCAGCAAGATTTAACGGCTGAATTAAGTGTCGATTGTACTGCTCAACAAAAAACTAATATAACTAAAAAAGATGAAAAGCTTTCAGAAAGTAATGTAAAAATGCAAATTGAAGTGACAGGTCAGTCCCATGAATTATTACCAATAAATGAGCAACTTTCTGATGCATGTGAAAAGTAAGTTACCAATATTTTTACTTTTTCGTAAAATTTTATTCTGAATACTGTACTTGAAGATTTAAGACAAATACATTGTATTTAGCCATTCTTGAGTACTACAACCACGTTATTGAAAAAACGATTGCCCACAAGTTAAACGATTGTACATCACCTACTTCACATACAGTGTAGAAATGCACTGTTTATCTTCATCTGCCATGGTTGGGAACTCCTTCAGTTAGACATTAAAGTAAAATCAAAAATGGTGTGAAAAAATGCTTCTTAGCATTGGAACCATGTGTTGTTTTTCATCTTGCCAACTTTTTCCTGTAAACCAAAAAGGATGTGTTTTTTGCTTTGCTTTTAAGGAATGCAGTTTATAAATTTTTCTTGCCACTGTGATAGTCAGTATGTAGGCAACATATTTCAATAATTACAGAAAAGAATTTGTCAACATGTTTCAAAATTTATTAGAACTGGCCAAATTCCAAACTTTTTCAACACCTCCACACTTGTTTTTGCAAATCTTTAACCCCAGTCATGTTTAATGAATCCATGATTGGTCAACACCTTTTAAGATAACCCCATGTGTGCCCAAAACTGCAATGACAAAAAATTCATTATTCTTTTAATTGGTCCTTTGTCTATTTATCTGCTTTAGAAGTTGTTTACATTAAATTATCCAAGCCAAATATATGCTTCCAAAAAAAAAGTTTGTTTACAACTTGAAAATCTTATGCTGATTATGTATTTTGATGCCTTTTTCAAACATCCAATCATCTTCATTCAGTTTTATCAGACAATCAATTGTTTTTTTCTTCATTCCGACATTTATCTATTGATGAGTGTCAAACAAAAAGCTTAAGAGATGAGTTTTTTGCTGGCTATATTTAAATTTTCTCCATCTGGCATTTATCATTGATGTCATTGCCTTGCTAGTACTGTTATCTTTCCCAGTCATATCTATTTTATTTGTTAACATGAGGACAATTTCTAATCACTTCAAATCTCAGTGAGATGTGCATAAGAAGAGCAAAGCTTGATTCCATACTGCTCATTTTAAGTGGCTTAGTTTCCATTCATATCTCTGAGATAATGAAGCTTTTTAATGATCTTGATTGCATCACATCCTACTTTTTATTGTTTTCCACAAAGTCATTTTCCATAACGCTTGCAAATTTTTAACCTTTTATGAATAAATTTTTGCATTCAAACTTAATATTAGAGTTGTGGACTAGTAACTAATAATAATACTTTAAAGCACATTGTTTTCTTCTTGTTTATGGTTACTTTTTATCTACAGCTCTCATGTTCCAAAAATTATAGAAAAATCTTCAAAAGAAGTTATAAATGACCGTGAAACATGTAATGATAATGACCATAATAATTTGAAGGAGAGGACAACCACAGTTGTTTCCGAAATGCAACTTGTTGATTATGAATCAGATGAAAGTGATCATCAACTTTTGAATAAACCGACTGAATCTAAAAAACGCAAAAGTACCTAAATTTTTTTACTTTTAGAGTGTAAAATCCAATCAAACTTTTGAGTATAAGCTAATTCAGATTTATGCGATAATGTAAACATATAAAATAATTTCTATTTTCCTAAAAAAATCTTGTCTACTGCAGTGTTTTTGCAGTGTTCTTGTTATTAAACTGCAGTGTTTCACTGCAATTTACTCAGTGTTTTGTAAAAATTTTTTGTAATATGTCTAATTTCACATAATTAAATGTTTGTGCATAAATAGTTGCTGCTTTTTGCTTAAATAAAATATTATCTTATTATAATCTTAATTTAGTTACATATTAATGTTAAATTTTGCCACTTTTCATAAATTGCAATTTTTTATAAAAATATGCATTTAGGTGAAGATGGCGAAAGTGATAGTGATGAGGAATACATGGATGCTCAAGGTGATGGTGAAGATACTGCAGCTATTCCTACAAAAAAATTTAAGCAGTTTTTCATGGGATCCCACTCTCCTCCTGATAGTAAATATATAGTGCTAAACATGTAGTATACAAATATTAATTACAAACATTTTTATCCATTATTTATTGTACTTTTTATATTATTTTTGCCAAACCTAAACTTTAATCAGCTAGAGTTGCAAACATTTTAATTTCAATAAGAGGTCTTTCTTGATTTTATTCAAGTTTAGTTTTGTGAGTTTAAATTAGAGTTTAGCAAAATGTCATTAAATTTTGTAATTTCTGGCAATTCAAATTCAAATTTAAATATATCTTTTACAATTCACTGACAATTAATAAATTATGTAAACTGGTGAAAAATTAAATTGTGACTCTTAAATGCATGACTGATGTTGTTATGTACTTAGATCATTTGCTTAACAATGCTTTTTTTTTGCAACTTAGGCTGAAAATGTAGACACTTTATCAATTAAATTTTTACTGGTAGCATTTTGGCCATTCAGCAAGGACAAAAGTTGATACCCGAGATCATGAGAGAAAATAAAGTGACTGAATAAAGCAGTAGGACTTTTGTGATAGTGAGTGAATCGCATGAGGAAATGAAGATGGTGAGTCAAATGATTGCAAGCACTACTAGAAGAGTCTTCCTTACAATCTAATGTTAATGATGATAGTTTCTCTAATTGTTGATGAGCTTTGAAAGTGAGAAGAATGGAATGAAAGTGCCTGTTTAGATAATTTCTTTGCTCAATTGTAACTAGATTATTTATATTGCTTTTTAATTCTACTACAAACTTTTAAAAAACTACAACAGTAAAAAGTGATCAAATAAATTTTGTAGTGAATTGTTTTGATTTTTTTCATTGAGTACTCTGCAAGGAAGATCGATCCACTTTTGCAATTGTATATGTGTGACTCTTATAATTTAATTTGCTGTTCTCTATGTTTTCATTGAGCTCTTTACTGTCAATTCTACCACTATTATATATATATTTGATTTTACTTGTGGCTTAAAAACCACAAGTAAAAGATTAGCCACAAGGTACAAATTGGTGTGCCTTGTTATTTCTCAGCATAACTTCACTGGACTGATGAGACCCGAAAGGTCGAAACAGTACTGTCTCCAGTTATTTATATATATATATATATATTGCAGGAGTGAATCCATCTTTCCCGCAGAGTGCTCAATGAAAAAATCAGAACAATGTAATACAAAATTTATTCAATCACTGTTTAAAAACCACAACAGTCTGTTTCATCCTTAGAATCGTCAGTGGTCACTTATTCAAATAGAATCTCCAGTCTCCAGTTTAACTCTCGTGCGAGACAGATAGTTAACAAAGAAACACCACCGCACTAGAGACTGTTACCAAGACATGCTACAGCATGTTTCGGAGGAGCCGGAATACCGACCTCACGTGTGCCGCGTCACAGGCGGTGCGCGTATTGAACATTTGTGAAATCTTTCGTGAAATTCAGGTGCCTTTGAATTTCTTATTCAAATTTACAGGAATAAATCTTGTTCAGCTCTACATTAACCCTGTTTAGTTTCAATTGATTTGGCTATGTAGTTTCTGTAATATTGAAATGTCAAATGATGTCAAATTTTTTGAAACACGCTGTATATATTTAACTAAAACACCAAAACAGAATGAAAATTTAAAATCCGCAACAGCCTGTTTTGCCAAAGACGGCCCATCAGGTGGAATCTGTGAAGTAATAAAAAATATAAAAATCAAAAATATTATTATATTAACTGACACTTATATTATCCACTAAAACAAAGAACCGCTGAGAAATCGCTAACAGTTACACACGCTGGTCGGCTAAATTTGTGCTGAACATAAAAAACTTGGTCCGATTGAAAACAAGAAGAAAACACAATAGCACTGCATAAAAACCTCATACGGTAGAGATAACAAAGAAACAAAAAGATAGAAGCAAGGCTTGGTCAGGTGACACAGAAAAGAAGCGGGAAGAGCAAGTCAAGAGATTTAACAAAAATTGCTTAATTTAATTTTGTTTGCATGACGACATTTTCCATTAAGTTCCGTCATTTTTATTTTTATTCTGTTTTAGTGTTTTCATTACATAAATTCTGCTCCAGCTTTTTGGTTATCGAGCTCTGTGCCGGCGAAGTGAGACAAACATATATATATCTTTTAGTCGTGGATTAGGGTGTATAGAAAGAATAAAAATAGATATAGGAAAAAAATTAGATTTGCTATCTGTTAGATGAGGATAGAAGTACTGTAAAAGGCAAGAGAGGAAGTCATTACGAAATATCACAGCAGTTGTTGCAGTTGTTTTGCAGAGAAACTGGATAAGA
The DNA here is from genome assembly GCA_963680785.1 of Diplosoma virens. Classification (NCBI taxonomy): domain Eukaryota; kingdom Metazoa; phylum Chordata; class Ascidiacea; order Aplousobranchia; family Didemnidae; genus Diplosoma; species Diplosoma virens. The sequence goes on along the minus strand of OY796892.1, from coordinate 8,799,900 downwards.
TTTAGCCGTCTAAATGAAGAGAGTAAGTTTTTAATGATGAATACTTTTGAGCCACTTGACTCAAGCTTTGTAACAACCTCGGCAGCGTGGTCAAGTGCTAAGAGCTCCGCAATTGTGATGGATATGGTCTCGGATCAAAACCTACTAGCGCCATTCCGTTGTGTTCTTGGGTTAGACACTTTGTGGCAATTTCCCTTGCTTGGCGGCCTTGGCAAGTAGTTCTAAATTTCAGTCATGTTTCTATACACTAAAAAATTAAAATAAGAAATTTCAACCGTACAGCTTTGTCTTGGCATTTTATAGAAACAGATCGGGGTAATTGCTTTCCCTATGTATAGCGCCTCCGACGCATTCCTGTAAGTAGAGAAGTAAATTAATAACTGTAATCATAAAGTAAAATCTAAAAAGCCCATTCCAAGTGCGAACTTTTTCCTGTGAAATTACAATCCTTTGCGTACTTAATCGTTGATGCTTTTAAAGTGAGATTTTTGGAATACTTATTTTAAGATCTCACATGTTTGACATAAGTACTAATTCTGTTTGAACCCGTTTAAATACGGAATCGTATACAAATTAAACCTGCTCACGTAATCGCTATTTTATTGAACCTCAGAGTTAAACTGCGCTGCTTTGTAGATTAATATCAGATCCAACGAATTTGTTAACTGCGCGTGCATCACTGAGCTATTTACCTTTTCGAAATAACGGATCTTTTGTAGAAAGCCCCCGTCAGCGCAATCTGCAGTACTTAAAACGTGGCGGGGGTGTTTTTCTCAAATCTCACATTTTTGCATTAGTGGCGGAGGCTTTCTACAAAAGATCCCGCAAACAAAGTAGGTGAGAAAAACACCCCCGCCACGTTTTAAGTACTGCAGATTGCGCTGACGGGGGCTTTCTACAAAAGATCCGAAATAACCACTATGAAAAAATTTTATAAAGTGTACTGAAATATATAATTAAAAATAAGTAAAAAAAAAACACGAATAATAATTTCATTTTTTTAATACGAAAAACGAATCGCTAAACCGGGATGGGCACGCGCAATTTGTGAAAATCACCCAGCGCTTTTTTTTTGACAGCGTTGCACCTTTTGCCATGTGCTGCCAGAAATAAAAAGGCTACTTGCATGTTATTGCGCTGTCGCAACTTTTACAGTTGCACATGTGCCCACTTCTGCGTCAAACGCATGCCTAAACGTTTATAAAAACAACTAATTACGTCTTGTAGATAATTACTAATTACTAATACATCATTAAAAAAGTCCCAAGCAAAGTCTTGTGGACAAGGTTTGGGTTTGATTCGGCAGTCTTTCGTCCACGGTCTCATGATAGATACCGCTGCGTACTGCGGCTTTAAAATCGTTATTGTAATTAAAGTTTCTCTGGGATGTAAAAAGTTGTCTAATTGGAAGAAGCGCTTCAAGATCCCATCGTTAGAATTGTTTCTCTAGAATTGGACTTGGCTTCGCTTCCTTTAACATCTATACATAGGATCTGCCTTCCACAATCTTCAAAAAGTTTGCTTATGCAGACGATTTAGCATTGTTGCACTCTTTTGGAAACTGGAAGGAATGTAAAGGGAACCTTAAATCAAAACATTACTACACTTTTATCGTATCTCCAGACTTGGAGGATCAAGCTCAAGCACACTAAGATGGTGACGACACCCGTCATTTAAGTAACTGAGAGGCTAAACATGAGCTAAAAGCACAGTTTCCTAAGCTGCGCGGCCGCGTAGCTAGCCGAGAACCCCCGCGCAGTACTTTTGTTTTGCCGCGCACTGCATAAGTATTGGCAAGACAAGCTAAATACGTGTTTTTAATCAGAAGCAAGCTCTACACAGTGGTGGATATTCAAATAGCTTTCATCTCACCTTTTAGTTTTTACTCCAAAAATGATGGTGATCGCTAAAAAAAAGGTTTTCTCTTCGGTATCAGCTCTGACTTCCCTGTTTTCCTCGCAAAACCGAGGTGTTCTCTAAAAAAAAAAAGGTATTCACCTCGAAAATTCGGGACAAAAATTGGGAAATAGAGAGATCGATTCTAGGTGAAGACCTTTTAGAGAACACCTTGATTTCGGGAACAAAATAGGAAATCAAGGATGAAGTCGAAGTGAAGGCCTTTTTTTTTTAGAGAACACCTTGATTTTGCGAATAAAATAAGGAATTTAGGGATGAAATCGAAGTGAAGACCTTTTTTTTTTAGAGAACACCTTGATTTTGGGAGAGAAAACAAAACTTCCTTGCCTCGGGTCCCTAAATTTGAATATCCACCACTGCTCACACGGCCTTTCATTCCGCGCACGCTAAGCAAGCTCTTAGAAGGAACGTTGGCTAAAAGTCTACAACAGCAATATGCTTTTACCGTTTTGTCCAACCTCTACTTATGAGGTGAAACTGGACAGATCGCTCACCACTTTGTGGTATTGCGCAAAAAACCTATCTATTGCTGAGGCGACTTGTGGGATCAGGATGGAGTGCTGGTGCAAAAAACTGTGCACAGCTTCCCTATCTTAACAGCTGAGTACTTTGCACCAGTTGGAGTCGCAGCGCTCACACTCGCCTCATAGACAATGTCCTGAATGACCCCTTGCGCATAATCACTGGATGCCTGCGGACCATTTACTCATACTTTCAGGCATCCAGCCAGCTGAGCTTCACATTCTCCTTGGCTTGCCGTGAGTCTTTGGACCCTGACCATATACTGCATGGTCTTTTAAGTGGGTCCTCAGATGCTGGCCAAAAAAGACTAAGATCCAGACATCCGTTTGTGCCAGCTGCGCTGAATCTAATTTAATAATCTTGCCGTACTTGGCAACCACGCTTCTCAGTGAACGAAAATGGAATGCGGAGTACTGCGAGAGTACATCCAGGTCCCTGTTTTCATGCCCATAACCAGTGCCAGGCTTGTTGAAATAAGCTTGCCCCGAACAGCTTGGGTTAAGCTCAATCACCTGTGGACTGGTTTTTGGCCATCCCATTCATCCATTCACAAATAGGGTTACGCTTTTTTACCAAATGGCGAGTGCGGCGCCTCTGAGCAAGTCGTAGACCACGTCCTAATAGCGCGCCCCTTACATCAGAGGTACCATATGGAGCACGAGGTCTGACGGTTTTGGATGACGAAACCTGATGCTGGTTTAACACCATCGCTGTCAGCATCTGATCCGGGCTGCTGTACAGCAGTAAAATGATAAACTGATAAACTCTCGGCCCAGTTTTGTCAGTGCCTGACCTTGAGTTTTTCAGGAACCGATTTGATTACTTTTTATATTCGCTTTGACCTAAACGTAAAATTTTAAAATTTACCTCCCTGGGCACTAGAATTGGGACCACACATTTACTTAAGACAAAAAAGACGGGGATCCGAGAGGCAGCCGCTCCAGAAATTACAGCAAAGACATTTTTTGTATTCAAGTAAATGTGCGGTTCGAATTTTAGTTCCTATTAAGGTAAATTTTATTTACGTTGAGATTAAAGTAAAGACTAAAAAAAATTATAACTGTTTTTGCTAAACGAATTGCGGCCTGGGGTAAATTTACAGGCTAAATTTTTACCGATACGGCCCGCATAAACTCAAGAGCTTGACATGCCTGCTTTATGGCACTTCTGCGTGCTGGTCTAAACAACAGCTCAAAATTTCAACGATATTTTAAATGCAAACTAAAAAAGCCAACATAAGAATATCAGATAAACAGCAATATTTTAGCGACATTATCAAATCGTTATTGTAATTAAAGTTTCTCTGGGATGTAAAAAGTTGTCTAATTGGAAGAAGCGCTTCAAGATCCCATCGTTTTAGAATTGTTTCTCTAGAATTGGACTTGGCTTCGCTTCCTTTAACATCTATACATAGGATCTGCCTTCCACAATCTTCAATATTTTAGCATCTCCGATAGCAGCTTGGAGCAATCGCTTGTGGGTTACGTTAAATGTAACGCCTCCGACGTAGAATAAATGGAGATGATAAAATATTACTTAAAAGAAGATATCGCAACCGTAAATCTTGACGTAACAAGAAAGATGTTATCCTGTAAGATCGTTTTCACTGCTAAGCAATAGAAATATAAAAGATTAGACGATAGTTACATTTAGATTACCACATTTGAACGAGTTTTACAAAAAGGTTTGTCGTGTAATTTCGTTCGTGAGCTGTTAATATTTTACTAATAATTTCCAATTGGCTTTAAATTTTTCTGACGTTTCACGAAAATTTTGATCAATAATCGACACTGTCCAGATTCATGGTTTCAAGTGCTTTCAACTGAAACACTGCGGTCCTAATATAGAATTTAAACTTTTTTGATTAATGTTAAATAGAAACTAAATAGTATATTGCTTTTCATTATTGCTCCCCCAATTAGCTTAGGATTAAAGTTAAAATTCAGATTGAAAAAGGTTTCAAGCGCAATTATTGTTTCGCATAATATTTTATATAACTGGTACAACTTTTTCATTCAAGAAATAGAAAATATTTTAAAATTATTTGTTATTCATTTGACATTGGCGTTAACAATAAATAATTTTTTGTTCTAAGTTTAAGAATTAAAGTGAATAACGTTGAAAATGTTAGTGTTTACAGTATTTGTTTTAAAGTCGCGTGTTGACTTTGAGCTTTGATCAGTGGCTAGTTAAAAAACTATGTTTCTTGCTTAGGTGATGAAGGTTCTTCTGGTTCTTCTTCATCTTCTGGCAAGTCAAGTAACAAATCAGAAAAATACTATGAGGAAAAACGGCAACAAAAAATAATCGATCGGAAAAATCGACTGAAAAGAGAAAAGCAAAAAAAAATCGATGAAGAAAACTGGTTAAAAAAAGATATTAAAAGTATGCCGGATCCTAAATGGAGACCAATATTTCAATTGCGAGAACGAGAGACCTTGCGAAGTAGCTTGTTTTGGCCAGTGAAAGTAAGAAATTTTTCATAAATGTTTTTGCTAGCATACATTATTTTCATTTTGTAGTGAAAGCTTCTTGGTGTGTTGTGTGAAAAAAAAATTACTCTTTTTTGCATCATTGTTTTTGCTTTATGCCGGTGCCTTAAATGTTGAATTTATAGCGTCATTTCTTTATCACTTTGCATCTTAAATTTGTTTGTATTATAAAACATCACGAAATCATTTTATTGGGTTTTGTTTTAATAACGAAATTTAGACTTTGATACTACAAAATAAATGTGACGTGGTTTTCTTAGCACGAGAGATTTTTCGAGTAAAAATAAACTTGAAACAATTGTTCGGTTTAACTATTCTTACAAACAGATAGTTGCTTGCTTACTATTTGATGTTGCGTCACTATCTCATGTTCCAGTTACTGTAAAACGCGATTTAAGCCAGTAACATTTGAATTATTGTGATTTAATCATCTTATCGTTTAAAAAAGTTTTATTATTAATTCCGACTTTACCTTGGCGTCCATATACACATTATACAAGTTAATAATAGAAAGTAATGGTTTTCACAGTGATTGAGTTTGAATCACTTTATCACGAGACATATGTGCTCTTTTGCAGGTTTGCAGCTCTCGTGCAATGGTTAGTCGCTTTAAATTACAAGCCGAACTTGAAAAGCATCGAGGTAAAAAAGATTAATTATAGGTCTAGATATCATTTTTAACCAAATGCAGCAGCAATAAGTCAGTGGAAAAAAGCTTAATTTTTTATGTCAATCTTTTTCAAATAATTTTAGCACAGCTGCATTTGGTCTAACTTGTTGCTTTTCTTTGAGTCACCAATGATTTTCTTGTGTTGATTCCACGTTTTTAATTCGGTTTATTTCAACTTGGCCTTCACGTTTATCAGGTTGCGTCAATGCTCTACATTTCAACCAAAGCGGGACTCTGATCGCATCCGGGAGCGATGATCTACGTGTGATGCTATGGGACTGGGTGAACAGCAGCACGCATCCTGCTGTCAATTATGACTCTGGCCACAAAAGCAATATTTTTCAAGCTAAATTTCTTCCGAATTGTAACGACGCTACCGTCGTAAGTTCAGCAAGGGATGGCCAGGTATGAGTACGTAATTTTCAAGATGTATAAGTAAGGTATCATTTAAACACATGTCACCAAGACCTGAAAATCAATTTCTATCAATCACGAATGGGCATCCAAAAAAATTGTTTTCCTAACTCTTATTAATTGAGGCATTGGCAGCTAAATATTAATTATCCTGAAATCAACTTTAGGTGCGCGTGGCCGATATATCAACCACTGGCTCATGCAGAGGCACGAAGAAGATCGCTCAGCATCGCGGCTCTGCCCATAAACTTGCTATTGATGCGGGAGCCCGGTCTACGTTTCTTTCCTGCGGAGAAGATGGTGTTGTGTACGGAATTGATTTGCGTTCCGACAAGTCAGTTTGTGTGCCTTCGATTTTTCTTAATCTTTTTTTAAGGAAAAGAATGCAAATACATGTATTCGGTTTTTAAATTTTGACGAAATACTTTAAAAAATATAAAATTGCTTTCTGGCCTTGAACTTTGGTATTTTAGTTGTGTTCACAAGGTGATTTACCAACGGTGTTATCCAACTGTTTTTTGAATTAATATAACTAAAAAATATATATTGTAGGTAGTTATTGTATCACAAAATCCATTATATCCCAGTTTTACGAAAAAATTTTGCGAACATTGAAATAGAATGTTCTTAAGTCACTTGATTGTAGTTGTTTCTTTTTTGTAACGCTTTAGTTGTATCAGTAGCTACTGGAAAAATTTAATCACCTGCCTAAATCGACTTTTCATAATTGTAGTCATTTCCCATCGGGAATTCGAACAAGATGGATGAGTTTGTTGTCGTTAGAAGTAAAGACGATTTCACTTGCAACTCGGTTGTTGCTTAGTTAGTTTAGATCAAGACGACTTCAATCGCTTTCGAAGTGTTCGTTCTCCTGTAATTAGCAGTGAGAGAGAGAGCTTTTTGTTTATGTTAGTAAAGAGTTCTGCTTTGCACCCTTCCAGTTAACTAGCTTAATAAAATTTTATTTAATTTCTGCATTGGTAGGGGTATTTTAACGCCATTTTGCGAAATGTTTAAGTTTGCTTCTTAAATTTGGCCGTAAGACTAATCACCTAACAAACGTTCACAATTTTCGCAATTTTGTGCAAGGTAGCTGTGGTTAATTTTAAAAAGCGGTAAAATGTTACTATTTTGTGCAGGAGAATTGGCTGATTATTTTTTTAATTGCTTTGAATGAAATCCCACCGAATTTTCAGATGTTAATATAAAAAGTATTTGAATCATTTTTGCAAAGCGAGTAAAAACGAAATAAGTTTATGCAATTGTTACCATTGTTATACATGTATTTTTATGCTTTTTTTTTTTTTTTTGCTAAAATTGTCTTCGCCAAAGATCTCATTTGAATTAGTTGTCCCAAATTTGCTGTCATTAATCCAATGCTAATTGATTTATCGGACAACTTTCTTATTTTTTTGTGTTACGCACCAAATCTAAATCGTTTTTAATTAATTGAATGCAGACCGTCCGATAAACTAATAACAGTGAAAGTAGATAACAAGAAGGTTCCCCTCTATTCAATCCATTCCAACCCGTCTCGACCTTACGAATTCGCGGTCAGCGGAAAGGACGAGAATGCTCGTATTTACGATCGCAGGAAACTGCCAGACGATGCTTCTCCTGTCAAACTTTACTGTCCACACAGCCTGCAAGGTTCACAAGATACCTCTGGTGTGTATTTTTTAATATACGACTTTTTATCAATCTTTCAATTTAGTGGTTTTTTCGTTTCTGAAATGTTCGCTTGAAAGATATTACTGTTCCTTAATTATAAAGTTTTTTGCAAATAAACGTTTAGTTAGTTTCACACTTTAGAGAATTGGTCAGTAAAATTGTTGAAAAAAGCTGTGTTAAGAGCATTATGTTTTCTATGAAAGTTGTATTTTGAATTGGTTTTGCCGATTTTGCATATCTTTAAAATCTTTATTCATGCTCTTCTGGTAAAATCTGAGTTAAATTGCTATTAATTCTTTATTAAAAAGTAAAAACAATAACAAAAACTCAACGTTTCGGTGTACTATGTTTCAGTAAACCTTCATCAGGAGATTAAGCAAAACACAAATATCATCCAAAATAAAACCATAGTGGCGCGAAAAAAAAGAAAAAAATATTTAAAATACATTATTGATTTAAAACGACATCTAACGGATTCAGAATTTTAAATTATAATAAGCATTTGGATAGAAACAATTGGTTTTATCATTAAAAGCATCATTATTAAAATGAATAAAAAAGGACTCCAAAAATCTTCTTTTTATATAATCTGCTTCTTTTGCCAAAATTTTTGAATTATTCCAATTCATATGATGCTTTTCCGAATATACATGTTTTACTAGAGCAGATTTGTTGTTTATATCATTATTTTCTAATCGTGCTAAATTTTTTGAATTCACATCCCGCATGTGTTCTTTGCATCTTGTAAGAAATGCCCTACCAGTTTCACCAATATAAATGCCAACACAATCTAAACATGGAATTTCATAAATTACTCCTGGCTGTTGCTTTGGTTCAATTGAATCTTTTAAGTTGGGTAAAATTTGCTTGATTGTTTGAAAAGGTTTTGTATATACTCTAATATTTTGTTTTTTAATTATACGACTTAAAATTTCAGTTAAATCTTGAAAATAAGGTAGGGTTACTGTTCCTTTGTAGTTTTTGCTTATTTCATGTTTCTCAATTTTATTGGATCTGAATCGATTAAATGTTTTCTTTATAAGCCAATTTGGGTAGTTGTTGTCTTCCAAAGTACGTCGTAGCATTTCTTTTTCTTCATTAAAATCTTTTGAATCTGTAATTAGTTTAGCCAATCTGTTTAATAAACTAATAATAATACCTTGTTTTTGTTGCTGTGAATGACAAGATTCATAATTTAAATAACGATTAGTGTGAGTTTCTTTTCTATATATTTTGGTTGCCAATGTTCCACTTTTTTTTTCTTCATGACCAGTATATCTAGGAATGGTAATTTGTCTTCTTTTTCATATTCGATGGTAAATTTGATACTTGCTTCAATGCTATTTATATGAGCGAAAAAACGTTTTACGATATCTGATTTTAATATTACAAATGTATCATCTACAAATCTTGACCATAATTTTGGAGGGGAAAAAAAGGAATTTATTGCTTTTATCTCAATGTGCTCCATAACCAAATTTGCAATAGTAACAGAAATAGGGGAGCCCATTGGAACACCAAATATTTGTTGATAAAATTTTCCTTGAAATTTAAAATAAGTATTGTACAAACAGAAGTTCAAAGCAATTTCAATGTCATTAATTGTCATTTCAGTACGTTCATTAAGTGTAACATCGTTTCTTAATTGTTCAATAGTAACATCTTTTGCAAGATTAACAGGAATTTTGGTAAACAATGACACTACATCGAAAGAAACCATACACTCATTACTTTCAACATTAACATCTTTTAATAAATCAACAAACTGGTAAGAATTTTTAACGGTAAATTTAGTCTTGCCAACTAGCGGTGATAATAATTTAGATAAATATTTGGATAAGTTATATAATGGTGAATTAATAAAAGAAATAATTGGTCTCATGGGAAAATCTTTTTTATGAACTTTTGGTAAACCATATAAACGTGGTGCACATGAATCACTACTACGTAAAAAATAATATTGTTGTTTAGTAATACAATTACGTTTTAATAAGTCAAAAATAAATGCGTTTAAACGTCTTTCTATGGACTTCGTTTGATCTTGTTTTATTGCTTTGTACGTTGTTTCATCTTTCAATAATAGTAACAATTTTTCATAATAATCAATTCGATCGAGAATCACAGTACAATTACCTTTGTCAGCTTTGCAGATAGAAATTTCATTATTTTTCGATAAATTAAGTAACGCCTTCTTTTCGTTGTTGGTTAAATTCTTTTTTATTTTTCTTTTATTATTTAAAACACTAACAATTTGATTGCGGATAAGGTTGGCTGAATGCTCTGGTAGTTTTTGTATTCCTTTTTCTATCT